>LR812537.1:8053003-8108003 GCA_903798195.1 Danio kyathit | reverse complement strand
AGCACATACCTTGTGTTCATCTGAACCAACAACACCTGGCCGGCAAAAGTCAGAAAGTCAATTTTAGAAACGTTACAGCATTGCTATTGCATTTTAGTTCTGGAGGCTGCTGTAATGCCATTATCACAATTTATTAGTTATTTATGATAAAAGTTTATTAGGGGCGTAATGCTACACCATTTATATAAGAAATGTTAACGAACACTAGATTCAACTTTGACTTAATACCAATCATAGAACTTAAAAACTATTACTTTTATATATAAATAGTTACTTTTCAAATTAAAGTTATACTGTATACAGGGAGTGCAGAATTATTAGGCAAGTTGTATTTTTGAGGATTGATTTTATTATTGAACAACAACCATGTTCTCAATGAACCCAAAAAACTCATTAATATCAAAGCTGAATATTTTTGGAAGTAGTTTTTAGTTTGTTTTTAGTTTTAGCTATTTTAGGAGGATATCTGTGTGTGCAGGTGACTATTACTGTGCATAATTATTAGGCAACTTAACAAAAAACAAATATATACCCATTTCAATTATTTATTTTCACCAGTGAAACCAATATAACATCTCAACATTCACAAATATACATTTCTGACATTCAAAAACAAAACAAAAACAAATCAGTGACCAATATAGCCACCTATATGCCCCACATATAGGCCCCACATGCTCATCTTTGATGATACCAGCCCAAACCAGTACTCCACCTCCACCTTGCTGGCGTCTGAGTCGGACTGGAGCTTTCTGCCCTTTACCGATCCAGCCACGGCCCCATCCATCTGGCCCATCAAGACTCACTCTCATTTCATCAGTCCATAAAACCTTAGAAAAATCAGTCTTGAAATATTTCTTGGCCCAGTCTTGACGTTTCAGCTTGTGTGTCTTGTTCAGTGGTGGTCGTTTTTCAGCCTTTCTTACCTTGGCCATGTCTCTGAGTATTGCACACCTTGTGCTTTTGGGCACTCCAGTGATGTTATAGCTCTGAAATATGGCAAAACTGGTGGCAAGTGGCATCTTGGCAGCTGCACGCTTGACTTTTCTCAGTTCATGGGCAGTTATTTTGCACCTTGGTTTTTGGTTTGGTTTTTCCACACGCTTGCGACTCTGTTGACTATTTTGAATAAAACGCTTGATTGTTCGATGATCACTCTTCAGAAGCTTGGTAATTTTAAGAGTGCTGCATCCCTCTGCAAGATATCTCACTATTTTCGACTTTTCGGAGCCTGTCAAGTCCTTCTTTTGACCCATTTTGCCAAAGGAAAGGAAGTTGCCTAATAATTATGCACACCTGATATAGGGTGTTGATGTCATTAGACCACACCCCTTCTCATTACAGAGATGCACATCACCTAATATGCTTAATTGGTAGTAGGCTTTCGAGCCTTTACAGCTTGGAGTAAGACAACATGCATAAAGAGGATGATGTGGTCAAAATACTAATTTGGCTAATAATTCTGCACTGCCTGTATATTTATATTTGTTTTTCATATTAGATTTTAAAAGAAAATTATTTTTTTTGGCTGGAAAACAAAAATATAGCTTTTTTAAATGTTAAAACTGATTAATTATATGTTATCAAAAGTGGCAATGAAAGTATCATTGGAGGAACTTTTTCATAGTTTTTAGAACTATAGGGGGAAGTAACTCTTAGCACTGCATGAAATAGGAACAATTTAAGTAATAAGAGCAATTTGGAGGAAATAAATTAGCACTTCAGAGTAGTGTTTAAACCAGCATAATAGGATCTACTAGCCTTTTCCCAGTGCATATTAATTTGTACCTTATCTAATAAAAACAGTGATCATCTGTTGATCAACTCTGAAAGAAATTCAGTGAAGTCAAGGCTTTAATGTTTATCAAGGAACACATTGTTCAATTTGGCTGTGATGGTTTCTTTAGTCCAATATGGCCACTGACATGCATTTCTAAAAAAAAGTCCATCTTTTATTGAGAGTTGCAGGAGTAGATTTGAAAGAGAGATTTGTAAGTATTGGACTTTTGCTTTTAACATTTTTTTAACATCTATGTTGATCCTGAAACGACACTCCAATCAGCCTGAATTCAGGGATTACAGTTTATGTTACGTTTAGGCTTATGGTTGGGTTTATGCACTTCTACATGATTGTTATCCAACTAATATTCTCCTCTGATTTTGGCAATAATTTACAGTTATTTTTTGGTTTAGGGGTAGGGAATAGGTATGAATTACATTTTACAACAAAAATTATGTTCCAGGATCAACATGGATGTTAATCCAGTATCGCATTGTACTTGGCAAGATCATGACATACTTCTTTACATTTCGGAATATTGAATAAAGGGTGGATTTTAATCAATTTTTAATCAGCATCTTTCACTAACCCTCCTGGTTAGATTTTGATTAAATTTGAAGGCAAACTGCTATTTCTGTTGATCAACCTGCATAGATTAATCACTCGCCTCAAGACTAGCAGTGTACAGTGTTTCCTCTAGGATTTTTTCCAGCTGTGGCGGCAGGCCTTTTGATATACCAACTACCTATGGCGTTATTTCAATGACAAATGTCGTGACGCAGTACTACGAGTCGAGATCGGATTGGATCGGATGCTCTAGGATTTCCTCTGTTCGTGCAGAAAACTTCTTGCACACCCTCAAATATACGCTGCTCAAGTGCAATTTAGCGCGTTTACGTAGTGAAGTTGTCTCCAACCTTTATTAGACTAGGAATATTTATGTATGTCTCCAATTGACCTACAAAGCGGCATTAATGCGTCCTGAGGTAAAGTGAAACGGCTATAAACTCCAGCAAGATAAAGTCTTTGTTTGTTGTATGCAGAGCCATAGACCTTTATCTATAAATAAAGTATAATTATGGAAACTGTCTTCATCCTAACTAAAAGCTATACGCCGTGTTGGCTGGCCTCACGCATCACGCACCTGTCAGTCAGTCAGCATGTCACCTTAAAGGGTTAAACAAATAACGCACCACTACGGTTACAGAAAAGTTTGCGCTGTTATAATTCACTTACCTTTTAATACGTTTTGGTGCGATTTATAACCCGCTATTTAAAAAAACAACAACAATGTTTTGAATGAGAAGCTGTAATGTAGCCGTGGCGTGATGAATTTTGGCGTGGCGCCCCGCCATGTAAAAATGAATGTAGCGGAAACCTTGGTGTAAATATAAATATCATAAATTTCTTCTTTCAAAATGCTTTGTGCTCACCAAACTTACTACTTTTTAAACTGCTTATCATCTCTAAGACAGTAACCTCTATTTTAAAAGGAAGTACTGGTTTTAACTAACTTTAAGCACTTTCACGAGAAGTCCGATATTCCAGTTATGAATAAATCTAATAATTTGAGACACTCCTCGCTGCAGCCAGCAGCTTGATGACGTACTGGACCAGGTCCAATACGTAGTGGATGTGGGCATTTGTTGCTAGAAACACTAATTATTTATATTCCTTATTAATTTACACATTAAATTGTGTGTCATTAACATCTACACCTCCCCCAACCCTAAACCCAACCTTCACAGTTATTAATGTCCACACCTTCCCTAACCCTAAACCCAACCATCACAGTTATTAACATCTATACCTTCCCCAACTCTAAACCCAACCATCGCTGTTAACGTCTACACGTTCCCAACCCTAAACCCAACCATCACTGCTATTAACGTCTACACCTTCCCCAACCCTAAACCCAACCATCACCGTTATTAACGTCTACACCTACCCAACCCTAAATTCAACAGTCACAGTTATTAATGTCTACACCTTCCCCAACCCTAAACCCAACCATCACAGTTATTAACATCTATACCTTCCCCAACTCTAAACCCAACCATCGCTGTTAACGTCTACACTTTCCCAACCCTAAACCCAACCATCACTGCTATTAACGTCTACACCTTCCCCAACTCTAAACCCAACCATCACCGTTCTTAATGTCTACACCTTCCCCAACTCTAAACCCAACCATCACAGTTATTAACATCTATACCTTCCCCAACTCTAAACCCAACCATCGCTGTTAACGTCTACACTTTCCCAACCCTAAACCCAACCATCACCGTTATTAACGTCTACACCTACCCAACCCTAAATTCAACAGTCACAGTTATTAATGTCTACACCTTCCCCAACCCTAAACCCAACGATCACTTCTATTAACGTCTACACCTTCCCCAACCATCACAGTCATTAACGTCTACACGTTCCCCAACCCTAAACTTAACCGCCACAGTTATTAACGTCTACACCTTTCCCAACCCTAAACCCAACAGCCACAGTCATTAACATCTATACCTTCCCCAACCCTAAACCCAACCGCCACAGTTATTAACGTCCACACCTTTCCCAACCCTAAACCCAACAGCCACAGTCATTAACATCTACACCTTCCCCAACCCTAAACCCAACGCCACAGTTTATAAACGTCTACACCTTTCCCAACCCTAAACCCAACAGCCACAGTTATTAACGTCTATACCTTCCCCAACCCTAAACCCAACTGTCAAAGTAGCATGGGCATTTCCTTAGTTGGCGTTACAATGTCCACTACTTATTGGACCTGGTCCGGTATGTCATCATGCTACAGACTTCAGCAAGGACATCTTGAATGATTTACCAAATCTGAAGTTCTGATTCTTAAACACATGGTGGCAGCATTGCATGTTATGTTTTTATATATGTGCTTTACACTAAGATGAATCATATTTCTGCATTTTTGTTCTCATTCAATTAAAACAGTGTTAAAAAAGCGCTACAATATTTTCTATTTGTTTTAATTTGATAGAATTAATAATAATGCAAAGAATTTAATATTGTACCTCAAATAGTCATCAAATCACTTTTATTGTCACATTAGCAGCAGCATGTGTACTATGATGAATGAAAAAATTAGTTGCTGGTTCCAGACAGTGCAAAATACAATTCAAAAACAAAACAATATACTATTAGCAATGCTGACAATAAATATGTAAAAGACAATAAATACGTAAAGAAAAACACATTACACACATGTAGACACAGATAGACAAGTACACAGTCAAAAAGGTGTAAACATGGTTTGTCACAGTGATGTCTTTAGAATAAAATTGCACCATTTTGATGGTATTTTGTGCAAGAGCTACATTTTAAAATGCCTTCAGGATCCTTTTCTGGGAGCTCTGAAACCTTATCCTTTAACATTCTTATAGGGTCTGCAATCTGGTTCAAAACAGGCTAATTTCTCAGATGTGGTGGACATATTGTTTTCTCTGTTCCCCGATGAAGACCACTATGTAGTCACTGATCCAAATCGATGCAGGACCTGTGCTGTGGTGGGAAACTCTGGGAATATCTTGGGATCCCATTATGGTCAACTAATAGACAGCCACAATTTTGTCATAAGGCAAGTTATGGGTAATATAATGCATAAGACATCAACATAAAAAAATGTTAATTTGATTCTTTATGCTCATTCCTAAGGATAAATAAAGGCCCAACTAAAGGCTACGAGACGGATGTGGGGTCTAAGACCACTCACCGGATCATGTATCCCGAGAGCGCTGTAGATTTGGACAACTCCACTCATCTGGTTCTTCTGCCCTTTAAGGTCAAAGACATGCAGTGGCTCATCAGTGTTTTCACCACTAAACACATCACACGGTATGATTGCTTGATTAATATATATGCTGCTGACAGATATTAAATGAGAAATATAGCAATTAACTTACACTACCTGACAAAAGTCTTGTCGTCGATCATAGTTGTAAGAGCAACAAATAATAACTTGACTTGTAGTTTCCGAGGAATCATCTGTTGAATTGCATCCCAATTATCACAAATACTGCAGAAGACCTATTGGAACCCGCATGGACCCAAGATTCTCATAGAAATCAGTCAAGTTTGGTGAAGGAAGAATCATGGTTTGGGGTTACATTCGGTATGGGGGCGTGCGAGAGATCTGCAGAGTGGATGGCAACATCAACAGCCTGAGGTGTCAAGACATTTGTGCTGCCCATTACATTACAAACCACAGGAGAGGGCAAATTCTTCAGCAGGATATAGCGCTCCTCATACATTCAGCCTCCACTTCAAAGTTCCTGAAAGCAAAGAAGGTCAAGGTGCTCCAGGATTGTCCAGCCCAGACACCAGACATGAACATTAGCGAGCATGTCTGGAGTAAGATTGAGGAGGCATTGAAGATGAATCCAAAGAATCTTAAAGAACTCTGGGAGTCCTGCAAGAACGCTTTCTTTGGCATTCCAGATGACTTTATTAATAAGTTATTTGAGTCATTGCAGAGATGTATGGATGCAGTCCTCCAAGCTCATGGGAGTCATACACAATGTTAATTATTTTCCCACTGCACCATGACTTTATATTCTGTACTGGACATTATTTCTGTTAAGTGACAATACTTTTGTCTAAGCAAAGTCAGACCTTACGGTCCTAATTAAATAGGTAAAAATCAAGGCATGATCATATTTTATTTTGGTAAAATAAGCGTAATCTAGAGGCCTTTGCCTTTCATATAAGCCACTTCTGATACCAAATGATCAACTAGAAGTCAAGTTATTTTTTGTTGTTCTTAAAACTTGGATAAACGACAAGACTTTTGTCAGGTAGTGTAAGCTGGTATCAGTAGTCTTCCATATTGTGATGTATATCCAAGTGAAATGGCTTATTGAGCCAGAAATAAGTGTTTTTTTGTCCTTCGGGAATTCATTTGGGGAACATGGTTTTAGGGCTCCACAATATATCCTTTCAGCAATGATATTGCAATATGATCATTTGCAATAGTCACATCGTAGGAAATGCAAAATGTACATTTACATGTGTTTTTGAGGCCTGTGAACATATAATGATTTTTTTTTTATAAAGAATTCAAGCTTAAGAAATTGTACAGTTTGGGAGTTTGATAATGATTAATTTTATTTAATTATTTTTATTATTTAATTACTGTACTTGAATACTGTTAGACTCAAAAAAAATCAATAAAACAGTTTATTTCAATTGCATTTTTATATTTTTACTACATCTGTTTGTAGATTGTTTATAATATTTTACACAGATGCACATCTCTGAATCATCCCAGTCAATCTAAAATGATCAATTCTTTCCAAATAGAGACCAAGTCATCTGGTGAAATGATTGTCATATCGCAATCGCAGAATAACAAAATATCGCAATGTTAGATTTTCCCAATATTGTGCAGCCATAGATGGTTTGCTATTGGTTGATCATAGATGTCAATCATATGAGGTGGACCAAAAGCAAACCATATTCTGCTAATCAATTTCCAATAGACAAAATCCAAATTTTCTAGTTCGAGAAGCCATTTCACTTGACCTTTTTTTCCTGCCTCTGTGCCAGAAAATGTAATTCATTTCAAGTTTATTTGTATAGTGCTTTTCACAATAAATAATGGTCCAAATCAGTTAGCCTACTTTAGTCCAAATCTGAAAAGTTAAGGAGTTGTGTATAGGGTGGACAGAGTTAACCTGCAGTTAAACGGTATAGTGTCTTTTACACAAAGGTGATGTCTATGTGTGTAATACATTTTCAATCAAGTGTACTGTGTTTGTGTATTCCTTAAGACTTTGTGTTGTCCTCAAAGTCCTCGTGGGGGTTGACATCAGAGAAAAGAAGCCATAAGGTGTGCCCCAAGTCATATACTTAGGCATTATTTGAAGCCATTTTGTAGTATAAATAGCGTGAGAAGTGCTCTTGCATAAAAAACAAACAAACTAACAAAAAACAAATACTATATATAATAATTGCACCTTTAAATTTAAATAACTTGATGACTCTTAAAACTAAGGAACTAAAACTAAATAACTGCATGAACTCATTAAACAGGAATGTTGAATTGCATGCAAAGAAAACAAAACAAAGTAGTTTTTAGACAAATTAAGTAGTGTAATAAAATGAAATGACACAGGGAAAAAGTATTGCACATATGAGGAAATGGAGGTGTAGAAAGTCATTGAAAGCCTAATTGTAAATTAAAAATAAAATTTATTTTATTTAATTATTTTTATTATTTAATTACTGTACTGTACTAGTTCGAGAAGCCATTTCACTTGACCTTTTTTTCCTGCCTCTGTGCCAGAAAATGTAATTCATTTCAAGTTTATTTGTATAGTGCTATTCACAATAATTAATAATCCAAATCAGTTAGCCTACTTTAGTCCAAATCTGAAAAGTTAAGGAGTTGTGTATAGGGTGGACAGAGTTAACCTGCAGTTAAACGGTATAGTGTCTTTTACACAAAGGTGATGTCTATGTGTGTAATACATTTTCAATCAAGTGTACTGTATTTGTGTATTCCTTAAGACTTTGTGTTGTCCTCAAAGTCCTCGTGGGGGTTGACATCAGAGAAAAGAAGCCATTAGGTGTGCCCCAAGTTATATACTTAGGCATTATTTGAAGCCATTTTGTAGTATAAATAGCGTGAGAAGTGCTCTCGCATAAAAAACAAACAAACAAACTAACAAAAAACTAATTCTATATATAATAATTGCACCTTTAAATTTAAATAACTTGATGACTCTTAAAACTAAGGAACTAAAACTAAATAACTGCATGAACTCATTAAACAGGAATGTTGAATTGCATGCAAAGAAAACGAAACAAAATAGTTTTTAGACAAATTAAGTAGTGTAATAAAATGAAATGACACAGGGGAAAAGTATTGCACATATGAGGAAATGGAGGTGTAGAAAGGCATTGAAAGCCTAATTGTAAATTAAAATAATCTGCTTCAGTCCAACATCTACATTAGCAGGATGATGAAGATGAAACAAGAGTGGACATTTCAGCAAGACAATGATCCAAAACGCAGCCAGGGAAACTCTCAAATGCTGTTAGAGAAAGAAAATCAAGCTGTAGAATGGCCCAGCCAATCACCTGAACTGAATCTAATAGAGAATACAAAATAAAGATCAGATTTGATAGACGAGACCAATAGAGTGTAAAAAATCTTGATGGTTCTGTGGAAGTCTGTGATAAACTCACATCTGAGCAATTCATGTGACTTCATTCTCCAAATGAGTGACGTCTTTAAGCTGCAATCACCCCAAAAAAGCCTTTTATATAAAGGATTAAATACATTTCAGCAGTTCAGCACTTCCTCCTTGTGTCATTCCTTTGTTATTACACACAACTCATTTTTTTGTTTTGGTTTTTACCAATATCTGGTTCAATTCCATGTCAACAGCACCTTTAGAAATATTATTCCCAAGAAATAACATGATGTGTTCAATACTAATTCCCCCCCATTGTATTTTGGGATCATAGTTGACCAGGAGCCAGTTTATATTGGATTGCAAGCAAAAGCCTTATGGTGGTGAACGCGTTTGTACTCACGATACTATTTGTCAGTTTGGCCATTTATTTTACTAATTTGGCTACTCTTAAACATCGACTATTAGGGGTGACATTAAACCCACACACTACATGGTTGATTGTACAGTATATGGTATATCATGTAATTTAGGACACAACTGTTGAAAAGAGAAGTTATTTTGATTAAAAGATTACCAGAAAACATACCACCAACGTGCAATCAACGTCAAGCGAGATGAAACGCGTTTTATTAGAATGTGAAAAATGTTTTAGTTTTTTATCAAAAATTTAACTGGAAAAATCATATCTAATATTTTTAATGTGCATCCTGGTAATTTTAATGTATTTAATTTAATTTATTTTTATGTATAATTTTTTTATTGTCTGTTACTGAAATTTGAAGTTGTTATTGAAGTTATTCTTATGTAATTTGTTTTTGTATTGATCCTGCCATGAAATAGCTACAGTATTGCTGATAAATTGGCAATAAATAAATAAGAAAACACATGGAGTTAAATAAAATGGGCGCAGAGATGAAGTCAATGATTCTGCTTATACTATGACTACCACACACATTTGAGGTGATGTATTTCATGTATTTTTGACACATCTTTGTCCCCAAAATGCTCCAAGACTAGTTTCTTACACATCTCATCTAAAGTCTTTTGTGTTATTAGATGTGATTTTTCTGACTGTTGTAGCTGTGAAATAACTGAAATCATTCAACGTTGTGAATTTGATCTGTAATGTGGCAAAAACTTGCCTGGAACTACTTCAGCTATGCATTTATCTGAAAATAATTAAACACCTTAGAATGTTCATCAGCCAATCAGAATCGAGCTTTCAACCTTCTAGTGGTATAATACTTTATAATCAATACTATTGACTAGGGTTGGGCGATGTCGACCAATTTGGCATTGTACGATGTCTAATGTGAAACATCGCGATGGACGATGGCATCATCGTCGTAGGCGGCGGTGAATTAATTATTTATTCATAATTAATTCATAACAAATTAATTATTTGTAGCCTACCTGACCCGCATGGTCTTTATTTTACCCATAATCAAATCATAAATAAATAACGAAAAGTTACACACAAATTACCACCCTGTCAATCACTTTTTCTGCATGACTCTGGCATGAATAGGCAGAGCCATCTGTGTCGTTATAATAGCATTGACAAACTTGGTTGGTAAAAAAGGTGCGCAACCAAAAGGAACCAACCAACAGTATCTGAGGTTTGCACTAAAATGACTAAGTTCAAGCGTGAAAGCGAAATATTGAAGCAGTGTACTGACGCTGCGACACGTTACCTGATAGATTCAAAAGACTGAAGAGTCGTTAGATAGAGACAAGATTAATTAAATATCACGTTTAACAACTATAGTGAGACGCCATCCAGCGGTACATCCTTGATAAACTGTCCGACGTGCACTGCTCTCTGGGGTTTTGTGCTCAAAGCACCCGCTGACTGCTGGAGCTCAGACACGCGCATACGCTGCAGCACATGACAGTGTGTTTGTGTGTGTGGTCATGTGCGTTTTCAGCAGTATAATGTGGACGGAGGGCTTTTCGAGGGCGGAGGATACGGGGCGGTGGATTGCGATGCCGGCTCAGCATTGTGATGTTCATCGGCGATGGATGATGGAGTCATCCATCGACCCAACCCTACTATTGACCTTATTCTTCAATGCGGAAGTGCGCTCGTTTTCGCAATTGCTTTATAACTTCCGATTCAGTCGCATATAGGAGAAATGACTAGGAACGATAAATGGCAGAAAACTACTTGCTCTACAAACAAATGTGTTAGAATAATATTATAAGAAAATATCAGTTCGCAACATCAAGCAGCAGAACAAGCTTTTTTTTAACGTCTAAAAAAATTTCAAATGGCTGCGCCCACTCGTACACGAAGAATAAGGTCAATAGTATTCCAAAGAAAATTTAGATTTCATTGGGGACTTGAAATGTATGAACTTTCATAATTTTTCCCACTTTTCCTCAGCACTTATTTAAGAGTGAGACCTACCATAAACGCTGTTCGAGAGAAGGTGAGAATCTTATACATTTCTAAATAACTTTCACATGTTGATCTGTGTAGTTTTTCTAAACAACTATATAAATACAAAACGCACAAAGTCACAATCACTTGAAGTGTAATCATTTTCTAAGGTGATGATCATCCATCCTGCCTTTATAAAATACGTCTATGAGAGCTGGCTGCGGAAACGCGGCAGTTACCCATCAACTGGATTCATTACACTGATATTTGCCCTGCATATCTGCGATCAGGTAAAAGTTTGTCTCATTTCATTTCCTCCATTTTTTTCTTCACTATAGTTATGAAGTCTAGACTGATTGAAAGGTAAAAGGTTTTTTCGGCATCATTTAAAGGTCCTGTGAAGTGCTTTGAAATATGCATTTTTATTCAATGTTTGACAATCTCAACCAAAATGCGAAGAGAGGGGCTTGGACCTAGTGTAGCTCCTTCTTTTTTCTTTTTAAAAACAGCCAATATCGTTTTGCTTTATCACCGCTCTGCCAGTGACAGTGTTTGAGCTCAAGCGCATTAAATGAGAAGTGTCTTGAAGTGGGCGGGGCATGTCAGATACTAGAGAGCATCTGATGAGAAACTGTAGTATGAAGTGACGTGAAAAAAAATCATTAATCCATTCAGGCGAAAGTGACACACTACAAGCTTTACGTGTTTATATTAGTTTTATATCTTCTAAATGTGAATTATGACACTGTTTTGCCGCACACTAGCTTATAAATATCCTAATACTAACAAAACTGATATTAACATCTAAAAAAAAAACAAAAAAAAAAAAAAACTTTCATTTCATGAGACCTTTAAAGGTGTGTGAATTTAATATTCATGATTCAACTGCACTGGTTAAATAAGCTGACATTGCATACAGGGTTGCATTATAATCATTCTTTCACAAACATAAATTCTATTTACTGTAAATCAGAGTTTATATTTTTATTAAATTATTATTATTATTATTATTATTATTTATTTATTTATTTATTTTATATTTTTCTTGCCAATAATATACATTTTATGTAGATGTTGATGCTGACAACTGCTAATAATGAGCTAGTAATTCAATCCTTTACTACAAATATTTAAATCTGATGATTTGGTGCTATTACTGATGATTATGTTAAAAACTGCTGTTCTCCCTAATATGTTTTTGGAAAGTTTTGTCAGGGCGAATAAAGGGTTCAAAGCAACAGAATTAATTGATTGATTTTTACACTGTAAAAAATATCTGTTCATTAAGTTTTTGTATTTTGTGATTCACAAGTGTTTTCAATTTATTTACAGTTGTGAATTGCTTTATGGGAACTTGCTCTGTTGACTTTTGATGATGAATTGAAAATTGGCATTTTAGTGGTTTGATATAAAATAATGTAATAATATGGAGAAAGAAGTCTGTAAAATAAAAGAAAATGTACTGGCAGCTTATTAAAATGCTTTTGTAGCGTAATATAAACACCAACCCAGACATTATATCACTTCAAACTATTAAAAATGTTAATAAAAGTCACTTTTTAAAACTTTTTGAGGTTAAAAGTTGACGGAAGAAATATCAAAGTCCCATAATGCAATTCAAAAGCATAAATAAATGGGAGAAAATAAAAACATGAATCGCAAAATACAGAACAACTGCTAATTTACGCATATATTTTTACATCATAGTTTCTTCATTGTCACATTTGATCAATTTAATGCTGCCCCGTGATCATTTCTCCAAAATTTTGAACAGTAGAATTGTGTATGTAATATTTAAAGAGATACAGTAGTTCACCCCAAAATTAAAATTTACTCAGCATTTGCTTTCCTGCAAGTCATTCAATACAATATTATGAGTTTCATTTTTCTGTTAAACACAAAAGAAGATACTAAAATGTTAAAAACTGGTAACCATTGACTTCCATAGAAAACAATTAACAATTCAAATGATACACCGTAAAAAAAAATCTTGCTGACTTAAAATTTTTAGTTGAATCAAATTAACTTTTCTAGTCATCTCAATTTACATCACGGGTGTCCAAACTCGGTCCTGAAGGGCCGGTATCCTGCTGAGTTTAGCTCTAACTTGCTTCAACACACCTGCCAGGAAGTTTCTAGTACATGGGTTGACCAACCCTGTTCCTGGCGATCGACCTTCCTGCAGATTTCAGCTTCAACCCTGATCAAACACACCTGAACCAGTTAATTAGAACCTGAGGAGCACTTGATAATTACAGGCAGGTGTGTTTGATATGGGCTGCAACTGAAAACTGCAGGAAGGTCGATCTCCAGGAATAGGGTTGAGCACCCCTGTTCTGGTATATCTAGTAACAGCTTGATTAACTGATTCAGGTGTGTTTGATTAGGGTTGGAGCTAAACTCTCCAGGACACCGGCCCTCCAGGACTTAGTTTGGACACCCCTGATTTACATCAATCAAACGGAATAAAAGTATTAAGTTAAACTTTGTGTAACTTAAAAAAAAAATTGTTGAAACGTGATTAACTTATTAAAGTAAGTTAAATATATTTCCTAGTACTGGGTTGCAGCTGGAAGGGCATTCGATGTGTAAAACATATGCTGGATAAGTTGGCGGTTCATTCTGCTGTGGCGACCCCTGATGAATAAAGGGACTAAGCCGAAGGAAAATTAATGAATGAATAAATCTATATAAAAGCATTTGTCTTGACTTTCTGTCATTACATTTCGTATAGTGTATAAGTCGATGGTTACAGGTTTCCAACATTTTTCAAAAATATCATCACATTTTGTGTTCAGCAGAAGAAAGAAACTGTGAAGGGTCAGGAAATAATGACAGATTTTTTGGTTTTGAATGAACTATCCTTTTAACTTGAATCTAAATTAAATATTCAATTTACTTTGTGCATTCTGCAACAGACCATCAATAAAAAAATAAGAGCACGTTGAACATACAGTAAGGCCTAATCCCAATTCTATTTTTGTACCCCAACCCCATCCCTTACCCCTTAGCCCTTGAAGCAGTATGAAGGGGAAGGGCTTCATATTTACCCCTAAGAAATGGGACAGCACTACAACACCAGCACTCGTCATCATATGTCGTCGCGAGCTCTTGTTTCATATGAGATGGACGTTGAAGACTGCTGTAGTTATTCCATTTGCAATATTTTTTTGGTATTTATCTTCAGGAAATCACTGAAGGTGATCATGTTATCATGACAATATAATGTGGGAATAAGATCGTGACTGTACTGTGTATTTACACAGTGGCCATATTCATCTACGCAAAATAAATCAATTTTAACGTTACACCAGACACTGTAAAAAGGTAATTCCCAGCCACTAGACTTTTCTGGCAGGGTTTTTGAGTGTCATGAAGTGACAGATGTGAAAGTATGTTGTGGGACTGCTGTAGAGGAGTTATTATTGTCAATTAAACACTCACCGGCCACTTTATTAGGTACAACTGTCCAACTGCTCGTTAACGCAAATTTCTAATCCGCCAATCACATGGCAGCAACTCAATGCATTTAGGCATGCAGACTTGGTCAAGATGATCTGCTGCAGTTCAAACCGAGCATCAGAATGGGGAAGAAAGGTGATTTAAAGGGTCATGAAACACCAAAACACATTTTTTGAGCTGTTCACAGTCATACATGTGTCCCACGCTGCTATAAACACTATTAGGACACATATATTGCACCAAAAAGTGAAAATTGGTTGTTTTTGCGTTATTTTGAGCAAATTTGTTCTTCCGGTTTGAAACGAATTTTTGAAGCTGCGTCACAGCGATTAGATACTTGCTCGTAATCCAGTGTGGAGAGTGGCTGTCTGTACCTGCGAGTACATCGTGACATTTCTGAGTGTGCGGCATTAATTCATGAGAAAGACTTGATCTTTCATGATCAGCGCGCTCTATTGTGTATGACGTGCAACTTCATTAATATGCATGATAGTTTCGGAGACTGTTTACCTGTTACAGTGTTCAGACGACGGAGAGACGCCACGTTGTGTTGCCAAAACAAGTGAAAGAACAAGAATTTGGAGACGTGTCATCAGTGTTGCATTTATTATTGTGCTGCGTTTATTATTGTTCTGCAACGAAGGTTTTGTTTTTATTTTCCCGCTATTAGAGCGCAGCTGGACTCACGTGTGGATTACAGTGCACACGACAGAAATGCGTTTGTAAGGAACATTTTTTTTACTCGAGAGCTTTTTGCATCTGGAAATGATGAAATCCGGATTTGCCGCTCGTCTCCTTTTAAAAGAGACACAGTTCCAGTTGGTGTTGATTGTCCTGTCTCTACAGATTTGGTAAGTGTGTGTGAGAGCAGTGCCCTTTGTTTGTTCATTCAGATGGCAAAGTTACTTCATATCGTGAGCAGTGCTCTTTCAGTTTTTAAAATCTGTGAAAATCAGCGCGTGCCCAAATGGAAACTCCCATATTTGCAAATCCTTCCCTCTTTCCCTCCCCTGACACTCCCACCTACACAGAGCTGGACACACCCACTTTCCAGACTTTTTCCAAACTAGAGGTGTGAAAACACCCTGCTGAGACAGGGGTTTCGTGGCCCCTTAAGTGACTTTGAACGTGGCATGGTTGTTGGTGCCAGATATACTGATCTGAGTATTTCAGAAATTGCTGATTTACTGGGATTTTCACACACAACCATCTTTAGGGTTTACAGAGAATATCCAGTGAGCGGCAGTTCTGTGTGGGCAAATGCCTTGTTAATGACAGAGGTCAGAGAAAAGCCAGACTGGTTCCAGCTGATAGAAAAGCAACAGTAACTCAAATAACCACTCGTTACAACTGAGGTCTGCAGAAGAGCATCTCTGAACACACAACATGTCCAATCTTGAGGCGGATGAGCTACAGCAGCAGAAGACCACACCGGGTGTCACTCCTGTCAGCTAAGAACAGGAAATTGAGGCTACAATTCACACAGGCTCACCAAAACTGGACAATAGAAGATTGGAAAAACGTTGCCTGGTCCGATGAGTCTCGATTTCTGCTGCGACATTCGAATGGTAGGGTCAGAATTTGGCATCAACAACATGAAAGCATGGATCCATCCTGCCTTGTATCAACAGTTCAGGCTGGCGGTGGTGGTGTAATGCTGTGGGGGATATTTTCTTGGCACACTTTGAGCCCATTAGTACCAATTGACGATCGTGTCAATGCCACAGCCTATACCATGTCCATCTCTTTATGACCACAGTGTACCCATCTTCTGATGGCTACTTTCAGCAGGATAATGCGCCATGTCGTAAAGCGCGAATCATCTCAGACTGGTTTCTTGAACATGACGGTGAGTTCACTGTACTCAAATGGCCTCCACAGTCACCAGAGCTCAATCCAATAGAGCACCTTTGGGATGTGGTGGAACGGGAGATTCGCATCATGGATGTACAGCCGACAAATCTGCAGCAACTGCGTGATGCTATCATGTCAATATGGAGCAAAATCTCTGAGGAATATTTCCAGTAGCTTGTTGAATCTATGCCACAAAGGATTAAGGCAGTTCTGAAGGCAAAAAGTGGGTAAAACCTGGTACTACTAAGGTGTACCTAATAAAGTGGCCAGTGAGTGAAATTTAGGATTTTTTTTTTAATCGTTTTATTTTTAATAAGCATGATCACAAAACAGGAACGCAGTTATAAATAAAACATGTGCTTGTTTGTTGTAAAAATTGTTCATAATGCCAAAAAATACTAATTTGTGCATCTCCAGACTTGTGTGTGCAGCCATGTTGTCGTCGTAGCTGGTGTATTCTGGGAATTATTCATGCCCCTTGGTTTCTAGTGTGGTCCTGGAAAATCTCAGTTTCAAGGGCCATCTAGTGCTTCCCTTTAGCCCTACACCTTCAAGATAAAAAGAACTGGATCACCCCTACCCCTTCACGTGAACGTACAAAACGAAGGGTAAGGGTAATGGGAAGGGCTAAGGGGTAGAATTGGGATTGGGCCCAAGTGTTTAAAGGACGGTTTATTTTAAGCGAGTTTGCAGATGCATTATTTGCTCCGCATGATCATCCTTAAGATAACATCAGTCAAGTGTTAAGGGAGCACGGAGCCATCTGCTTATCAGCTGTATAATATTGTGCAATCCACACACACACATGCAGGCACACTAATCTAATTTAATATTTAACTTTCAGTTCGATAAAGTGCATTGGAGTTGCTGATATGCTAATTCTTCTGTCTCCCACACAGGTCAGTGTTTTCGGGTTTGGCGCTAAGCGTGACGGGAAGTGGCATCATTATTTTGACAAAAGCTTGGCTCACTTTAGCAGAGGCAAACATAGGGGAGATTATGAAAACAAAACCATACACGAGCTTTTGCTGATGAACAAGATTGCCTTTCATAAAGGGGTGTAACATTGACACGTTGCGTGTTTCTGGACCAGGTGAAGCACAAAACAGAATTATTTATATGAATGTTTATTATTATCTCTTTTCCTGTTTAATCAGGTGGGTTTATTAACAAAAAGATTCCCATTTACAATGGCCTGACATGAAGTGGGATAAATAGAGAAATAAATAATAAAGAAATATATGATGTACAGGACCACAAAATGGTGTCAGGGTCCAAAACAATTCTGTAAAGTTGTGAATTTAGAGCTTCTGTTGTGACATTAAATCACAGCATCTAAATATGCAAAACTATGTGCTCACATGACTTTGCTCAGTGATTATGGTATCTGTGTTGTATTTATTAACACTGGAGCAATATTAGTGTATTTATGTACATATTTTGTCCTGTACAAGAAACAAATGGCTGTGATCGATGTAGATAATATGCAAATCAAAAAAAGCCATGATAGCTACATAAAGGATATCCTCAGGCATAACTATCAATTCAGACTCCACACAGTGAAAGAAAAGGTTGCAAAATGTAATTTATTTAAGCTGAATTTAAACAAATTAAGTTGAACAAATTAAGTTAAATTCAGCCAATATAAAGGATTTTTTATGGTAAGTGTCTGTAAACAATTAATAAATCCAATGAATCATTTCTTTGTGTATGTGTAACCTAAACCTACATGCATATGCTGTGATTGAATGACGTTAAATAATTATAAATGTTTAAAGTTTGTCAATTTACGTTCAAATAAAAATGAATAATAATAATTATTATTATTATATTGTAATTATTGTGTCTGTTCAGTAATCCAGGTGCTACTCTTACTGTAACTGGAACATTTGACATGTTGTTGGGAAACCAATTAAACATTTGTCAAATTGTCCTTTAATACATTACAAAAGGCGCAAAGACAGAATATTGTATAAAGCCAAGCCTATTTAACTGGCAGTACAGTAGTGTGGTGGTCAATAAAATTAAAAGAAATGCAAATATGAAATTACACACATTCTCAAATTCGACACTCACCCTAAATGAGTTGTCACAAATTATTTGATTTTAAATATTTCTCCCAAGTCACATTATGAAGAGTAAATCTAACCTTTGTTTCAAGAACCACAAGTAAACTACACTGTAAAACTCAATAAGTTAATTCAAACTGTTTGAGGAAACCGATTGTGGAAAAGCATTTACGTTTTGAAACCAAAGGTTTTGAGTAATGTAAACATATAGAGTTACACATATATATTACACATATATTATTAGTGTTGATATCATCAAACATTTAAAGTATTAGTAACTTAGTTTTTTTTAACTGAACTTAAAATGTTTAAGTCCAAACAACTACTGTATAGAGCACATGTGTCAAAGCCAGTTCCTGGAGAGCCGGAGCTCTTCACAGTTTAGTTCCAACCCCAATTAAACACACCTGATCAAACTAATTGAGTACTTTAGGCTTGTTTGATACCTACAGATAGGTGTGTTGAAGCAGGGCTGGAACTAAACTCTGCAGGGCACCGGCCCTCCAGGAATTGACTTTGACACCCCTGGTATAGAGCTACTCAAATGGTTTGGTATTGCTTCTAGCATTAGAGTTAACACATAAAACAGAATTAATTCACTCATAACTTACTCGGTTTGAGTTCTCATTAATATAATCAGTTTATGAGTTACCATAACTTTTTTTTTTGTTATGTCAAAGTAACTTTTTTAAAAAATAAGTTAAACTAACTTCATTTATTTAGGGATTTTCACTGTTAAGTTTTACAGTGTAGTTTCTTTGTGAACAAAGGCCATGTGCACACATACATGTGTTTTATTTATGTACAGTTTTCCCCGCTTTTGTTTTTAAAAAAAATCTGTCAACATAACGCACTGTAACAGTACTTGATTCACTGTAATCTAATATTTCCTGTTCTGTTGCGGTTTAAAGTTGTCTTAGTCTTTAATATTTGTCCGCACAAACAGACTGATTATCTTTAATCCTAAATGTATCATAATTTATATAAACATTTGTAATGTAATGTGTATTTATATAGCTCATTTATTGTGTATAACCATGCACCTAAAGCACTTCACAATCATGAGGGGGGTCTTTCCACACCACCACCAGTGTGCAGCATCCACTTGGATGATGCGACTGCAGCCACAGGACAACAGCTATTGGTGGAGTGAAGAGACAGTGATAGAGCCAATTTGGTGGATGGGGATGATTGGGAGGCCATGATGGGTAAGGGCCAATGGAGGGAATTTGGCCAAGACTCGGAGGTTACACCCTTAAGCCTGATTTATACTTCTGCGTCGAGTGATCGGCGTGTCCCACGGCACGTTGTGCATTTATACTTCTGTGCGCTGTTTGTGTTGCTGGCAGTGAGGGTTTTTCTGTTCTTCTGTGTTGTTTCTTCGCTGGTGTTTAGTATTTTCTGAATGCTACCTTATTGTAGAAGTAGCTCAAACTCACTCATATTGAGGTGGGAACCGGGGGACGTGCAACAACTTTAATCATAAGGTAAACACAAAACTTTCCATCTGGACCTCCTTCATGGGTCTCTACACTTGTAAACACTCACTCCAACGGGTTCGTGCGGCTCTCGGTCCCGCCCACAGTTATCAGCGCTACCAAGCCGACTAATCACAGAGCTTGCGCTATGCGTTGCTGCGACGTGTAGTTACATCTTTTGAGAGGTGAGTGTCAGTGTCGGCCACGGCGGGGGCTATGCGTTCACACGCAGGCTGTGCTGGAGCATACACGTGCGCTTGGCACAGAAGTATAAATCAGCCTTTACTCTTTAAGAGAAGTGCCATGGGATTTTTAATGACCACAGAGAATCAGGACCTCGGTTTAACGTCTCATCGGAAAGACCCACTGACAGTATGGTGTCCTCCTCACGTTACTGGGGCATTAGGACTCATACAGACTGCAGGTTGATGTAAGAACACAATATATTTTATTTTGAGAAACCTTGATAATATTTTGGAGCAGTAAACACGTCAGGCTAAATAATTCAAATGAATCATTCACTTCTGCTGTCTTCATTAGTTTCAAAAACACAGATTTCATTACTATTTAAATTGCATCTTTGGATATATTTTATGCTGGAGATACTGCTGCCCTAAAAATTTTTTGGCTGTTTTAAAACCTTGACTTTTCAAAACCGCGGTATACCTTGAAAACGGTTATCGCCCCATGCCTATCTATGGCAGCCGTCAACATGATGAAATTGTCTTCTACACTAAAAAAAAATCTGGTTGCCTTAAATTTTTAAGCTGAATCAAATTAACCTTATGAGTCATTTGAACTTATATTAAACTGACTTAAAACAGCTTGCGTAACTTATAAAATTAAGTCAGAACATGGTTAATTTAAGTTAATGAGTTATATATATACCTATAACATTGTTTTGACTAATTGATTGTATATTTTTTTTACAGAGAACACACTTTTTTTCTACATTTCCATTTGAATTAAACTTTTTTTTTTTTTAAATCAAACTTTCTTCACAGAAAACAACAATTTTGCTCAAGTGAATGCATCATGATTTAAAATCTTTAGACATTTTACTTGAGCTATATGGGTGAACGTCAGTTTGTTTTTGCAGTGTGATTCAAAGGTACAATACTGTAAGGTACAGTTACATCCATATTACATGATCAAATCGTTTTGTTTTAATTCATTGAATTAAATTCACTGAATTAAAAGTAATGGATTATTGGTACTTCAAAAAAGCAGTTTTTCCACCAAACGTTAAAGTGCTGATCTCATTATGAGCATTATGTTAGATTACTTTCATACAATGAATGCAAACAATGTTCAGTTTCTTGCTCAGATTTTGCTGCTTAAGACCTCAATGTATCATCAGGAGCTACAGGTATTCATTTGTGTGTATTTTGTTATTCATTTGGATGTCAAAGATGCTGGTAACCGTGGATGTTCATTTTAAGAATCACAAAAGACAACACTTTAAGCCAAAAATCTTTAATCTTCATGAATAAAAAAAAATGGCCACCTTGTATGGCCTGAGGGTGAGTAAAATGAAAACATATGTATTATTGGGTGAACTATCCTTTTAAGAGGAAAAAAGTGAATGAGCAAAATGTGTACATTCCAGTACACACTATATGAGAGTATTTGTGATTCAACAATCAGTGTTTAACAGTAATCCATGCAGCAACAGCAGTATTTGGGGTAGTAAGACAGTGAGGTATTGTAAAGTGCTTTCATAGTGTTTGAGTTTGACATTGTTGTAAAACTCAATACCCAATTATCTCCCTCTGAACACCCGGATTTTGCTTTCCAAGTACAACTGCATCATGGTATCGAACTCGAAGCTGCCACTGTGAGCACCTGTGCGAACTTTACTTGAAGTCTTCTCAAAGTAGTGGTACCAGTTTCCATACTGATCAGCACCAAACCCAAACGTAGACACCTGCACACAAGAGAAGCGCTAAAACATCTGTTCAATAAAGTACACTGTAAAAATGGCAGGGTTCCACACAATTTATTCATGTGGTCCCAACACAAATTGATCATTTAACTTAACAAATTTAAGTGGATTGAACATAAAACAGTTAAGTTTTATGATTAAAAGATTAAAAATCTCAAGAATTGTGTTGTTTTGGCTCCTTTTAAACGAGTTGTTTGAACAAGCAGCAAAATCTTTTTTTGAGAGTACATCCAGGAGGTTGTTATCTCAGAATAAAGCCCAACAGACTTTTTGGCAGCCCTTCATGTACTTTATTTCACTTATTACATGGGTACTTGTGACAAAATATAAGTATTTGACATGCAAAACATTTTTCTGAGCCATAATAGTATGTTAATTGTTTAAACACAAAGCTGACAGAAATGAAAAGAGCTGAAGTATACACTAACCTGGTCATTATTCACTCACAAAATGTAAAAAAAAAATCCTCAAAGCTAACAGATATGAAACTGGTTGAATGGAGCATAGACATACAGTATTATTTGTTCACAAGACAGTGCCAAACAATCAAAAACTTCATAAATTAGACGAGCAATTAAATATGAATGTGGATGTATATGTATTTATACAACAGTTCTGTCTGGTTCTCGAACCTGATTGGCTGATAGCCGTGCGATATTCTGCAATAACAGCACTCGTACAGCTTCTTCACCCTTCTGTATTACTCAGCCCACATAGAGTGACAGCAGATCAACAAACTCACTACAGTTTGACAAATATTGCAGCTGTTGGACAACATAATGTACTTTTGAGGCTTTTTTTTTAGGTGAGAATGTAGATATATGAGCAGTATCACATGAGTAGCAGTGTGATATGGCTGTATATCATCACTGGTGGGACGCTGAGGCCTCCCACCAATGCTGATATACAGCCATATCCCACTGCTACTCGTGTGATATTGCTCATATATCCATTTGAACATATTCACTAATGGGTGAGGTGACCTTTAAATTCTCGGACGAGCTTGTGTTATTTAGTGGTTATCTTGAAATGGCATACCTTGGAATGTCACGATTGACAAATCAGAATATTCCAGGCAGCCACATGATAAGTAAGGGATAAAGTACATCCTGGTGGTTATTACCACATAATAGTGTTGTTATTATATATTTTGTACTAAAAAACATCCACCTGGATGTACTTTATTCCTCTTATTTTGGCTACTTACCACAAAATGTTAAATTAGACATGAAATAGTTCTGAGCTGTAATTGTTTGATAATTTTTTTAATTAAACGCAAAGGTGACAAAAAACCTACATGGCTGAAGGGAGCATACACTAACCTATGTATTATTCACAAGAATGCAAGATGGTGCCAAACAGTCAAAAACTGTGGCATGACAGGGTAAAGTCTTGATCGAATATGCCCCCGGCCAGAAGTGCAATATGCACGTCAATATAGCAGCATTTTCATATGACGCTGTATAACAATAATTAATATTTTTTACAGTACTGTGGTGGTTGGGTTTAGGGTTGGGGTGGGCGTTTAAAAATACAATTTATTGGGTAATTTAATAGATAACACAAATAATACTCAGTACAACCACAGTTTTTACATTACTGAGACGGTTTTAGGGTTGGGGTGGGGGTAGACGTTAATAAAATACAATAAATGGGAAATTTAATAAATAATAATTCTCGTATATTTCCGGCCGCAACCTTAATCTAGCAACAACCGCATGACAGACAACTAGATACATAAGAAGGTGGATATAAGTATATGGATTTTATTGTGTTCATTGACGTTCAAGATGATTTGAAGGATGAGCCTGTGTTATTTAGCGGTTGTTATCTAAGAATAACATACCTTGAAATGTCAGTCACAAAACGAGCCAAAAATGGCAGGGACAGACAAGCGAATAAATATGGATGTGAATGTGTTCACGTATGGTGATTCAAAGTACTCAGATGAGCCCGTGTTAGTAATTTCAGTGGTTGTTATCTGGGAATAACATTTCTTGGAGTGTCATGACTGACCAATCAGAAACAAATATTCAGACAGCCATGTAAAAGTCCAAATAACATGTCTTGGAAAGTCCTGACTGACCAATCAGAATCAAGTATTTCTGAGAAACGTAATAATGTAACAATAGTAAAAGTGTGATTGACCTGGTCACAGATGTGGAGGGCAAATATAATAGCGAGGAAGCCTGTAGATGGATATTTGCCATGTTTCACCAACCAAATCTCATGGACATACTTGATGAAAGCAGGATGCAAAATCATCACCTATGGGAACAATACATGTTAATCACACACTTTTAGAAGCAACTACAACAATTACTTACACAAACCAATCGTTTTACTTCGTTAGCCCTCATTGTACTGTTAGGATGTTGTTTTGACACTCAAAATTCTGCACTGATAAAAAGTTATTCTTTGGATTTACAAATTTTTTTTTAAGCTAAGTGGTTGCGAACAATTTATATGGGCTTAATATGGCTTAATTAGTAAAAACTGTGATATTAACTTAATCGATTTGTGTTGGGACCAGACTGTAAATCTGCAGTCACACTAGAGTTTGAGCATGCAAAATTCTGTCGTACGGCGCTGCAAAAGGGGGGAGGATTAAACAAGCGAGCGGTTGCTCCATGTTTTAAATTTCTGTCCAGAGAGGTCATGTTTTGATCCTCGATTGGTCTCATGCAGTCAAGTGATGTGATTTCGCAGGTCAGAGTTCACCAAGCTTGAACTTTCCAAGACAGCGATCTGTGAAACTTGACGCATGACCTTGCGTTTCCTGTCTGACGCATTCGCGTGCGTATGAATGGAAGTCGATTGGGAGAAAAGCCCAGTGTGACCGCAGCTTTAAAGATATGGACGTAGTATCCGTCACATCACCTATAGGTTTCTGAGTAGCGCAAATGAAGCTACAAGTGGGTTTGGCCAACCGTCGCCATTTTGTTCATGCGTCTTAACTCTGACTGGGGGTTACCAAAAAAAGGGCAAAGAGGTGGAGCATGAGTGGAGCTACAGATGCTTGCTAGCATTTTGCTTAGACTGGCTTTTCTTTGGGAGAAACGTTTAAAGGGCCATGAAACCCCCTGTCTCAGCAGGGTGTTTTCACACCTCTAGTTTGAAAAAAGTCAGGAAAAGTGGGCGTGTCCAGCTCTGTTTAGGTGGGAGTGTCAGGGGAGGGAAAGAGAGAAGGTTATGCAAATATGGGAGTTTCTGTTTGGGCACGCAGACGCAGGGGAGAAAGACAGTGACTGTGTTTACATGGCCATCAGTAATCGAACTACTTGCCAAATTATTAATTTGTCGACTTTAACAGCAGTTTGGCATTTTCACTTTTTATTCAGGAACATTTCCTGCATGTTGCCTGTGACAAACGAGATATTAAAAGCGAGGAACTGCTGGAGAATGGAGTTTTAATCCAATGTTTGATACCGCACGGCGAATGGGAGAAAAAAAAAATCCTCCGCATTTCTCGGTAACTTGGATGACTCGGTAGGTAGCGTCAGAAAGCCGTGTGTATATAGACTATATCCTGTCACAAAATGCGGCGAAAATCCTGCACGACGGGAAAAGTTTGATCATGTTTACATTTGGAGAGCAGCATTTACAGCGGATCTTTCAGTCTATAAAATTGGACTATAATATTGCAGTGATATTAATACTGTAAACTTGGTAACTAAATCTTGGTAACTAAATCATTTTGACTGAGGTATGTCTTTAAAAACTGAAAGAGCTCTGCTGACCACGAACTAACTTTGCAATCTGGGTAAAACAAAGGGCACTGCACTGCAAACACACTTACCAAATCTGTAGACAGACAATCAAACTGGAGCCGTGTCTTTATATTAAACGGAGACGAGCGGCAAATCCGGATTTCACCATTTCCAGATGAGAAAAAGCTCTCGGGTAAAAAAATGTTCCTTACAAACGCGTTTCTGTCGCGTGCACTGTAATCCACACGTGAGTCCAGCAGCTCTCTCATAGAGGGAAAATGAAAACAAAACCTTGTTGCAGCACACCGACGACCCATGTCTCCAAATTCTTGTTCTTTCACTTGTTTTAGCAACACAGCGTGGCGTCTCTCTGCCGTCTGTACAGTGTATACAGTCTCCGGAGCTATCATGCATATTAATGAAGTTTCGCGTCATACACAATAGAGCGCGCTGATTGGTTTGAAGCACGTCTTCTCATGAATTAATGCCGCACACTCAGATGCGTCAGAACGTCCTCAAAAAGACAGACAGCCACTATCCTGGCTGGATTTACACCTAAGTATCTCATGGCCGTGACGCAGCTTCAAAAATTCGTTTCAAACCGGAAGAACGAATTTGCTCAAAATAACGCAAAAACAACCAATTTTCACTTTTTAGTGCAATATATGTGTCCTAATAGTGTTTATAGCAGCGTGGGACACATATATGACTGTCAACAGCTCAAAAAAAGTGTTTTGGTGTTTCGTGACCCTTTAATACTTCATTACCTGCGACTCGTTTGTGTTCTGACCACATGTGCGTGGTTGTACACTATATCAATAAAGTGTTTAGACATTTACAAACACTTTTGTAACACATTGAGCCACTAAACATTGTTCTTATGACGTTTTTCTACAGGAGGAAAATGCTGATTACTTCCAAATACTTATATAATCAGAGATGTATAAAGTACTAGAGACCCAGACTTAAGTAAAAGTACAAGTGCTCTATCAAAAAGTGACTTGAGTAGAAGCTGAAGTGCTCTTTAAGCACAATACTTAAGTGGAAGTACTAAAGTATTCAACATTTTTTGTACTTAAGTATTGCAAGTAGTTTATTTAAAAATGTACTACTCAAGTACTGAAAGTAAAAGTACAAGTATTGCGTTATGTAGTTATTTTTAAAAAAAGCAGTCAAAAGACATATTGTTTTGTTTATTTTAAATATCTTTTTTGGGGCACAGGATTAAGCAGAACAAAAAGAACCATGGTTTCCGATTTATAATATATATATATATATATATATATATATATATATATATATATATATATATATATATATATATATATATATATATATATATATATATATTATGGGTCAAAAACACCATTCAGCGTGACTTATGAAAGACAGTTAACGTTATGTGAACAATGCAGCATGATATGAACCGCGGGTAGCTAACGGTAGTTAACTTATCTAGCGAGTATGCACTTCATTCTATATGAACTGTCTTTCTCTCCGACAAACGCAAACATTGGCTCTAAATAGGAACACGGGTGGTCTTTTTCCTCATCGCCACGAACAGTTGAAAGTGAAGGAGTTGAAGGTTGAATTTCTGGGTTTTCCATGTCGAAAACAAACTAAAGTGCTCTCAATGCAGGCAGGCAGCACTGTCTTCTTTGACCGTCTGATCATTGAATGATTGATTCGTAACATTTTTATAATTGTAACTAACGAGTAACTATGCAACACATAAAAAAATCTACTGGAGTAAAAGTATTAAGCTTATTGAAAATATGTACTGAAGTAAAAGTAGAAGTAGGAGAAAAAAACAATACTCCAGTAGAGTACAGATACAGCCTTTTAGTACTTAAGTACAGTAGTGAAGTAGTTCTACTTCGTTACTATACATCTCTGTATATAATATAGTCTGTGTTAGTAAATGCAAGGCTATTGATGAAATCCAGGCAAACCACTGTATGACAACGTTTCAGATGACTGTTCTAGAGCCTACAGCTAATCAATCTGTCAAATTCTGGAGTGCATTACAGCATTACAGCAGATAATAAAGAAAATTATAAATGATAAATTATCCTAAATAAAACAAATACATTTACAGAGATGGTATATAAGTATATCATTTCACTCACCTGGGAAATGGAGACCACGTGTGAAGACAATTAAGTGCACACAACATGCTATAGTATCTGATAATTGTTGACTGTAAATCCAAATAAAACAAATCAAAAATATGGTACAGTATATAGGCCGAGCTCAGCGGCTAATCAGCCGGAATCAGCTGAAATGATTCGACAGCGACCAGCAAGACCTAGCTGTCACTCAAGTGGCCACGCCCTTAATTATGCAGACTTTATATAACTTAATAAAAACAAATCGTTCTTTGTACCAGGCTGTAAACACCTTTTTTTCTGCTGTAAAGTTAGCCATTTTAAAAGTGGGGTCAATAGAAATCTGCTCTTATGGAGCCAGGACTAGCGGAATTTCGATGAATTGCAGTTTCAGTTACTTCCGTATTAGCTTCACAAGGGAGAGCGGAAGCTTGCTGCTTGGTTGGGACAATATGAAGGAATTTTGTAGAATACTGAAATTTTTTACATTGTTCAAGTTTTAGGACAACTTTGATGAAAGGTTTTGAAATGTTGACGACTGTACTCTACTCGATACCATATGCTGCAGTCCTGTCAACTGTGTCTGGCAAAAAATATGAAGCACTTTTTCATCTTAACACTCCTCAAGGTCTTTGTGTTATGTCTCCCCTAGCCGTCTTTTGTAGATATCAAATCAACACTATTTTTATTGTTCATGGGAACATCACAGCAGTCAAGGCTGGTATTTACATGTACAACAGATGTGTCACATAAAAGCTGATTTGAGCCTACCATCAGCGTGTCAAACTCAGCCACTCACCTTATGTCTGTTGGCATTTATGCTTGCCTGTACTTTTTTGTAAGTTCTGTTAAAGACAAGAAAAGGAGAAATTAGAACACAAGGAAATTTAAGATGTCACAAAATTAAGACATCAAGAATTTTGTTGGTCGTCTTTTGTTATTCTGGAACAACCTTTGATACTGTTAAAAAAAAACATTGACTCAAAATTGTACGGCAAATTGCGCCACAGCTTTTTGTTGTTGTTGTTGAGTTGACTCAACTTGAATGGAGTCAACTACAGTACCTGGGTTAAACTCAACTCAAACTCAAAAGAGCTGTGCAGTAGGTTACCTACAAAACTTTAATAGTTTAATTGAGATGTTTACATGTCCGTACTGCACTTTAATGATGCCACTAAACTCCACATGTCTTAATTTTAATTCTGTTTAGTTGATTATGATTTTAGTTGGAATAAGGTCATCAAAAATTGCTGCTTACATGGTCGACGCTTAATCAGAGTATTGTCCTAATGATGTTAAGATCAGAGTATTGTTGTCCACGTAAGCATACTCAATGATCAGCTCTCACCGTGTGATGTTCTTAGTGGTGAAGGAACTGATGAGCCACTCCATGTCCAGGACTTTGAATGGGGAAAGCACCAGGTAGGTGGAGTTGTCGAAATCCACAGCGCTCTCAGGATAGATAAACCGGTGAGTGGTCTTAGACCCCACATCGTCCTCGTAGCCTTTTGTTGGGCCCATATTTATCCTAACTTGAAAAAGCACGACTGGGTCAAGAAGCATGTGAAAGCATACGGTTAAAGTCAAAGTGAAGATTTTTATTTTCCTTTTCAAAAATTTCCCAAATAATGTTTTAACAGAGCAAGGAATTTTTCACAGTATTTCCTATAATATTTTTTCTTCTGGAGAAAGTCTTATTTGTTTTATTTTGGCTAGAATAAAAGCAGTTTTTAATATTTTAAAAATCATTTTAAGGTCAATATTATTAGCCCCTTTAAACATTTCAAATGTCTACAGAACAAACCATCATTATACAATGATTTGCCTAATTACTTCCCTAATTAACTTAGTGTTGGCAAAACAAAAGGAATTAGTTTTTTATTATTTTTTGTCTTTTTTACTTTTTATTAAATAAATGTAGTGTTGTCGTATATTAGCCAAACGTCTTCCTTGAATGTGATATGCTTTTTAGGACAGCTAAGGACAAAATCTTTCAGCTTAAATCATATATGGAGTTGTGACCTGTCTCAACAGAGCTTATGTTAGATACTTATGTTATTCAAGTTTGTCTATGCAGGATGTTTCCTGAGAAAGAGGAACAGGGTCTGTGGCACAAATGCCAGATATGTGTTGGATGGTTGAAAAGCGATGGACTTAACCAAACTCCACTCTGAAACATCAGTTGTTTGTGTCTGCATATAAATATTGGGGTCTGGGGAATAGAGGGTGTTCGTGTTGTGTAATGGATGGGGTTTAAACATACCGACCCAGAGCTCATCATTTGTGTCTAATAAATTACTAATATTTTTGGTATTGAAATTGACTTTTTTATTGAACACGCATGGAATTTAAGACAATAATTCTAACACTAGTTAAGCCTTTCAATGTCACTTTAAGCTGAATACTAGTATCTTTAAAAATATCTAGTCATGTGCTGTCATCATGGCAAAGATAAAAGAAATCAGTTATTAGAAATCAGTTATTAAAACTATTATGTTTTACATCTTTCCGTTAAACAGAAATTGGGGGAAAAAATATACAGGGGGGCTAATAATTTTGACTTCAATTGTATCTGTACGACAAAAACAGATGTTGTGCGATGTAGACTTTGTTTGACTGAAATGTGAATAAAGTACAAAGCCTACTGTATAACCAACATAAAATAGTTTATATGTTCAATAAGACATATAAGTCACGTTTCTGTAAAAAATAATAAGTGAAATATAGTGTAACTCATGGTTTAGATGATGTAACCTAGTTAAATTTGCATATATCATAGGATTTGTAATGTAGACAGTGGTGGAAAGAGTACTGAAAAATCATACTTAAGTAAAAGTACTATTAAGGGCGTCACACACCGGACACGATGCGCACATGACAGTTGAACGTATCGCACACCAGACGCGCACATTCGCATGCTATTTCAAATGAAACTAATCAGATGGCGCTCTGTGGTGCGGCAGAAATATGAACAGTGTCCTGAGTCGTGGCTGGGCGCCGCCGACAACCACCGACTTGCGGCGCCGGTGTGTGTACCCTGATAGAAACCTATGTTTAGAATTCTGAAATGCGTGGCGCTGTGTTCAATAACAATGTCAAATGACGGTGATTTTAGGCTGTGCTGGAAAGTGACCAAAAACCAAGGTCATATTGATGTCAAATACTGACAATTATTTGTCAGGTATGGCAACTAAAATCCAACATCTGATAGACGTCATAGCTGTAACATTATTAGACGTTGATATTTGATTGATTTTAGGTTGTGTTAGAAAGTGACCAAAATCCACCATCGAGCCGACATCTTAAACCAACGTCATATTGATGTCAAATACTGACATTCATTTGTCAGGTATGGCAACCAAAATCCAACATCTGATAGACGTCATAGCTGTAACATTATTAGACGTTGATATTTGATTGATTTTAGGTTGTGTTAGAAAGTGACCAAAATCCACCATCGAGCCGACATCTTAAACCAACGTCATATTGATGTCAAATACTGACATTCATTTGTCAGGTATGGCAACCAAAATCCAACATCTGATAGACGTCATAGCTGTAACATTATTAGACGTTGACATTTGGTTGATTTTAGGTTGGGTGTTGGACATTGACGTCATCCTGACGTTGGGTTCTGATGTCAACCTGAACATCCCCATGATGTAGGGGTACAACGTCAATCTGACATCATCTTGATGTCCTATACCTGCTGGGTGTTTAAGGCCATTTCGGTCATCATACAGTAAACATCCGTCATCTTCTCATCAGTGACATGCATCTAAACCAGTGGTGGGCAAACATTTTAGACCCAAGGGCCACATCAAGTTTTGCAAACCAAGTGAAGGGCCACATGTCAAATACTTCAAAAAATAACTTTTATTTATAGTGGCAGGATGCATGGAACATGTAATATCGGACAGAAACGTGTCACATTAACACACATTTTTTAATAGTTATTATTGAGTCAAATTTACAAGTCAAATTAATTTGCACTGCTATTACTATTTACTTATCAATCATCATAAAACAATAAAATAATGCCTTATAAAATATAATATTAATAATAATAATAATAATAATAATGTAATAATTATTACAGTGGAGAATAGAAAAGATATTGTCTAATAGAAAAAATCTCATATTAACACATTGAAAATAATTTGAATGTTTGCTTGAAAAATGCCGACTTAGGGTGTAGTCTTTAAAAACAGCAATACTTTTACAGCAGCGCTTTCTGTCCGATATTGGTGAAGAAGTATTTTGTTGTCCATTCTTCCTTAAACACACGACATTCAGAGTCAATTTTTCTCTTTTTTTTTGCCTGACTAATTTTCAGTCATTAACGGTCGAGTGTATTTTAATGTCCGAGAGCATGTTCTAATTTTACTGGTTGCGCTAACTGTACTGCGTGCAATACTGCCATCAAATGGTGTTCATTTGTATTGCATCATTAATTTACTAATTCTGAAACTAAACCGTTACTCAGAAGCAGCATTTTAAAAACTCCCTCGCGGGCCGGATGAAAGAGTTTAGCGGGCCGCATATGGCCCACGGGCCGTAGTTTGCCCACCTCTGATCTAAACAGTCTCTGGGTCCATGCATGTAAAGATTTTGGACATCTTGGAGAGTTTTAATGTTTCCGAACAGTTTGCTGCAATTATAAATCGCCCATGTCTTGAGGTAGTTCATTATGATGTGATTTACCTTCTATGTGCAATTTGATTGGACAGAAATCACAGGACATATTTTTCTAATTCCCATAGACAGGACAAAATAAAGTAGTGGAGTAAAAGTACCGATACAGCACTAAAAATTTACTCAAGGGAAAGTAAAAACTACTTAGTAAACTACAATTTCTGAGAAAACTTACAGTAGCTTGAGTATTTGTAATTTGTTACTTTACACCACTGAATGTAGAGACACATTTTTGTGGCCAAATGTAAATAAAACCATTTTCACCAATCAAACAGCTACAGTATCTGATCAGCTAAAGCGCATGGTGTGATCAGGAGTAAACAAACCCACAATGATACCAAATGTTTTTAATCATGTCTCAGAAACCAGGAGTTGAGGAGTCTAAGAAAGAATTGTTATTCATGTCATTCTTTACCTGATGACAAAGTCATGAGCATCTATGAGACGTCCATAACGGGATCTTTTAAGGTTGCCTGAGTTTCCGATTACAGCACAAGTCCTGCAGCGGTTTGGACTCGCGTCTGTGTATCGTCTCTTATCAGGGAAGAGAGAAAACATCTTTTCCACCACTGCTTTGTAGTCGCTGTCCTTCTTTCTTTTCTGAAGACCCTGCAAAGTCATGCAAAAGAGACTTGAATGAAGAGTGTTTTTGGAGCTACACAGAAAAATCTCCAGAATCAAATGATAACATGAATTAGCATTCTGTTACAAATCCTATAGTGCCCGTAAGATTTACACACAGTTAACAACTTTTAAAACTACTTACAGTTTTTCCCAAATGTTTACACACATTTTCTGAAAGCATGTCTCATATTGTCTGAACTCTACACACAAATCAAAAACACACACACATTGGGCAAAACCCTTCAATTCTCCTGCAAAATCAAACTTTACATTCAAAACACTGTACTTTCTTCTCAAAATGGTGTTTTGTTTTCAAATGACACACACAAACCATCCCATGAATAGACATTTAGAAGAACCAGTTGATCACTGATGTGCTTACAGTTTTTCCCAATTCACCCTTCGCTAAGCCCCGCCCTCCTTAGTTACTGTTGCTACGCCTGTCAAGCTTTCGTGCCTGGCAAGTCTTTTACAACGTGTATGCGCTGGTGTCAGACATTCCCAGGGATATAATTAGTCATTTTTGGCAAACAGGTGAGATATCCGAGAAGGCAAGCCAAAAAAGGACTGCAGTATGCATTACCAACGCAATCTCACGGCAATTCGTAACTTTTTGATTTAGTGGCTACTTCGTATGTATTCGTACGATCTAATTCGTACAAATATGTACGATTTGCTCATCACCCAATGACGGTTGGGGTTAGGGGTGGGGTTAGGTGCCATGCCTCCTCTTTTAAATCGTACATTTTCGAACGACTGAACTCGTACGAATTAGCCACTAAACTGACAAAACGTAAAATACTTGCGTTTCCTCGTGAGATCAGGCTGGCATTACAGGGGTATATTCTCAACATAATAGGCAACCGATTTAGAAAATTATTCAATCAAAATTGAAGCTAGGTTAGCCTAGCCGCTTCATACGCTAACCATCCAATAGCTTAGTTCATGCACAGCAGGAGAGGTGAAATTTAAAAATAATCTAATAATAATAGATTGAACCGTGATTTCTCTTTTTTTTTAGCCAAAAAGCCTGATAGATTAATTGTTGTGCAATGAAATACAGCGTTACTAACCCACGAGAAAACACGCGTGGACAGTGCTTCTACATAATTCATTCACAGAAAGAACAGCCAGAAAGGGGAAATGGATGGATTTGTACCAAATATTAGCATCATTGACCCATAACTTTGTACAGCATGTTAACGTTACGTATAACTGTCAGTATGTTTGTGTGCTCTTTATAAATTACTGAAAAACAGCTGCGGGTAACGTTAAAGTATATCGATCGCAAGTGCTCAGCTTGTGATCACATCTCGGTTTTGTTCTGTTGATTTGTAATTTCAAACATTCGTAGCTTGAAACAGATGGAAATATGACTGCTATTAGTATGACTACTATGGCGAAGGCTTAAACGAAGCAGTGCTCATAATATCGCGCGAAAAAAAGAAAAAGACAGCTGTGAAACATAACCTGCTTTGTATTTTTGTAGGAAACACAGTTTAGATCGTTTTAGGGTAACGTAAGAGGTGTGTGAGTTATTGCCGTCTGTCTGAATGTCACTGAATGTGTCAGGAATATCAAAACAAAACCAACTTACAGTTTTTTTCTGATAGCTTAAGCACATTTTTTGTAACTATTGGCTATTTATGCAAAACTCTACACACAAATAAGAAAACCCTTCACCAAATCTGCAAAACATTTTAGTTCTCTTGCAAAAGCTGATAAACCTTGCTTAACTCTTCAAACCTTCGTAAAAATGGTATTTTTGTATCAAATATTTAACACAAGCCATCACATTAATAAGCACACAATGCTCCGACTACACACTGATGGAATGAATAAAAACCACATCTGGCTTTTGCTTTAAAAACCGCTCCTCAAGTGATTTTTTTGTTACTGTAAGTTATTTTATATATATATTTTTTTTTTTGTTGTTTGTTGGTTTATTTGTATGTTTTTTTGTGTAATTTTATGGCTTTATATTTGATTCACTGTATGACATGTCTCAGTCAGTGTGTACAAGATTATGTTTGGATTGAGTTTGGCCTAAATTGTTGTTTTTGAAAGGCAAAAAAATTTAAATAAAAAAAAATAATAAAACATCTGGCTTTTGCCTTCTCGGAGCACAAGCTAGGCTATGTCAGTTTGAGGTCATACATCTCTCATAGTTCTGTAAACATACAGGGATGCAAACTTCAAGTACTGGTGTTTATTTACACACATCAAAACAAACACAAGTGTATTTCCAAATGAAAACACAAAATAGTAATTTCACTGAGAAAAAAAAAAAAATCAGACTACATCGTGTCGTCTCTCTGGGTCCGGCCACAAAATTTCATCTACATCACATGCAATGTCTTCTAGTCCACGGCACCGGGAAAAGTATCTGATTGCAAAGTGAACTAATTATCTAAATCAGTTTTCACATGTGACAGTGTGCCAGACAGTTGGCAGAATAGTGTAAATAGTAGCCATACATGTGTATAGCTTTGCTAGGAGTGTGTTGATCATTTGGAAATTCAGTGTAAAGCAGTGAGTTGTGTTTACAGTTCTGCAAAAAGAGAGCTGTGCAGTGGATTGTACCTACAATTTTGCAAAGTGTGTGTTACAAAATTTCAAACTTAGTGCAAAGCAGTGTTTGTGCTTTTAATTTTGTGTGGTTTTGCTATAAGAATGAATTGTGTTATAAATTGTGCCATAAAAATATCGGTTAGGGTTTAAGCATTCAGAAAAAACTGTAAATAAACTGTGTGGAGTTCAGTCATACACTTTACATCCCCAGGCAGAAAACAAATTCCTTAATATGGAGGGAGATAAACAACTAAAAAATGTGAGTGGGCAGTAAACCAGTTATAAACCAGATGAGCTCTGATGTTTAAATTGCAATTATGTGTGACCGGTGTTTACCTTTGTGATGAGTTAATATGCAAAGTATGACAACTGACTTTACAATTGTGAATGACAGTGTGCTCCTCGTGAAAACAAGAGATTTTCTACATGAAAATTGTGCCAAATGCAGAGAATTGTGTGTAGTGTTTTGAAAAAAGTGTGTTTTAAATCTGCAGTTTGAGTGTAAAACAGGAATTGTGCTTGTAGTTTAGCAGAATTGGTTCAGGGGGTCGGTGCATCACTTACATGTTGTAGTCCATGTGTCTGAAGTACAAGTAATTGTGTGTAAACAACTAAGAAAAACTGTAAGACCCCAATATGCTTTAAAGGTGCAATAGGTCTTCAGAAACCATTTTTGTTATGCTAAGAGTCTCTTTAAATCCTGTTAGCGATCATTAAATGAAGTGGTCTAATTGTATTTATGTATTTTACTATTCTGTGGAAGCTGTAGGACCAAGGAAAACTCATCCAATCAAAAGATTCGGTCCAAACATTATGATAGGCTGTTCTGACTGTCAAAATATGTAATTGCAGACTCTGCCACCCTGTTCACGCAGATTACAACATGGCGTCTTTTTAAAGTTTGATATTTTAAATACTAAATGTACTATGAAGATGTTTTTCTAACGAATGTTAAGAGATGTATTGTAGTGATGTTGTCTATTGCACAATCGGGAGGCTTTGGATTGTTATGACATAAGCTTTGAATGCTATCAGGCTTACGTTAGCATTTTCCAAGATCTCCTATTGGACCTTTAAGAATCAAATAATGAGAATAAAAATCGGTAACACTTTATTTTGATGGTCCATTTGAGTATTAGTAGACTGTCTGCTTAATATCTGCTCATACTGCTCCTTCAACAGACATTTAAGTGACTATAAGAAACTTTGCAAGTACATGTCAACTAACACTAACCCCAACCTAACAGTCTACTTATAATCTAATGAGAATTAGTTGGCATGTAGATGCAACTTAAATTCAACAAATGGACCATCAAAATAAAGTGTGACCTAAAAATCAAATAATGAACTGGGTGGGATGTCAAATCAAATCAGGGACTAGTTGTTCCCCACTAATGTCAATTAGGAAATTGAGGTTTTTATTTTCGGTTCAGACCGTCAACATAAGATATGTGCGATTTTAAATGTTAACTGCCCCCTACTGGGCATTAAGTGCTTCTTTTGGCTTCATTTGTAAGCCAAAAAGGGTCTGTTAAATACTTAAATGTGAATTTAAGTGATATTTAAATGCATATATTAAGTCTTTTTGTACTTTGGATGCATTATAGACATCAAAAACAAACTTAGGAACATTTAAAAATACCACCCCTGCTAAAAAAAATCCAGCTTAAACCAGCCTAAGATGGTTGGCTTGTTTTAGCTGGTCGACCAGCCTGGTTTTAGAGGGGTTTTGGCCATTTCCAGGCAGGTCTTAGCTGGTCAGGCTGGGAGTTGACCAGCTAAAACCAGCTTGACCAGCCAAAACCAGCCATGTCCAGCTTAAACCAGGCTGGTCAAGCTGGTTTTGGTTGGTTTAAGCTGGTCGATTCCCAGCCTGACCAGCTAAGACCAGGCTGGAAATGTCTGGAAACCAGCCTGGAAATGGCCAAAACCCCTCTAAAACCAGGCTGGCGACCAGCTAAAACCAGCCAACCAGCTTAGACTGGTTTAGCTGTTTTTTTTCAGCAGGGACAACAGGACATTTTCAAACTATAGTTTGTATAAAGTCTAGTGTTTCTCTACTGGTGGGTCGCGACCTAAAAGTGGGTCGCGGGAACATTTTCAGTGGGTCGCGAAGTGTGTGGTCAAAAAAACAACAACAAAAGTTTAATTTTTAACTTATTTTGCTTATACCAGACTTTTATTTTGAAATGCGCGCGCGACAACCGTACCGACTCATAGATATATACATTAGATGTCGCCTACCCTGCTGTTGTCTATTAGAACGAATGCGTCAATAGAGCCGCCATTTTAGTACAGGGTAGCGCTCCTTTGAAATGAATGCGGGACCAAGGTGAAGTGGAGGACTGTGGCCATCCAAAGCCAGAGAAATACACATATACACATATATCTATGATCGGGAGTTTTCCCCGGTGGTCAGTATGCAAATTTTTTTTCAATTCCGAAAGTTATAATTTTACATCACTTTTCTACATTGATGGATGTGACCGCACGGGCATTGCCGACAAAGAGTGAGTGTTTGTGTGCATGGAAATGCATTATCTTCCTTCACTGTTTAATTTGATATAATCCATGTCCTGAAACACAGCCCCTCTCCTGCTTTCACTTCTCATTCTGACGGAGGGAGCGATCCGTTTGTGAATGAATCTCCGTTATGAACGACTCGTTCACTTAGCCGACAATAATACAAGTTTCTAGCACAGCAGCATCTTGTTGTCATATTTCATAGCATTGTTTGCTTATTTTATTCAACAAAACTAGCATAAATCTAGAATTTAGTGCGAGTTGGTGCTACTTTGCCTTATGGTCAGTGCAGTAAGAGACTGTATTATCATCAATACCATTACTTGTTAAGCACAAAAGTTCATAACATACAAAAACATAAAAAAACGAAATCTTACCTATGAAATGTTCTGCCTTTGTGCTTTGTTTTCTTTGTTTGGTCGTTACTACATCTGTACACAGCGCTAAAGTCCAGCATCTTCACATTGGCACACTGTCTTGACTAAGGCGGTTGAATGACTTTTGTCCTAGGAGCACTGTACCAATGTGGCGGCGCTGTTGACGCATGCTCAGGGTCCCTATGCGATATCTAGTGTATATATCTATGGTACCGACTACTTTCCCGAGAAACACGCTGATGATCCGTGGATTAAGCGGTCCCTTTGGAATCGACGTGGAACAGGTTGGACATAGAGCACAATCTTCGGGTAGCACTACCACCATCACCCCAGACTTTGAAACTCTTATCAGGAGTAAAGCACATTCTCAGTTATCTCATTAGCTTCCCAAATTACTTTTAAGTGAAACAGATGCTGTCATATTAGATGTAAAAATGGTTATGATTATTTTAATCATTTGACTGTAATTTGTTGTTTAGTTCATGGTAACTGAACCTTTCCTTACCCTAACCACTGTTTACAGTATTTGTCGTTTTTACTCTGTAATATTTCTATAATTAGATACATTTTGTTAAATGACAGCAATAAAATATTGTTTATTTGTAAGTCTTGGTGATTTTCTTAGCATTTATCTGTCACTACTTGTGTATGTTAACAAATAAATACAAATTAATTATAATTCCTAAAATTATGTTATAGTTCCTAAAAATTAGGGTCGCGGCTTGATGACCATGTAAAAATGTGGGTCCCATGGCCAAACCAGTTGAAAACCACTGCTATATACTGTAAATAAACGTGATTTTACTGGAGTATAAATTGCAAACATATTCACACGGCTATTTTCAGAAGCTTTCCTAAATTAGTGATTTCTTTTGGTAATCATCTTGGTTTTATAAGGAAAGTTTAAAACACATTTTCATTTAAATGTTGCTTCCGGCAATGTGAATGGCATTGGGTTGTTTCTAGTAAAACACATGACAATACATGTGCATGATAATAAATAATGTGAGAATGTGAGTAAAAAAAGAACTATAATAAGCAATATAGACTGCAGTAAGCAAGTCATTAGAATTCTTTTTTATTTCTTTATCACAGCTCATGTAAAAATAACTGTAAGTGTAATACCTTCCAGTACTTGTAGACGTCTTTATTAAGCACATAGTTTCCCCGGGTGAGCAGGAGTTGAATAGAGGGGTCATAGAGTTCATTGAACCAGGTACTGTGGCTTTGCTCTCTGACACAGTCTTTGCATGCACAGCATCTTTCCGACGGATCGGTGGGGGGTTGAAAAACCAGGTGCATGCAAAGGATGATCACGCAGATGACAACTGTCACATAATGACCCCGGTAGTGCGTTAACACCCGCATCTTTGCTCCTCTGCTCTCCTGTCAAAAAAAAAGTTCGTACAAAACACACTTGAGATGAATGACACAAATTCAGACTCAGCATTAATGTGTGTAAAATATGGTGTAACCCTGGATAATATTACTTACAGACGTGGACAAAATTAATTCATTTATTCATTTATCTTCGACTTAGTCCCTTATTTATCAGGGGCCACCACAGCGGAATGAACCGCCAACTATTCCAGCATAGGTTTTACACAACAGATGCCCTTCAAGCCATAACCCAGAACTGGGAAACACACATACACTCACATTTACACACACTCATGCACTACGGCCAATTTAGTTAATCCAATTCACCTACAGTATAGCGCATGTCTTTGCACTGTGGGGTAAATCGGAGCACCCGGAGGAAACCCACGCCAACACTGGGAGAACATGCAAACTCCACACAGAAATGCCAACTGACCCAGCTGGGACTCGAACCAGCGACCTTCTTGTTGTGAGGCGACAGTGTGTGTGAGTATGTGTGTGTATGAATGTTTCCCAGTACTGGGTTGCAGCTGGAAGGGCATGTGTAAAACACATGCTGGATAAGTTGGCGGTTCATTCCACTGTGGCGACCCCTGATAAATAAAGAAGGAACATGAATGAATGAATGAAATTGATTGCTTAATATTCAATAAATTGATTTATTAATATTTCAGTATTTAATGCATTGAATTCGCTGACATGATTAAAGCCACAAATCTATTTGTATCTCTTTTGTACTTTTAACACACGCTGTACTGTAATAACACAGGGCGTATAGACAGACAGGATGAATCAAAGTTCATCACACATGGCTCCTGTACCAGCTGAGATAAATAAGGTTATATAGACATGGTTTCATGCACACAAACACAGAGCACCATGCCAACAAAAAAATAAAAATAATGCAGTTAGTATTTATTATTATTGTCAATAATTTAGGATACAACATAAAACAAAATGAAAAAAAGAAAGAAATACATTTATAGGCATTTTTTTTTACTTGCACTGTACAGTACTTACAAAGAATTTCTTTCTACTATTGAACACAAAAGAAGATATTTGAATAAATGCTGGTAGCCAGAATCCATTGGGATCATTAGTATTTTTCCTACTATGAAAGTCAGATCGTATACTGTTAAAAATTGTACTGTTAAAAAACAGTAAAGAACTGGCAGCACGATTGCCAGCAAGTAACTGTTAAAATTAACGGTATCTTACTGTTGGTCAAAATACAGTAGTCTACTGTTTACTGAAAAAACAGTAAAGAACTGGCAGCACGATTGCCAGCAAGTTACTGTAAAATTAACGGTATCTTACTGTTGGTCAAAATACAGTAGTCTACTGTTTACTGAAAAAACAGTAAAGAACTGGCAGCACGATTGCCAGCAAGTTACTGTAAAATTAACAGTAGCTTACTGCTGGTCAAAATTACAGTAGTCTACTGTTTCTTAATAAAAACAGTAAAGAACTGGCAGCACGATTGCCAGCAAGTAACTGTTAAAATGAATGGTATCTTACTGTTGGTCAGAATACAGTAGTCTACTGTTCACTAAAAAAAAAAACAGTAAAGAACTGGCAGCATAGTTGGCAGCAAGTTACTGTAAAATTAACATTATCTTATTGCTGGTCAAAATTACAATAGTCTACTGTTTCTTAAAAAAACAGTAAAGACCTGCCAGCACGATTGCCAGCAAGTAACTGTTAAAATTAACGGTATCTTACTGTTGGTCGAAATACAGTAGTCTACTGTTTACTGAAAAAAAAACAGTAAAGAACTGGCAGCATAGTTGCCAGCAAGTTACTGTAAAATTAACAGTATCTTACTGCTGGTCAAAATTACAATAGTCTACTGTTTCTTAATAAAAACAGTAAAGACCTGCCAGCACAATTGCCAGCAAGTAACTGTTAAAATTAATGGTATCTTACTGTTGGTCAGAATACAGTAGTCTACTGTTCACTAATAAGAACAGTAACGTACTGGCAGCACGGTTGCCAGCAAGTTACTGTAAAATTAACATTATCTTATTGCTGGTCAAAATTACAATAGTCTACTGTTTCTTAAAAAAACAGTAAAGAACTGGCAGCACGATTGCCAGCAAGTAACTGTAAAATCCACAGTATCTTATTGCTGGTCAAAATTACAGTAGTCTATTGTTTCTTAAAAAAAATGGAAAGAACTGGCAACACGATTGCCAGCAAGTTACTGTTAAAATTAATGGTATCTTACTGTTGGTCAAAATACAGTAGTCTACTGTTTACTGAAAAAACAGTAAAGAACTGGCAGCATAGTTGCCAGCAAGTAACTGTAAAATTTACTGTTGTCTTACTGTTGGCGAAACTTACAGTTGTCTACTGTGTTTGCAAACACAGCATAAAACTGTTTCTACATTCAAAGCAAATCACCTAAAAAAAGCATAAACAGTCAGTTTTCCCTTTATCTGATTTAAACAATTGAATTATTTTATGTAAAACCCCATGTTGTATTGCAGTGTATGAACGTATGTGTTGAAATAGAGGCTAAAAAGGTAACAAAAATAAAACAAGCTTGTTGTTGAAGTGTTGTTTCAAAACATGTCTCCTTTTTATTAAACGTTGAAACATTTTCCAAGAAAAAAACTAATCAAATAACTGAAATATCAGATATTTAAGGGGAAGAATTGGTCATAACAGAAAAAAAACTCAAAAGCTCTGTGGCTCAGGTTCTGACTTACAGAACATTTGTACAAATGTAAACCAAAAAAATCCTCAAAGCCTAATATATTTATGAAAATAAACGTAAATTACAGATGTTTAAATAATAAACTGCTTCAACTAGGGTGTTTAACAAATAACTCTAATAGGTCTTGCAGGCTGTCCAAAAATTAAGCCTGGACACAAAGACACAGTGAACAAACTGGGCAACAAGTAATAAAGAATGAAAAGAAATCAAGCGACTCTAAGTGAATGTGTGTGTGTTATGCAAGTGTGTTCAACAGAAAATAATGCTCATGAAGGTATAAAAGGAATGTTTTGAGCTTGAACCACTATACACTGTAAAGTCTTACTGCCTTACATTTTTTTAGCTGAATCAAATGTACTTTTCTTGTCATCTCAACATACATCAGTCAAGCTGACAAAAAAAATCATGTTACACGTCAGTCCGTGTAATCTGCTGTTTATCTTACATGCCGTTATCTGGAATGTATTTGCTCAATAGATTAATTGTTAATAACAGTATCATTTAACTGCAGTTCAATATTTTTTATTATTGTTGTAATAAAAGAATATACACTACGGATACTGCTAATATGTAAATTTACAGTCCGGGTTAAATTTGCTGGCTGTAGTATCTTCATGAGCTCTAGAACTAGTGGACTAGAAATAAAACGGCTCAGTTTAATACAAAACAGCATCAGTTGGAAATAGATTTAGCTTTATCTTACACATTCGTTTTTATCCCAAATAAGGTGGTTTTAATTTTGAGAGAAGAACAAATGGATTCGGACATACCTGAATGATGACATCTGTTTGCAAACCCAGGGTAACTGAGAAAGCCCCACCTGCGCGGGTTGTTCTTCCAGCTGACCTTTGCTCCTGGGCTTTTAATTTACAGCGCTGGTTCATAAAGCACGCCTATGTAAATCGGTGGAGTTTTCCATATGCGATTGAGCTTTTCCATATGGGGCTTCCTGAAAATTGTGGTTGTTTAACGTTTCATTGGATTTTTCGTTATTAAAATTAAGCATGGTTTTATTACAGTACATTTGTTGTGGTCTAATTGCTTTTTTTTTGGCACATCAGTTGCTACACTGCAAAACCCCAAAAGTTAAGGTAACTCAAACCATTTGAGAAAACCGATTGCAACAAACAATTTAAGTTCAAAAACTAATCCTAATGAGTACTGTGAACTTAATCCATTTGAGTAAACGAAGCAATTTGAGCACAGTAAAACCCAATAAATGAAGAGAACTCAAACCAGCTGAGTACTGTAAAACCCAATAAGGCAACTCAAACCGTTTGAGGAAACCGATTGCTACAAACCATTTGAGTTCAAAACTAATCTATACGAGTACTGTGAACGTGCTCCATTTAAGTTGAAGTAATGAGGTATTTAATTAACTCATTACCTTCAACACTGAGTTCAAAACTCTTTTAAAATAAGTAGAATTAACTTTCAGTCCATTTTGAGTTAACTACACTCATTTCACTTGATAAAGTTGACTGTTTTACAGTCTTCATGTTGTCCCAACATATATCGATTGTGTGGAATCCAGCATTTTTTGCAGTGTACACACATTTTTTTTTGTGACAACCTAATTGTTTTATGTTCAATCCACTTAAATGTGTAAAAACAATTGAGTTAATCTAATCGATTTGTGTTGGGTTAGTCTTTAAACCTAGTTAAGTCTTTAAATGTCATTTTAAGCTGAATACCACTGTAAAACCCAACAGTCAACTTTATCAAGTGAAATGAGTGTCGTGAACTCAAAATCGACTGAAAGTTAATTCTACTTATTTCGTGTCGAAGGTAATATAAATTATAAATATAAATACCTCATTACTTCAACTTAAATGGAGCAAGTTCACATTACTCATATACAGTTGAAGTCAGAATTATTAGCCCCTCTGAATTATTAGCCCCTCTGAATTATTAGCCCCCCTGTTTATTTTTTCCCTCAATTTCTGTTTTACCTCTTAAGGCCCAAGGTGTTTTTTACATGCATTTTTTATTTCTCTTTGCTATTTGGGCTTATTGGAACCTAATTAGAATAAAAATTTAAGTATCATCTTTTGACATGATGTACTTTTAGAGAAAAATTATGTCCATATATGTGGACTCGTGGTCCGAATTTACATAAAACACTTTTTTCCTGAATTTTCTTTTATGCATATTTAACATAGATTTTTTTTTTTAACTTGCTTTGACTATCAGAGAGTATAAACAACATTTTTTCCCATTTTGGACTGTTAAAAATAGGGTTTGGGACATTTCATATGCTGCAAAACAGTTGCAGGATAACTGTAACCCAGGGATGTGACACTGACAACAGGGGTGTGGATCCACATGCAGGTTTATTAAAGGGATGGTCAGGCAAGCAATGATCAGAACAGGAGCAAACAGATGAATGAGGGCAATCCAGAGTCGTGGTCAAAGTAGCAGGCAAATGGTCAAAGGCAGGCAGCAGACAGGATAAACAGACAGACGTGGCAAAGGTCAAAACCAGGCAAACTAGACAAAGGATGTCACTGAAAACAGATAACAAGACTAAGCACCAAATGAGTGTTTAAGAGGTGTTTATATAGTGCTTGAATTAGTCCTTGAGCAGCTACAGCTGTGCCAGTCTAATCAGTGGAGACGAGGAGCAGGTGAGTGTGTGTGTGTGTGGCCTGACTGGGTATTGTAGTCCATTTCTCAGCAGATTTGTAGTTCTATGTGTTTGTGTAAGTTTACCAGCGATCTATGGAGAGAGGATCGCTGTGATCATGACAATAACACTGTATGTCTGTGACAAAATATAAAACATTCAAAGTATTTTAAATAGCCACTTAATAGCTAAAAATGTGCTGTCCACGTATGTGGACACTCGGGCCCTAGGAGGTTAACGGAGAGCAGATTTATTCAACACATTTCTAGACATAAAAGTTTTAATAACTCATTTCTAATAACTGATTTATTTTATTTTTGCCATGATGATAGTAAATAATATTTACTAGATATTTTTCAAGACACTTCTATACAGCTTAACTAGGTCAATTAGGTTAACTAGGCAGGTTAGGGTAATTAGGCAAGTTATTGTATTACGATTGTTTGTTCTGTAGACTATCGAAAAAAAATTTGCTTAAAGGGGCTAATAATTTTGTCCCTAAAATGGTTTTCAAAGAATTTAAAACTGCTTTTATTCTAGCCGAAATAAAACAAATAAGACTTTCACTAGAAGAAAAAATATTATCAGACATACTGTGAAAATTTCCTTGCTCTGTTAAACATAATTTGGGAAATATTTAAAAAAGAAAAAATATATTAAAGGGGGCTAATAATTCTAACTTCAACTGTAGCTTAAAGGGGATAATAATTTTGACCTTAAAATGTTTTTTAAAAAATTAAAAAACTGCTTTTATTCTAGCCGAAATATAACAAATAAGACTTTCAACAGAAGAAAAAAATATTTAGGAAATATTTTAAAAAGAAAAGAAAAAAAAATTCAAAGGGGGGCTAATAATTCTGACTTCAACTGTAGATTAGTTTTGAACTCAAATGGTTTGTAGCAATCGGTTTCCTCAAATGGTTTGAGTTGCCTTAACTTATTGGGTTTTACGGTACTCAGTTGGTTTGAGTTGTCTTCATTTAAAGGGTTTTACTGTGCTCAAGTTGCTTCGTTTACTCAAATGGATTAAGTTCACAGTACTCATTAGGATTAGTTTTTGAACTTAAATGGTTTGTTGCAATCGGTTTCCTCTAATGGTTTGAGTTACCTTAACTTTTTGGGTTTTACAGTGTAGTATCTTGAAAAATATTGAGTTAAATATTATGTCATCATGGCAAAGATAAAAGAAATCAGTTATTTAATAGAAGGACATAAACGTATGATCCATATAAACTTTAACATTCCAGATATCATATATATTTTGTTCTGAACTGACCTTTGTTCTTATGCTAGTTTACATGCAGTGCTGATTCATAAACGGCTATTTTTACATGCTTTATTAGGCCTATACAAATCTGTGAAGCACAAACCTTCACTTTTTTCCAATTTGTGGTTATTTAATGTTACATTGCCAGTTATGAAAATCAAAATGCAAAACAAGATGTTTAACTTATTCGAGAACAGTTCATTTTGGTTTATATGCTGATTTGCAGATTTATTTATTTATTGTTTTATTTTTGCAGGAATTTTGTGTTTTTATTTATTCATTGATTTGCATATTTATTTATTGCTTTATCTATGCAGGAATTTGTAGATTTATATACACATTTATTTATTTATTGTTTTATTTATGCAAGAATATGTGTATTTATTTATTCATTTATTTATTTATTAGCGTATTTACTTATTAATTCTTTTATTTATGCAGGAATTTGTGTATTTATTCATTTATTTGCATATTTATTCATTTATTGTTTTATTTATGCAGGAATTTGTAGATTTATATATACATTTATTTATTTATTTGCGTATTTATTGTTTTATTTATGCAGGAATTTGTGTATTTATTTATTAATTTGTTAGCGTGTTTATTTATTTATTGTCTTTTTATGCAGGAATTTGTGTATTTATTAATTAATTTATTCATTTATTTGCATATTTATTTATTTATTTATTGTTTTATTTATGCAGGAATTTGTGTGTTTATTAATTCATTTATTTATTTGCGTATTTATTTATTTATAGTTTTATGTATGCAGGAATTTGTGCATTTATTTATTCTTTTATTTGCATATTTATTTATTTATTGTTTAATTTATGCAGGAATTTGTGTATTAATTTATTTATTTGCGTATTTATTTATTTATTGTTTTCTGTATACAGGAATTTGTGTATTTATTTATTCATTTGTTTGCATATTTATTTATTTATTGTTTAATTTATGCAGGAATGTGGGTATTTATTAATTCATTTATTTATTTATTTGCATATTTATTTATATATTGCTTAATTTATGCAGGAATTTGTGTATTTATTTATTAATTTGTTAGTGTGTTTATTTATTTATTGTCTTTTTATGAAGGAATTTGTGTATTTATTTATTTATTTGCATATTTATTTATTTATTGTTTTATTTATGCAGGAATTTGTGTGTTTATTAATTCATTTATTTATTTGCGTATTTATTTATTTATTGTTTTATGTATGCAGGAACTTGTGTATTTATTTATTCATTTATTTGCATATTTATTTATTTATTGTTTAATTCATGCAGGAATTTGTGTATTTATTAATTCATTTATTTATTTATTTGCATATTTATTATATATTGTTTAATTTATGCAGGAATTTGTGTATTTATTTATTAATTTGTTAGTGTGTTTATTTATTTATTGTCTTTTTATGAAGGAATTTGTGTATTTATTTATTTATTTGCATATTTATTTATTTATTGTTTTATCTATGCAGGAATTTGTGTGTTTATTAATTAATACATTTATTTGCGTATTTATTTATTTATTGTTTTATGTATGCAGGAATTTGTGTATTTATTTATTCATTTATTTGCATATTTATTTGTTCATTGTTTTACTTATGCAGGAATTTGTGTATTTATTTAATAATTTATTTGCATATTTATTTATTTATTGTTTTATTTATGCAGGAATTTGTGTATTTATTTATTCATATATTTATTTGCGTATTTATTTATTTATTGTTTTATTTATGCAGGAATTTGTGTATTTATTTATTCATATATTTATTTGCATGTTTATTTATTCATTGTTTTATTTATGCAGGAATTTGTGTATTTATTTATTCATTTATTTATTTGCATATTTATTTATTTATTGTTTTATTTATGCAGGAATTTGTGTATTTATTTATTTATATATTTATTTGCGTATTTATTTATTTATTGTTTCATTTATGCAGGAATTTGTGTATTTATTTATTCATATATTTATTTGCATATTTATTTATTTATTGTTTTATGTATGCAGGAATTTGTGTATTTATTTATTCATATATTTATTTGCATATTTATTTATTTATTGTTTAATTCATGCAGGAATTTGTGTATTTATTTATTCATATATTTATTTGCGTATTTATTTATTTATTGTTTCATTTATGCAGGAATTTGTGTATTTATTTATTCATTGATTTGTATATTTATTTATTTATTTATTGTTTTATTTATGCAGGAATTTGTGAATTTATTCATTTATTTGCATATTTATTTATTTATTGTTTTATTTATGCAGGAATTTGTGAATTTATTCATTTGCATATTTATTTATTTATTGTTTTACTTATGCAGGAATTTGTGAATTTATTCATTTATTTGCATGTTTATTCATTTATTGTTTTACTTATGCAGGAATTTGTGTATACATTTAATAATTTATTTATTTGTGTATTTATTTATTGTTTTATTTATGCAGGAATTTGTGTATTTATTTATTCATTTATTTGCATATTAATTTATTTATTGTTTATTTTATGAACGAATATGTGTATTTATTTATTCATTCATTTATTTATTTGCATATTTATTTATGTATTGTTTAATTTATGCAGGAATTTGTGTATTTATTAATTCATTCATTCATTCATTTATTTATTTGCATATGTATTTATTTATTGTTTAATTCATGCAGGATTTTGTGTATTTATTTATTCATTTTTTTATTTGCGTATTTATTTATTCATTGTTTTACTTATGCAGGAATTTGTGTATTTATTTATTCATTGATTTGCCTATTTATTTATTAATTGTTTTATTTATGCAGGAATTTGTGTATTTATTTATTAATTTATTCGTTTAATTACTTGCATATTTATTTATTTATTTGTTTATTGTTTTATTTATGCAGGGATTTGTGAATTTATTCATTTATTTGCATATTTATTCATTTATTGTTTTATTTATGCAGGAATTTGTGTATACATTTATTAATTTATTTATTTGTGTTTTATTTATGTATTTATTGTTTTATTTATGCAGTAATTTGTAGATTTATATCTACATTTATTTATTTATTTCTTATTTTATTTATGCAGGAATTTGTGTATTCATTTATTTATGTATTTATTTATTTGCGTATTTATTTATTTATTGTTTTTGCAGTGTTTGCCCCGCCCATAGCAGACCTTTTCATTTAAAATAGTTGGCAACAATAAAGGGGTAAGAAAAAGGGGTGTCCAAACTCGGTCCATCTCCAACTTGCTTCACCACTGCTGCCAGGAAGTTTCTAGTATATCTAGTAGGAGCTTGATTAGCTGGTTCAGGTGTGTTTAATTAATGGTTGGCTGCGGGACCTTCAGGACCGAGTTTGGACACCCCAGCATGGCTGCACACGGAGGTAAGGAGATGCACAAATTAGTATTTTTTGTCATTATTACGAATTTTTTTTTACCACAAACAAGCATATGTTTCAATACATTCATAACCGCGTTCGAGTTTTACTGTCATGCTTTAAAAAACCGCTAAAATAAAACCCGCTAAATTTCGCTATCTATAATCTCTAACAATAACCCCTGTACAGCAGTCCCACAACATCCTGACACTCGATGACACTCGAATACCCTGTCAGAAAAGTCTAGTGGCTGGTAATAATCTTTTACAGTGTCTGCTATAACAATAATAATGTTGTTTTCGTGTGTTTACATAGATGAATATGGCCACGGGGTAAATACACAGTACAGTTACAATCTTATTCTCACATTATATAATTATGATAACATGATATCATTGCCTTCAGTGAATTCCTGAAGATAAATACCAAAAACTAACACAACTGGAATAACTACAGCAGTCGCGATCGTCTGATCTCATATGAGGCACGAGATGGCGACATATGTGTGCAGGTGTTGAAGTGCTGTCCCATTTCTTAGGGGTAAATTTTGAAGCCCTTCCTCTTCACACTCTTTTAGGGGTAGGGGTACAAAAATAGAATTGGGATTAGGCCTAAACCCAAGGAGAATGAAAGATATATATATATATATATATATATATATATATATATATATATATATATATATATATATATATATAGAATCAGAATTTAGGAGAATGAAAGGAGAATGGAGAATGAAAGATATATATATATATATATATATATATATATATATATAATCTCAATTCTCTGCAAGGTTTTTTTTTTATATTTTATTTTAAACAGTTTTACATAATGTATCAACAAAACAAACCCCCCCCCCCCCCCCCCCCCCAAAAAAAAAAAAAAAAAAAAACAAGTTAGGGACATTTAACATAGTCAACGCAAGATTGTGAATTAACAACAGAGTAAATTCAGTCATTACTATGAAAGTAGTAGTACACTATTCAGTCTTGAGGAAGTCCAAAAAGGGTTGCCAGGCAGTTTGAAATTGCAGATGAGATTTGGGATCCAGGGAACGTATCCACTCCAATTGTATGACATGAAACAATTCACCCAACCAAGCTTTAAAACATGGGGAGTCTGAGGATTTCCAGTTTAATAGAATTGCTTTTTTTGCAAGAATCATGCCCATCAATAGAGGTCGTTGTTGGAAACTTGGAAAAGTGTTTAATGCTTCAGAGTATCCAAGAATTGCTGGGCAATGATCTGGTTTAACCTCCTTTTGAAAAACCTTTGAAAACAAATCAAACATGGCAGTCCAAAAAACAAACAATTTAGGACAAAACCAAAACGTGTGATGAGGAACCCTTGTTTATTTAGCATCTGTCGCAGAATAGGGAAATGGAATAAGATATTTAGTTTTGCTTTGGAATAATACAGTCTGTGAATTACTTTCGTTTCAGGTTTCATCGGGCACTTCTTCACCAAATTCCTTAGTCCAGGCCTCTTTTTTTTATAGTTTGTATTCACAGGCAGTTAAAAAGCAGTAGCACAGCGTGAAACCAAATGTCTAGAACTTGGGTTTACCCTCTGCAAGGTTTTTGATAGTGATTTTAAAAAAAGTATATCATTGAAATGTTCCCACTCTAAATAAATGTTTTTTTTAATTAAAAAAAAAAATGATGTACACGTCACTGATTTAAAAGAGAAATCAGAGTGTGTTGTTTGCTTTACAGGGCTAACCAGTCTTTTCTCTCTTCTTAGAAAGACTGTAAAGTCCTCCTACACAATCAGATCTGCGTTTGACAGGCATGCAGGCATCACTGGATTCCAGTCAGGACACTTTAATATAGACAAAAAAAATGTAAGTAAATTGTTCTTTTTGTTTCTGTGTGTTGATTACCGATGTTTTGTTCATCATTTGTTCAAATAACAGTTTTGATCCAGTGATGATGTTTGTGGTTGAAATTTGTTGTATAATCTTTTGATCACAATCAGAATGAGCTTTGCTTCTCAAGTGTGAGCAAACACACACATTTTTTTGTGGATTAGAATTCAACGATGAATTTATAAATGCACAATATATTAGAGGTGTATATATACACTCTCAGAAAAAAAATGGTACAATGTTGTACCAAAGAAGGTACAAACCCTTGTCACTGGGGCAGTATCTTTTATGGAACAGAATTGTACCTTAAGACAAAGAAACAAATTTGTACCTTTAAGGTCATGATTAGTACCATGGGAAACCAAAATGTACCTTTTGTTTTTTTAAAACCAGCAGATACAATATTGTATACCTTCATCAAGGGTATAAATCTGATCTGTGAAGGTACCACTACAGTGACAAGACACTTTGTACCTTAACAGTGTCAAATGTGTTCCTTCAAGAACTATTTCAAGGCGTTTTGCTGTATTCAAAATGTGTCAATTTATTTTCAGTATATAAAAAATACATTTTAAACAATGTTTTTTTTTTTAAAAGTTTATTTTTGTGTAAATGCAGCTTTTCCATTTACATTAAAGAATAAACATTACTTTAACACAAATCAAAAGATCAATTTTTTGCTAAACATTTCACAACACTTTTCACAAAATGTTACAGAAACACATTCTCCCATGTACAATATAAAGGATTTTTTTCTCCAATGTTCACACAATACCTTTGTAATCACTTAAAAGTTGATTTAATTTACTTTTAAAATAGAAATGTAATTATGCAAATGTATTGTAACGAGATATGCACAATGTTTGATTAGTTTTACAATACTAAAATGTCTGCATGAACACTTTGCATATGCAGGACTTTTGCCAGCTCACATGTGTAGTGGAAAGCAAACGCCAAAAGGTGCAGATATCAATAATAAAAATGTATCTATCAGAAAATGCTTACCAAATGTTTATTAAAAATGCCTTGTTTCGTTTACAATACCTATAGTGTTCTTTTACCAGTTGTTTTGTTTTATAGAACTTAATAATGAATGTTTATGAGTTTCTTTAAACGTATGCTTTTAAATAATGATTCATGTTTTAATATGGAAAGTACTCATAAAATCACTTTGCCTTTCCAGTAATATTTTTTTTTCATAGATATTGTTATAAAGGGGTTGTCCAACACTTATGTACCTTCTTTATAAGAACAATTGTGTACCTTCATTTCAATTGTACCATAAAATATACAGAACAATATCATAAGACGTCTTTTCTGTACCATATGAGGTACAACTTTTACAAAGGTATAAAACTGTTCCTTGAGGAACATTATTTGTACCACCGTGTATCTTTTTTCGGAGAGAGTATATACATCTAAATGAATCATGTGCAATATTGTTGTCTGTTTTTAACTGTATAAATAAGAAATAAAAGTGTTCTTTTGTCTCTTTTTAGGCTTACAGAAACCTTAAACATGATAATGGTGCTTGATTGCTATTGTAGTTTTATTATCCATATTACTGTGTAAAATATAGGCATGGGCCGGTGTAAGATTCTGACAGTATGTTAACCTTGGATAAAAATTTCACGATATCACAGTATTGTAATTGCTGCTCTAAAATATGCTCTTTTTAAATGTCTGGGTAAAAAAACAACTTCTCCCCCCTCTTTTAACACTATATATTTTAATTTAAGAACTATTAATAATAGTTTGGAACCGTAAACATGTCAGGCTAAATAATTAAAATGAATTATTGACTTCTGCTGTCTTAGTTTTAAAAACAGATTTCTTTACAACTTGAAAAGGCATCTTTAGAGATCTTTCTTTACTTTGGATATAAAGTAAGCCACTGCACTGTGCAGGTCCAGAGCATGCTTGCATGTTGGTTTATAAGCTAAACGAAATAAAATAGTCCTAAAAACATGTAAAAAAACAACAAAAACTTACATGTACAGAAGGAACGGTATAACAGAAAATGTTAGCAGTTTTAAAACCTTGACTTTTCTAAATCGCGGTAAACCTTAAAAACCGGTTCTTGTCCCATGCCTAGTACAACTACAGCTACAAATACAACTACAGTTATGACTTGCATTTTACATTTTATTAACAATATGGAACCAACTAAATAACTAAGTTTAACCAAAAAAAGTTTTAAATAATGCTTTAGGTTATTTAATCATTGGTCAACAGTGATTTGTTCTGTAGTCAATTGAGAAATAAACATCTTGATAATATTGACCTTGGTGTTTAAAAAAATGTAAGCCAAGTTAAAAGAAATAAGACCTTCTCCAGAAGAAAGTTTAATAGGAAATACAGTGAAAAATCTCTTTGCTCCATTAAACAGCACTTGGTGACTATGCACTTGGTAACAGCACTATGTGAAAAATAATGACTTTTCACAGGAGGGCTAATAATGTATTTATGTGAAGTTTAATTTTAAACTAATTTCGAGAGGAGCATGTGCTCATTATTGACGCAGCTGGCCCACATCAGCTAATCATGATCCTCCAGTCAAAGGATTCCAAGTCACTATATATATATCTCATATATATCTCATCCTTTTCTTTCTACAACTATCTTCGTCTGGAAGAACTCCCCTTCCTCCACTTTTATCCATAATGGGCGGCACGGTGGCCCAGTGACTAGCACTGTTGCTTCACTGCAAGACCAATGGCGTCGGGTCCTCGCTGGGCCATCTGGTATTTCTGTGCGGAGTTTGCATGTTCTCCCTGTGTCCGCGTGGGTTTCCCCCGTGTTCCCCGGTTTCCTCCCACCATCCAAGTATGATCTATATTATAATTAAAATAAGCCTAATTCTTATTTCTAATGTCTTACTCTCAGGAAGTTTACCTTGGCCTCAGCAGCGGGGGAGTTTGAGATCAACCTGAGCTCAATTTCCCCTCGCCCTGCGAAAGGGGGGAGCCCTGGGCCCGAGGATCCCTTGAGCTCAGGGCTCTCTCCCGAGACAG
>LR812537.1:7780503-8045503 GCA_903798195.1 Danio kyathit | reverse complement strand
TAATCATAATAGTTTTAATAACTCATTTCTAATAACTGATTTATTTTATCTTTGTCATGATGACAGTACATAATATTTGACTAGATATTTTTCAAAATGCTAGACTGAACTGAACTGACACTGTTTCAATTCACTATAATCTTCCATGTGAAGCTGCTTTGACACAATCTACATTGTATAAGCGCTATACAAATAAAGATGAATTGAATTGAATTGAATTTAGTTTAAAGTGACATTTAAAGGCTTAATTAGATTAATAAGACAAGTTAGGGTAATTAGGCAAATCATTGTATATAAATGGTTTGTTCTGTAGACTATCGAAAAAAAATATTGCTCAAGTGGGGCTAATAATATTGACCTTAAAATGTAAAAAAAAACTGCTTTTATTCTAGCCAAAATAAAACAAAAGACTTATTCCAGAAGAAAAAATATTATAGGAAATACTGTGAAAAATTTCTTGCTCTGTTAAACATCATTGTGGAAATATTTAAAAATAAAAATGCATAGGAGCGAATAATTTTGACTTAAACTGTATTCCAATACAAACAATGGAGTCAAAACAACATGTTCAGCCATTATAAACCCTGTTTACATCTGTATTTATTGTCACCCACTTATATTCGGACCAACAAAACTGCATCTTAATAAGTGCAAAAAGGTCTTTATATCGTATCTTCGGTTCTGAAGGGGTTTATAATCCTCCTGTTCTTCCAGGTGATGGTAATGCATCCCGCATTCATGCATTATGTGCACAATACATGGCTGCATATTAAAGCTCAAAGAGCTTATCCATCCACTGGTATCTTAGTGTTAATGTTCGCCCTCCACATCTGCGATCAGGTAAATCTTTTCACATTTTTTTAAACTTCAATATCAGCTACTGTCACTGACGTGTTTTCCGGTGTTTAGGTCAGTGTGTTTGGCTTTGGCGCGGACCGCAAAGGCAATTGGTATCACTATTTCGAAAAGCTACCCAGGTTCTTCAGGCACAGCGGCCTACACAGGGGAGGGATTGAGCAGGAGATCATCAAAGAGCTTCAGAAAAGAAAACTGATCGATCTTTACAAAGGATGGTGAGGAGGACGATGAGCTTGAGGTGTTGTTTAATGATAATTGATTGGTATTTTATGATTAGTATATTGTGATGTACAAGTTGAAGTCTGAATTATTAGCCCCTCTGTATATGCCCCCCCCCAATTTCTGTTTAACGGAGAGAAGATTTTTTTCAACACATTTCTAAACATAATAGTTTAAATAACTCATTTCTAATAACTGATTTCTTTCATCTTTGCCATGATGACATGCAACTAAATCTCATTAGGATATTAGCAGACTGTTTGTTTTGCGTCTGCTGCCACTGCTCCAATGTGCAAGTACATGCCAACTGAGGGTCGCAAATCTGTCTGATAATCTTAAAATCCATGTCATTTGCGAATATTTGACAAATGTAGCAAAAGTACAGCCTCATTAATAATAATAATAATAATAATAATAATACCTTACATTTTATATAGCGCTTTTCTAGACACTCAAAGCTCTTTACACAATGGGGGACATCTCCTCATCCACCACCAGTGTGCAGCATCCACCTAGATGATGCAACTTCAACCATATTGCGCCAGACCGCACACCACACAACAGCTAATTGGTGGAGAGGAGACAGAGTGATGAAGCCAGTTATGAAATGGGGATGGTTAGGAGGCCATGATGGACAGAGGCCAGTGGGCAAATTTGGCTGGGGTTAAACCCCTACTCTTTTTCAAAGGACATCCTGGGATTTTTAACGACCACAGAGAGCCAGGACCTCGGTTGGGCTCACTAATATCAATCATCAATATACTGGAGCGTTAGGACCCACACAGACAACAGGTTAAGCGCCCCCTGCTGGCCTCACTAACACCACTTCCGGCAGCAACTTACCGGGCACAGCTCTGCTTAGCTTCAGTGGGCGACCATGTGAGAGTTACAGAGAGCTAGCTGCCGGAATAAGATTAATAAATAAGATTTATTTGAACCGTTAACACAATGTGATGTTAAACAGTTTCAGAATCTATTTTCTGTAAGAATTAGTGCTCATAAATATCCAAACCTTGAAATGAAAAAAGTATCAAATAAATGCAAATATATATTAAGCTAAATGTATAAAATAAAGATTAAAATTAAATGTATTGAGTTTTTTATTGACACCATCACACCTTGTTTAAGGAAACAGTTTTTAACAAAAGATTTTGCAGATGAGCAAGGTGCCGTTGTTGGGAGTCAAATGATAATTACGTCATCAGTAACCTGCAGGCTGCATTCTGGTCATGGGGATGCGAGAAAATAAATAAAAAGAGTGGAGCTGCGGTAAAATAATGAATAAAAAGAGTCCGGTCAAATTGTCAAATAAATAAATAAATAAATAAATTAATAAAAGTGTGACTGCGGAGAGTGCAGGCAGCTAGGGACACCAGCCCTCACGGCCAAAAAACGGACCAGCCCACCCGGAATACTCCCGGTTCTCCCGATTAGCCAATCCGGGTCTGACCTTATGAGCCCATTGAACTTTATATTATGTTAAACTGACTTAAAACAGCTTGAATAGCTTATAAAATTAAGTTAGAACATGATTAACTTGGTTTAATAAGTTAGAATGAACTAAAACTTATGCTGTCATGACTAATTGATCATAGAATTTTTTACAGTGTAAATTATGATAGTTTTTGAGCTCAGAGAAGATTACATTATTAAATTAAAAGATTAGATTACATTAAAAAGCAGTTCATGAGTTCCTTATGTTACAAAAACCACTTTCTATTCATCAGAGCAACCTTAATAAAATTAATCAGAGTTTCCACACAAAATATGAAGCCATTTTTAACATGGTTGATAATAAGACATGTTTATTATTGCTGCATGTTATTATTGAAAGTGAAAATGTGAAACTGAAAATTCAGCTTTGCATCACAGAAAAAAAAAAAAAAAATTCAGACACGTTAAAATAGAAAGCAGTTAATAAATGTTATTTTAAACGTTTTAAATGTAAATGTTTTTAATCACTTTACAGTGTTTTTGATCAAATAAATGCATTTTTTCTGAGGGATTTTCAGAAACATAAATTCTTACAGACACCAAACTTTTTGACTTGAATTGTGTTTACTCTAAATGAAATGAAAGAATGAATGAATGTAAATAAAAATAAATTATTGGAGTTTTGTATTATACTGTAGTTATTTTTAATTATTTTGTTATTTATAGTTATTTTTAAGCTGTAGTTAGGTTAGTAAACATTCTGTTTTTGTTTCACTGCCACTAAAAAGGACTGGCTGTATTTGGGACTATTTAATGCTTTACATTTTGTTCTACCAAATCCATATATGCACAAAGTTCTTACCATAGCCGGCCCTCCCTATAAGTGAACTAAGCAGCTGCTTAGGGCCCCGCCGCCACAAGGGGGCCCCCACAACTCAACGCGAGCAGTTTCCTTGCTGAAATTGTTTTATTTGCATTTTACAAATGACCTTCATTGGCAGTGCTTTAATACTTAAATATTTATAAATTTTCACAAAAAAAAAAAAATAAAAATCACAACTTTATTAAAGTTAAAATTGTTTAAGTATTTGCTTTTGGAATTTATAAACACAAAAAACTCAACCTAGAATCTTTTATAGAATCTTCAGTCTGTGTGCTAAATTAATAGAATATGTTTTAAACACTCCAGAAGGACGCAAAGTAGGAATCAATGATCCCTTTATTAAAGATTGTTTAATTCTTCATTTTTGAAGCTGCTAGTTGACAAAAACAGTGCTGTTTTAAGATGTCCAAATCATTCAAACCGTTATTAAGTAGAAGAAATCAGGCTTTACTTTCAGTTTCATTGATTGTATCTAAAAGCAATTGTACAACACAATGGTTTACAATGGCAATACTCCACTATTTAGAGCAAGATAGGGCCCCAAAATTATTCTGCTTAGAGCCCCCAAATATACAGTGCCGGCCCTGGTTCTTACACACGCAAGTGAGCGATTGTAAATCCCACATGTATGTAAGTATTATTAGGACACGCCTCCAGTGAAACATGTATGGTCATACAGTAGCTGTATTCATAAGCACTGTATTGTTGCTCACATTTGTCACAGTTGTCTTTTATAAAGTTTGACAGCAGTTACGCAACTTGTGCTTAAACTTGTCAGTTTCCAATATTCTTCAATATATCTTCTTTTGTGTTCAACAACAAAAAAGAAATGAGAATGACATATTTTTCATTTTTTTCGGTGAGCTATCACTTTGTGTTGAGTCATTTAACTGCCTCAAAGCCTTTTTATTAGTTGTCTTTGTGATTGATGAAGTGAAGTGTGGAGCTCCTGAATAGACCTGCAATAGGAACGCATGCAGTTTTGTTTAATTTTTTCATACTGTACACATTCAGCCAAATCACTGTTAAATAAACTGTTGGTATTCATTCAAAAGGGCGAAGTGAACTAGGCATGGCATATTTGTTGTACATAAGTGTTGACATTTTGGCAAATTAGTTGCCCTGAAGCTGTGCTATTGTAGGCTGAACGTGTCATTGTCACATTAATTGGCCACACATATAAAGCTCAATTGATCTTGCTAATCTACCATTACTGAACACTTCTATATACACACAGTGATGATAGACGGACGGACGGACGGACGGACGGATAGATAGATAGATAGATGGACAGACAGCTAGATAGATATATAGATGTATATATGTGTAGACAGATAGATAGACAGATAGATGTATAGATAGATAGACAGACAGACAGACAGACAGATGGATGGATGGATGCATAGATGGATAGACAGAGACAGTCAGACAGTTGCTAGAGGCCACCAGTAGCAGCAAACATCGGATTGAAAGCTGAGATTTTCTGCATTACAGCTTCCAGTCGGGAATGTTTACAACTGCAAGGAGCCATTGGAACACACACACGCACTAACAACTAACTAACAAACCAGTCAGACCTGTTTTTCTTTTTTTATATTTACACACTCACACAAACAAACACACACACCCACATATGATTATCATATCATATGTTCATTCATTTTATTTTCGGCTTAGTCCCTTTATTAATCTGGGGTTGCCACAGTGGAATGAACCGCTAACTTATCCAGCATATGTTTTATGCAGCGGATGCCCTTCCAGCTGCAACCCATAACTGGGAAAAACCCATACATTCTCATTCACACACATACACTACGGATAATTTAGCCTACCCAATTCACCTATACCACATGTCTTTGGACTGTGGGGGGAACCTAAGCACCAGAGGGAAACGCACGCGAACGCGTGGAGAACATGCAAACTCCACACAGAAATGCCAGCTGACCCAGCTAGGGCTCGAACCAGGGACCTTCTTGCTGTGAAGCGACAGTACTAACCACTGAGCCACCGTGCAGCCCCTGCAAACAAACAAACAATATATACAGTATATAAATCAACATTATATAGACCCTCTGATGTCAAACTCTGATGTGGATGTTAAAAAAAGCAAGATCTGCTATATAATAATAACAATGACTGATGAGATTTTTGATGTTACACAATATTTATGGTCCTTCTCATGACAATGTTCTGTTTGGCTCGTTTCAAGGTATTTGGTCCATGTTTCGTTCATATTTCAGTCAGTGTGGTCTGCATCCACATGCAATGAGCAATCTCATCAGTTTGTTTTAATCAAACTAAACCTCTCAAATATGAACATATCTTACTAGGCTGGACAATTTCATGAAAAAGACTCATTATCTAAAGCAAGCAGATGCTGGAGGTGTCCAGTTCCCACAACCTTTGTCCTGCTCAGGGTGGTCAGAGGGGCTTCAGAGGTCACGAAGGTCACCTAAACTCTTGTTTTGCCACAAAGAAGGTCGCGTGTAACCCACCAATCCAACTCTCCCTGTCTGCTCTGGCAGATGGGACAGTTTTTTTCTATTAATTTACTAATACACACAAATTCTGAATCCTGCTCGTTTTTAAACCACATATCTAACTGCAGTACAAAATTATTATTCATAAATTAAGAATCAATTATATGTATATTAATTTATATTCACATTTTAAAATGAATTAAAACTGAAAATGTAATACTGTTATGATATTGCTTCGTTAAATAATCATGACAAGGTGTTATAGTAATAAATTAATTACCTTAAGTTACACCAAGTGTACTAATTTGTGACTATAAGATTTACTTAATTGGATAAAAGCAATGTTTCTTCTGCTAAAATTAAAAAATATAGACTCCAAAAAATATAGACTCAAAGTTAAAGATGATCAATTATCTTTTACTTTATTTAGTAGTGTTAGGTTAAACATTAAGTAAATTTGACGTGATGTTGACAAGTAAATTGTAATTGTTATAAGATTTTAATTAAGATTATTAATTTTGATCAGCTTAAAGTGACATTTAAAGGCGTAACTAGGTTAAATAGGCAGGTTAGTGTAATCAGGCTGATTATTGTATAATGATGGTTTGTTCTGTAGACAATCGAAAAAAAAAATTAGCTTAAAAGGGCTAATAATTTTGACCTTAAAATGGTTTAAAATTTTTTTAAAACTTTTATTCTAGCCGAAATAAAACAAATAAGACTTTCTCCAGAAGAAAAAATATTATCAGACATACTGTGATTTTTTTTTTTTTTTTTTTTTGCTCTTTTAAACATCATTGGGGAATATTTAAAAAAGAAAAAAAACTCAAAGGGGGGCTAATAATTCTGACTTCAACTATATATATATATATATATATATATATATATATATATATATATATATATATATATATATATATATATATATATATATATATATATATAAACAAACTTATTAAAGTACATAATAATTGTTTTAATTGATAAATGCACACATATATTGATTTATATACATATTTAGAATGAATTAAAGCAACATTTTAATACATTTGTTAATCAAACATAACAAGATTTTGCAGTAATAAAACAATAAATCACGTTTCACCATTTAAAAAAGTAATTCAAATTACATTAATCATCATAATGTTTTGTTCATCAAACACTGCAATGTTTAAACCCCCTCAGTTTAGTATAGTTGTTATCCTGTTAATAATAAATGTACATATTTGCATTATGTCTTACCTCTGTCTTCTCTTTGCAGGAACATATGAGTCCATGAACTGATAATCAAAGGTCATTCTCTGTGTTTATGGTCCATCTCTTCCTCTCTGCATGTCCACTTCATCCTTTAGTTACACCAAACTGACAATGATGTCACTGTCAAGGAACAGAGCTCCGCCCACTGGTTGTAGGACATGCCCACTAATTGCATGAGCTGTTTAATTTATAAAAAATAAAATTACATTTGATACTAAATGAAGATGTGAATCTTATAAGTTCTGGTTGGTGATCTTATTATTTAGCAAAAATATCACAAATACACACACACACACACACACACACACACACACACACACACACACACACACACACACACACACACACACACACACACACACACACACACACACACATATATATATATATATATTTTATACATGCAAACTATTTTAAATAATGAATAAAATGTAAATTGCATAAGCATGCTACCAGTATAGCAGTAAGTTTGGAAAGTCTGATATAATATTTTTGCACCAAGTCTGCAATTATTTCACCAAAATACAATAGAAGCCATGTATAATGAAATATTATTTAAAAACATATATAACATTTGGAATAATTGATTTCTATGTGATTATATATTCAAAAAATAACTTCTTCTCGTCATTCAAGTATTCAGTGTGCCACATGATCCTTAAGAAATCATTCTGATATGCAGATTTGTCTTATGAGTGCATAGTTAAATTAAAAATTATATTATATTATATTTTATTAAATCAATGATTTTATTAAGGGGCTGCACGGTGGCGCAGTGGGTAGCACGTTCGCCTCACAGCAAGAAGGTCGCTGGTTTGAGCCTCGACTGGGTCAGTTGCCGTTTCTGTGTGGAGTTTGCATGTTCTCCCCTTTGGCGTGGGTTTCCTCCGGGTGCTCTGGTTTCCCTCACAGTAAAACATATGTTGGATAAGTTGGCGGTTCATTCCGCTGTGGCGACCCCTGGTGAAAAATGAATGAATGAATGAAAAAAAATGTGTTGAAACCTGATTCACGAATTAAAATAAGCAGAGATGGCAAAAGTACACAAATCCTTTACTCAAGTAGAAGGACAGATACTCATGTTTAAAATGACTCTGGTAAAAGTTGAAGTACTGATTATACTTTTGTACTCAAGTAAAAGTAAAGAAGTACCGCCTCAAAAATGTACTTAAGTAAAAAGTACCCATTACTACTACATGTTTTAGTTTCACTATATCCAGTTTCCCCCACTGTCCAAAGACATGCAGTATGGGTGATTAGATAAACTAAATTGGTCCCAGTGTATAAGTGCATGCGTGTATGAGCGTTTCCCAGTACTGGGTTGAATTGGTGATTCATTCCGCTGTGGCGACCCCTGATAAATCAGGGACTAAGCTGAAGGATAGTGAGTGAGTGAGGAAAGGCAGCTAACTAGACCTCACATCCTACTTTATGAAAGCAGCTAAGCAGCATCACACACTGCAATATGGCACCAACATTGCTCAAAAACTCGGCCCATCATCCTGACGCAAACTCACAACATTCAGCATGTAGTTTTGCCGCTGTTAGATCAAAAACAACAGCTGCCATTTATGTTTATACACTAAAAATAACTCTGTAGGCCTCTATATCTTTATAATTAATGTCTTATATTTTACACCGAATTCTGTCCAAAATATATTGAGTTTTTAAAATTTTATATTTGATTTTTTTATTGAATATATTGAAAATATATTTTCTTTTGCTAAAATAAATACTTATCGTATTTGACTGCAAAATATTTTTTTTGCAGTAGCAGCTCTCATACATAACCCGATATTTTAGTGTTTTTTTCCAGGGTATTGTGGACATTTTATTTAAAAGATAAACATTAATTCTGCTAATACATTTATTCCATGCTAAAAGCTACATACAGTACACAGGCGTGACTACAACCTACATAACATGTGCATGATCTTTTATCACGTGATAAATTCCGGATATTTTGCATTATTCATTCATTCATTTTCTTTTCGGCTTAGTCCCTTTATTAATCTGGGGTCGCCACAGTGGAATGAACCGCCAACTTATCCAGCATTTGTTTTATGCAGCGGATGACCTTCCAGCCGCAACCCATCTCTGGGAAACATCCATACACACTCATACACTACGGACAATTTAGCTCACTCAATTCACCTGGACCGCATGTCTTTGGACTGTGGGGGAAACCGGAGCACCCGGAGGAAACCCACTCGAACGCAGGGAGAACATGCAAACTCCACACAGAAACGCCAACTAACCCAGCCGAGGCTTGAACCAGTGACTTTCTTGCTGTGAGGCTACAGCACTACCTACTGCGCCACTGCATCACCTATTTTGCATTATATTTTTATTTATAAATTGCCCAGTATAGTTACTTTTGTTGTTGTAAAACATTTGTTAAAACAGTATAGGATTATATGTAAAATCATATAGTCAATAAAAAACTGTAAAACAGCATAAATTCTGTATTAGGAAATATGAACTTATCAAAAATAAAGGAAATCAATCTCAGTACATAAAGTTTTTAATTTTGATTGTTTCAGAACAAAATATACAACCCAGGTAGCATAGAATTCTGGCCCAGATTTGGCATAAAGCTGGCACAGCAGGCATTCATCCGGCTCTGGCATACAGCATGTGGGCCAAACATGGCCCAGGTTTGACAGAAGTGGCATCGTCTTTAGGGCGGCACGCAAGACATGGGCCAGATGTCAAATATAGTATTTGGCCCATGCAGGTGTTAAAAATGTATATGTGGGCCACGTAGATTTAGCCTATCTCGACCCAAATTTAGATGAATATTTTTTGAGTAAAGAAATATTTTGATGCACAAAGTAATTTCCATCTTCCTGTTTGCATCTTCTAATGCCTTCATTTTAATCCAAGAAACAATCAAGATTTATTAATCTATTGTTTCCTGTATGTTGCAAAATAACTGAATTTAACCTACATTACATATATTTTATTAACCAAATTATTATTTTACAAATTATATTATTATTTAATATTATTAACCATTACCATTATTAACGTGCCTAAAGTGCAATGCTTCATGGGTTTATCACTTTCATTGCATTCGTGACACACCAAATATGGCTTCCAGACAGGCACGTGCAGAGGTGTGGGCTTTGGGTGCTTGAGCCCCTGCCCTTTTTTCTCCTGGAGAGAAAGTGCCCTTTTTTTCTGGGGATAATAATTATTTTTTAAATACTACTACTAATATATTATATGTATGTTAATGCATGTTCTATTTAAGGACCGCTTTCCCTGTCAAACAATAAAAAAACGCAATTTTAAAGTATATCTTGGTTTTAGTCTAGCCGCTCTAAGTAAGCCTCGAACCGGTGATTTGGAAAGAAAAGCCACATGCGAGGCGAATGCTCTTACGAAGACTCTATTCACATTGTTACTCTCGCCTCAGAAGTAAGGTGTCAACAGTAGAGTAACGTCTATCAGCGCTTATGCCAACTCCTGCATCCGCATTGCACACGGACTGCATCTGGGCCATAGCTTTACAGTCTGACCAGTGGCGTAGCGGACGGGCCCGCAGGGCACGCACCGCGGGGGGGCCCCGCGTGATAAGGGGCCCCGCGAGATATTTTTGTGTCAAAACCATAGACTGTAAAAGATGGTCAAAACGTCACGGATATCAGCCATTGGCGGCAAACTGCGGAGAAATGACTGGAGCTTCTTTCGCGCGCTCTAGGTGTCGCGCGCATTCGCTCTCACGTGCACTCCTTTTCTCTGCCTTCACGCGCGCTCCCTCTGTGCGCAATAGTTCCGCGCATTCAGAAGTTAACCCCCAAATTAACACGGGTAATAAAAAGATTCAACTTCAGTCATGTTCATGTTGTGAAACAAAATGTCCACTGTTGATTATATTAGACTTTTTTAACCTTTTAATAGAGGAAGTCCTCGGCTCTGCATATTATTAATCAGAAGCTATGTAGTTTTACGTTAGGAAATGCAGTCTTGAATTTACAAACAGTCGGCCAGTACCGGAGAACAGATGTAACACATTGATCAAATTTAGTTTTCAGTCACGTTGAAAGTAATATTCTACTCGTTTAGTTTTGCCTTCATTCATTTTAGATGTCAGTACTGACATAATACGAGTCTTCAACACATGATTTTTTACAACACGTTTTTTTTTTAACATAATAGTTTAACTAACTAACTTCTAATAACTACTTTTTATCTTTCCCATGGTGACAGTCAGTGCAAAATATTTTACTAGTTATTTTGCAAGATAGTTGTATTCAGATTAAAGTGTAATTTAAAGACTTCACTAGGTTATGTTAACTAGGACAGCTAGAATAATTAGTCAAGTTATTGTATAACTGGTTTGTTGTGTAGACTATCAAAAATATACAGTAAATATTTATTAAGAAGGCTAATAATACTGACCTTAACATTGTATTTTTAAAAATAAGAAACTGCTTTTATTTAAGAAATAAACTATAAGAAAAAGACTTATTATTTATTATTATTACTCCTTTTTTTTTTTTTACAGGAAATACTGAAAAATAAATCCTTGGTTTGTTAAAGATCACTTGGAAAACATTATTTTAAATTAACCGGAGGGCAAAAAAAATTGACTTTAAAGTTTACAGGTGTAAAAATGTGCCTTGATGTACTTGAACGTTAGAAATGTGTTATCCACTACAATACAAAGTTCCTTGTCAAATAAATTAAGGAGGAAGATTATTTTGAGTATGGGCTGCATGGTGGCGCAGTGGGTAGCACGTTCGCCTCACAGCAGGTTGCTATGTGAGCCCCGGCTGGGTCAGTTGGAGTTTCTGTGTAGAGCTTGCATGTTCTCCCTGTGTTGGCGTGGGTTTCCTCCGGGTGTTCTGGTTTCCCCCACAAATCCAAAAACATGTGGTGTAAGTGAATTGGGTAGGCTAAAAGAAAATGAATGATTATTTTGAAGTTATATAATTATCTTGTTTAAGCCCCCCCCCCCCCCCCCCCCTGCTCTACACTGGGGGGCCCCGTCAATAATCCCTGCAGGGGGGCCCCTGCATTTTGCGCTACGCCACTGAGTCTGACCCATACACACACTCCAGACCGAGTGTGTGTAAAACATATATTAATAGCTGACCTCTGTTACGGCAGCGCGATATGATCGACAGAACCCCCGATGTAAATTCATCCGTCATTCATCTTCATTGTGTGGAGGTGAGTAACGGTTAACAAAAGACTACCTGAGGCTCAAATTTAACGTCAGCGTCAACGTCAGTCCAAAAGTTCAAAAGCAAATAGGCTATTTTGTCTTGCTAACATCCTCCTGATTAACAACCATGTAATAAGTTAGCTAAAGTTTAGCCAGGGCAATATCATAGGCATACCGGCTAATGTAATGGAGAAACGACAGCTGGATGGTGAAAATATTGCCCTCTTGTTTTTGCAGTCACACAGAATATAAAATGTCAATTGAAGCTATAAAACATGTACATGTAGACTAGCTATGGAAGTCAGTGGCTATCAGTGTGTCCTACATTCTTCTAAATATTTTATTTTGTTCAACAGAAAAAAAAAAACTCAAACAACTATAATAGATTGAAAAGGGATAGTTCACCCAAACATTTAAATTTACTCACCCTCAAGTGGTTCCATTTCTTTGTTTCTTTATTTTGTTGAACACTAACGAATAAAAGGTTAAAAAAAAAGATATTTTAAAGAAAGCTATAAACTTGAAATCATTGACTTCCAGAGTAGGAAAAACAAATACCATGAAAGTCAATGGTTACAGGTTTCCTGCTTTCTTCAAAATATTATTTTGTGTGTTCAACAGTAGAAGAAAAAAAAGTCAAATGGGTTTGGAACAAGTAAAAGGTGAGTAAATGACAGAATTTTCAGTTTTGGATTAACTATTCTTTTAAGGGTGAGTATATGGTGAATTTAGGGTGAAATCTCCTTAATAATCTCATTATAATATATTTTATTTATTAAAGTACAATTATTACTATTATTTAATAAAAAGTGCCCTTTTTCCATTTGAGCCCCTGCCCCTTAAAAGGTCTCTGCACGTCCCTGCTTCTAGACAATGGCCAAACATGGGCCATAGCTGGCCCAGTTCAGGCAGAGTTATTGGTTATTAACTTGGCTGAGACCAGGCCCAGATATAGTCCATGTTTGCCCTTACATGAAAGCCAGACTTGGTCCAGTCATGTACCGTAATTCACCGCGGCATGTGGGCCAAGCAAAAGCTGATTGTGTGGGCCAGAGCTGGGCCAAAGAAATTTTGCCATGTGGGTATCTTCATAAACTAGCCTACTTACGGCGCGTGATAGCCCTGGTTGAAAAAGCCGCGGGCTGCAGCATGCAGGCGCACAATGACAAAAATAGATTGACTGAATCAAAAACGTGCTCAGATTGTGCAATAACAAAAAAATAATGTAGATCGCGCCACTAAACATGAAAACGAAATGAGCCCGATTTAAAAATATAAGGAGTAGAAAGTACAGATATTTGTGTAAAAATGTAAGAAGTAAAAAGTTGTCAAAAAAATAAAGAGTGAAGTACTGATAACAGAAAAATCTGCTTAAGCACAGTAACTAAGTATTTCGTTACTTCCATCTCTGAAGTTAAGTAACATGAAAACATTTGTTGTCATGACTTTTTGTCATAACTATCATTTGTTTTAGTGTAGGAATGTCCCAGGTCCTGGTTTTAGATTTTAGATTTTTTAGAAATATTCTTCATTGTTCATCTGAAGAAATAAAGTCACCTATATTGCCGGAGGGCTAGTAAATTAACACAAAATATTCCGTTTTTGATTGAACTACAATGATTATTGACAGTCAGAGAGCAAAGTCACTGTAAATCCACTAGATGGCAGCAGCTGGTTTCTTTTCTTTAAGGTTACCTCAACACCAAAACACAGTGTGGACATCCGAAACAGACATCCGAACATTCAAGAGTTCTCTCATTTTACAGAAAATCAAGTGTCCTTTGCCACAGGACAGATTTCTTCGATAAAATGTCTTTCTGTGTTTACATCCCTTTGAATTCCTCAGCCCTTATCATTCACGTTGACGTCAGATCAGCCTTGCGACAGGTAAGTTAACCAATTTGTATCGAAGTTAAAATATCTCTATTTGCATATTAAATGTTAAATGATTCACGTAAATTATGGATCACAACGTTCCTCAGGCAACAGATGGATAACATTTAGTGTCGCCAGAGAAGCTTATAGGAGGATGGAAATATACCGTTTATTGTCTAAAGAGAGCAGTATCAGTCAAGGTGTATTTCACTGTATTCATTGATGAATTCTTTTGCTTTTCCTCAGTAAATGCACCTCAAACATCAGATCTATTCACAGTGGTTGTGCAATCACACATTTTCATGCTGATTTCCTGCATTCAAATGACTTGAAATCAGTGGTGTAGTCCTAAAAAAAAAAAAGTGGTGTACTATTACCCACCCAACCCAAATATTAAAAGTAGGCAAAGAATCGATGAAACTATATATATATATTTTTTTTATTTTTTATTTTTATTTTTTTATTTAACATAAGTTACCTGTAATTATTGAAAGAATAAACAAATACTATGGAAGTTAATGATTACAGGTTTCCAGCTTTCTTCAAAATATCTTCTTTTGTGTTAAACAAAATTTAAAAAAGATTTTACTTTTTTAGAATGAACTATCCATTAAAAAAGTAAAAATATTTAAACAAATTTGTTCATTTTAAAGCGAGATGCTAATAGCCTAATCCTATTCAATGATTTATGCTTAGCTAATAGTGCCCCCAGCAGACCCGGAGATTGGCTGAGTATATTAAGCTGTGGTAAAACCTGGCTGGTAAAAGCCAACTGTTTAACTCTAAAGGGACTTGTAAAATGAGCCTATAATTAATATAACAATATATATATATATATATATATATATATATATATATATATATATATATATATATATATATATATATATATATATATATATATATATATATTTTTTTTTTTTATTTTATCAGGAAAATAAAAAACATTTTTTTTCAAAAACTCAAATACTAGCCTATACTCAAGTAATTTTCCCATGTTTTAAATAGAACTGCCACTTTTAGAATTTAAAATGGCATAAATATAAACATATTAAAAAATGTACAGGCTAATTTACATATTACACTATCATAATATAAGTCATAATAGGAAATAATTTTTAACAAGATACAACACATAATGTTTCACTCTGATATGCAGTTAAAATGAGTACATTCACTGAGTGGTTCTGTCACTGTGTTTAATCCTGTGCATGAATGTATGATATATATAATACCACATGCACTGTAATGTGTTTTATAATCATAGTTAATTGATAAATGTTCGTTAAGAGTTGCATTTTCGCTGGAGGAAACTGCTGTGATGATGAGGGAAGCGCCAAGGTAGATGGGGAAACCCGATTGGTACATGTGATATACAAGTGTTTCTATAGCAAAGAACTGCGAATACGCAGATATTATAACAATCTATAGATAAACACACCTTCTGCTCTCACTTTGCAAAGCTGTGGTTTGCTGATTAAACGAAAAACGAGTTGAAAACAGAGGAGCGGAGGTCTGCCGCGGTTTTCATATCAAATTTAAAGGGGACTAAGGTGATCATTTAGTAGTGTACGGTTCATGAGGAAATCGCAAAACATTTGGAGGGACTGAATAGAAATATAGGGGGCTAAAGCGATGCCCATGCTTTTTTAAAATAATTTTACCTCAGTGTTTCAGCGAGACATCATTTAGTTGACTTGTCGTCGTTATCGAAAAACTCCCGAAATTTTCTCACAGCTGCTGTGGCCGTCAGGGGGCTGGGAATGCTGCAAATTAAACAAAAATCCACTGATTGCAACAAATATGGTGCAAGTAAAAAAAAAAACATTTGGTATAAAGTTAAAGGGGACGCGAATACACGTAAATTAGGGAAGTCTAATCAGAAAAACAAGTGAGTATACCGAGGGTATACGCAATTATTGATCCTCAGAAGTCGTAATACCCAAACAGCTCATGGAAAAAAGTAGGCATACTGAGTATACGTGCGTATAGCCCCGACTACACCACTGCTTGAAATGTATATTAAAGCAAGGCAGCAACGTCAAAGGCTCAAAAGTACCATCTAAAATGCTATTTTAAAGCTTCCTGGTTTTCTCCTACAGACTCAACATCCGTTTAATTTCATCAAAACACACTTATAATATTCAGGGATTCTGTGTCTGTGAATCTTCTCGTTTTGGATTGGTTAGATCATGGCCAATTGATTGGTCAACCGTTTAACAGTGTGTTGGAATCCAAGCCCCAATTATTATGGTTTCTCCAGCTGATTGGGTACCAGTCATAAGTGATTTTTAAAAACTAATAATGAAGCCATAAGATGTGGGCCTTGTTGTTAAATCAGACATATTTGCCATGGTGCCATTTTGGTCTCTTTGTACCTTCCAAAAATCATATATTTCTCTCCGTAGGGCACTTTGGAGTGAAAACCTTTATGGTCGCCATATTGAAGTGTCATGCTTAGAACTGGCTATTTCGAAGGGACGTTCTGTTTTTTGAGGGGTACAACTGATGGGACACTTTGGTCCCCAGTGATCCATTGCAAGACATAAGTTGATTGGTGTTGAACAGTGTGTTTTAATGCCTTTAAAGCTCTCAGTCCTGAGGGTAAACCCTTCAAAGGGGTTAGGGCATAAGGATGAACCTTTCTGAACGAAACACGCTGTACTCGCTGTAAAAACTTGTCAAAAAGTCATGACAGAAAATGTTTATATGCTGCTTTAACTTATTTTAATAAATTAATTAGTTTTTTTAAAAGTTATTAGTTTAACTTAATATTTTTTTGTCAGTTTGATTGATGTAAGTTGAGATGACTAAAAAAGTTTATTTGATTTAACTCAAATTTAAAACAGCAAGATTTTTTTTTACCAGTGTACAGTATATCTTTATAATATATATATATATATATATATATATATATATATATATATATATATATATATATATATATATATATATATATATAATTTATCTATATCTATAAAACAATAACAAGTCAAATAACTTCTTTGACCAATGTATTGACAGCAGCAGCCTTTCAGTCTGAAAACATATAACAATCTCCCTTGAGGCTCTTGTGATTTTTGCCGGGAAAGAGTTTTCCTTTCTTCTCAGTAATGTTTAAGGCCAGCATTACTAAATTTCATTATAAAAGTGCATCAGCTCAGGTTTCAGGATTTATGTTTCAGAGAAAGATAAAATAAAAACCATAAAATAAGCAGACATGCCAACAGAAGAAACTCTTATATGACCAGTAAAACAAAGACAGGAAAGTGTAATTAAATAAAAAACAACAATGTTATATATTTTGATGCCACAATAATTTTTTTTTCATATTACAATGAAGTCAATAAGGCTATAGACCATTTTGAGGGATGTTAAAATTAATAACAATGGTCTTAAAATATTAACTGTTTTTAATTTAATTTTTAATGCTTCTGAAAATCCAAAAAAGTTCATATACCAATAATGTTATGTTATGACAACTATGTTAACATTAGGTATGACTGAGTCACTTCTTCTTACAGTTCTTGTTAAACACTGCGTATGCTGAATCCCACGCATATTCTATTTGTACATCCGAATTAACGTGAAACTGAGCGCACGTGCACGAGCGCAAAACCCCTCCCTGCCTCCTCCCCCTAATAAATATGGTAATGACTCCACTTTTGCAAAACCAAACGAAAAAGCAATGGCAAAAGCAAGCAAGAACAGAAACTTCACAGAATGTGAGTTGGAGGTGCTCCTATCGGAGGTAGACCGGAGAAAAACTGTGTTATTTGCAAGTTTGTCCTCTGGAATTAATAACAAAAGAAAAAACAATAGAGTGGGAGAGTTTAGCTGACGCGGTTAACGCAGTGGGGCCTGAACATCGCACTGTGAGTGAATTAAAAAAGAGATGGTCTGATGTAAAGGTGCAGGTTAAGAGGAGAACAGCAGCACACCGTCAAAATGTGGACCAAAGAGGCGGGGGAACAGGTGATGCTGAACTAACACCCTTTGAGGAGAGAGTTGCCTCAATTGTGGGCGACACTTTACTGTCTGGAGTAGTATCCGTGTCTGTGGGAGACACAGATGTATTAGAGGAACACTTTGTTAGGGCGGTATAGCAGCACCCCTCCGCTCTTATCAAGGCAGCGCCACCGGCATTTCAGCTGCCCAATCGCCCGCTCTACAACTGACCGAGTGCCTGCCACCTTGGAGCCTCATCCCAACCATGCTGTTTGTGAGGATGAATTAACCATGGGTTGACCAAGGCCACCTAGCTACAATATTTGTTAAGCGCATTTGAGTCCAAGAAAAGCGCAATATAAATAAAATGTATTATTATTATTATTATTATTATTAAACGTATGCAAATTCGCCTTCAGACGGCGCCTTTATAGCAATGTGCGTGCAGTCGATCGCTCCGATTACATTGGGAAAACCGGCGATCGCTGCAAATTGCGCTTTAATGTTTTGGTGGTCAACTGCATGGTATGGAAATCTTATATACCTGCTAGACATGCAAAGATACTTTGTAGTGTGCAATTTAACATAATTGCCTCTAGGAGTTGCCAATGGAAATAAAACAAACACACACAAGAAATACACGTATGACAGACATGAAGTTGGTGCGGACCAACGCACATTCTCACGTTAATTTCATCGTTAGTAAATCCAAACGTGAGCGTGAAATCTGGCGTACGCAAAGTTTTTGTGCGTACGCAGCGTTGATACATGAGGCCCCTGGTCTTGGTTCTTCACCCGATAAAGAGTTAAATCAGTCCATTGCAGTAGTTTATGTGGAGAAAATTGTCAGATGCAGTTGTGTTGTATGTCAATTTTTTTATCATTCTTACTGACAAACCTCCCAAAATGGGTAAGTTTTTTTAGCAGAAGCAGTCAGAATAGGCTTGACGTGCTATTAGAATAAACACAAGAGAATAAATTAGACTTTAAACTGTGAGATTAGATGTGTGAAGTTTTCCAACTTGACAAAGGAAATTAAAAACAACAGCTGTCGGCTTTGTCTGGCATGTAAATGAGACGCTTAAAAATAGAGGCTTTTTGATTTAACGTTTATATACTCTCATCTATAATGTGCAACAGCTGTATTTGATTGCCGTGTAAAAAGCGCCCTTTATCTGTTTGTAGTGTTGCTGTTGTTGTTTGGATGCAGGTGTTGGATGCACTTTTCTTGAGATGAGATGATGGGGACATACATTATGGAGATTTCTGTCTTCTTTTGAGCTGAGGGTACTAAAGTCACTTTGCGACATCCCGCGCAAACTTTACTTTTATGGCATGTCTGGGAGCACTGTTGGAACGTTTGCTTCAGAAGTGTAATAGGTTGCCGATTAGGTTACTAGTTAAAAAGTAGTGCAAATATGTCAATTGCCTTATTAAAGTAATGTAAACAATCACAAAGTTAGCTCTAAATAGTGGAGTATTGCCATTGCAAACCGGTCCACAAAGGTTATATTGCTTATTAGATACAATCAATGAAACTGAAAGTAAAGCCTGATTTCTTCTACTTAATAACGGTTCGAATGATTTGGACATCTTAAAACAGCACTGTTTTTGTCAACTAGCAGCTTCAAAAATGAAGAATTAAACAATCTTTAATAAAGGGATCATCGATTCCTACTTTGCATCCTTCTGGAGTGTTTAAAACATATTCTATTAATTTAGCACACAGACTGAAGATTCTATAAAAGATTCTAGGTTGAGTTTTTTGTGTTTATAAATTCCAAAAGCAAAAACCCTGCATTCCTGCAATGAAACGTCACTGTACAACAATTAGCCAAACGTGAAAATGCATTACTTTCTATTATAATTTCTTAATAATAACAAAATATACATTCTGAACTCATTAAAAACTCAAAAAAACAAAATGAACAATTCAAATTAATGTACAGATTGATCCATAAATAATAAAATCAATAAGCAAATAATATAAATATGAATAATATTAATATAAATAACATATAAGAAAAAGGAAAGCAACAAATACTGGGTTAATGTTAATAACCAAACACAAACTATATTATTCCCTTCAGTCTCCTTCCCTGTTCCTTACATTTGGGATGCAGGGTCCAGAGCTTATATTAAACTATGATTAATTCAATTAAGACATAACTTTTATAAATATGTCTCAGGAAAAAATATTACCAGTGTGCAAAATATGTCAGTGAAAGACGCTTCAGTATTGCATTTCAGTTAAATGCGTTTTAGACTAAAAAACGAGTCTGTAAAACCAGGAAAAAATAAAATATTTCATATACAGTTGCAATCAGAATTATTCAACCCCCTGATTTATTAGCCCCCCCTGTTTATTTTTTTCCTCAATTTCTGTTTAATGGAGAGAAAAAAAATTTCAACACATTTCTAAACATAATAGTTTTAATAACTCATCTCTATTAACTGATTTATTTTATCTTTGCCATGATGACAGTAAATAATATTTGACTAGATATTTTTCAAGACACTTCTATACAGCTTAAAGTGACATTTAAAGGCTTAATTAGGTTAATTAGGTTAACTAGGCAGGTTAGGGTAATTAGGCAAGTTATTGTATAATGATGGTTTGTTCTGTAGACTATTGAAAAAACATATAGCTTAAAGGGGCTAATAATTTTGACCTTAAAATGGGTTTTAAAAAATTAAAAACTGCTTTTATTCTAGCCGAAATAAAACAAATAAGACTTTCTCCAGAAGAAAAAATATTATCAGACATACTGTGAAAATTTCCTTGTTCTGTTAAACATCATTTGGGAAATACTTAAAAAAGGAAAAAAAATTCAAAGGGGGTTCAATAATTCTGATTGCAACTGTAAGTAGACGACATTTCTTAATTTGTAATCGCCTATTTTCGATAATTGTGCTACTAGATTATGTCTTTAACATCATCATTAGCACTTGATTTTGATGCCACTTCTCGTCATTTTGTCCCCTCAGTTTTTCTACGCCTGAAGAATATTCGTTTCATTTTCGCGGTCCAATTTCCAGTATAAATCAGGTATATAAATGGGGCCGGCAATGAAGCAAAGGCCATGGCTGTGTCTGTGCACGGATTCGCGTTCTTGTGGTGACCGGTTGGTCTTACAGGTTACCTTGGATAAACAAACTCAAAACCGCGAGAACACAGAACACATATGAGAAATGTTTCCTAGTGATCACACGACCTTCACACGAAAACAATTTCAACTTTAATAAAGTTGTGATTTTGTATTTTTTTTTTTTCGGTTAAAATTTATAAATATTTAAGTATTAAAGCACTGCCAATGAAGGTCATTTGTAAAATGCAAATAAAACAATTTCAGCAAGGAAACGGCTCACGTTGGGTTGTGGGGGCCCCCTTGTGGCGATGGGGCTCTAAGCAGCCGATTAGTTCGCTTATAGGGAGGACCGGCTATGAGAGTAAGAATCAATCCTGATTACTGACTGATTTAAATTTATATTATAACGCAGGCACAATAATATTACACAGTGCTTGAAAATAGTCCCCAGCACCAAGCCCTACACTTACACCAACAGTTTGAATCCATGCAATATCATTGCTTCTGCATCAGCAGCAAAGGTCCTTGATTATTACACCAGAATGAGAGTATAGTTCCTGTCTTTATTATCCAAAAATAGGAACTTTTTAAATTCTGTCTTAGTAAACAATGAAACAGAAGTACAGAAGTGTCATGCTTTAAATAGGAAAATAATCTCTTTTTTTTGTGACATTTTTGAATGAGATGCTAATGGTCTAATCTGATTCAATGATTTATGCTAAGCTAAGCTAAAAGATCTCCTGCCAGATCCAGAGATTGGCTGAATGGATTCAGAAATGGTAAAGCTCAACTGTTTAAGGCCCCAGTCACACCAAATGCATTTATTTTTTGAAGAGTCACCTTTTAAAAAATGGTTTTCTATTGACAGTGAGTGTTTAGCATTCTGCTTATGCACCCGGATTGTAAAATGAGCCTGTTTTCAAAAAAGTGGAGTGTTCCTTGACATGTTTGAGTAAGATGCTAATGGTCTAAGCCGATTCAATGATCTATGCTGAATTAAGTTAAAAGTGCTCCAGCTAGACCCAAAATTGTCTGAATGCATAAAAAAAATGGTAAAACAGAACTGTTTAAGGCCCGCAACTCACCAAATGCATTTTTTTTTTCAGTAAGATGGCACTTTTTAAAAAATGTTTTTCTGTTGACTGAGCATTTAGCTTACTGCTTATGCACCCAGCATGCCTCGCATTTGAACAACCTGCTGCGCCTCATGTTTTTGATGGAGCGCTCTGTGTGCCTGCAGTTGAAAAAAGTCAACTCTGTCTAGAAAAATTGCCCGACGTCACGCGCTCCAGCATTAAGACTGTTGATGCAGGGTTGCCTAGCAACATTAAGACGCAGAACGCTACTCTTTCTGATGTCAACAAAAAAGGCAGTGCAATGCGCCCCTTTTCAGAATTGATTCAATCGCCTACTCTAGGGGACTGTAAAATGAAAATATTTACAAAAGTGGCGTGTTCCTTGAGATTTTTGAGTGAGATGCTAATGGTCTAATCTGATTCAATGATTTATGCTAAGCTAAGTTAAAAGATCTCCCACCAGACCCATAGATCGACTAAATGGATTCAGAAATTGTAAAACGTAACTGTTTAAGGCCCCAATCACATCGAATGCATTTATTTTTTTGAAGCACCTTTAAAAAAATGGTTTTCTATTGACAGCGAGTGTTCAGCATACTGCTTATGCACCCAGCATGCCTTGCATTTTAACGGACTGCTGCGTTTCATGTTTTTGATGGAGAGCTCTGTGTGCCTGCAGTTGAAAAAGAGTCAAGTCTGTCTGGAAAAAGTGCCCGATGTCACGCACTCCAGCGTTAAGACTGTTGATACAGTGGTTGTCTATCAACATATATGCACATCGCCTTTTGTTTTTGTTTCTGACGTCAACAAAAAGGCAGTGCTCGTGTTTTCAGAATTGATTGATCGACCCTTTACTCTAGGGCAGGGGTGTCAAAGTCAGTTCCTAGAGGGCCGCAGCCCTGCACAGTATAGTTCAAACCCTGCTCCAACACACTTACCTCCTAGGTTTCAAACAAACCTAAAGGACTCAATTAGTTTGATCAAGTGTGTTTAATAAAGGTAGGAACTAAACTGTGCAGGAACTGACTTTGACACCTCTTGGGGATTGTAAAATGAGTCTATTTTCAAAAAAGTGGAGTGTTCCTTGACATGTTTGAGTAAGATGCTAACGGTCTAAGCTGATTCAATGATCTATGCTAAATTAAGTGCCCCAGCTAGACCCAAAAGTGTCTGAATGCATTAAAAAATGGTAAAACAGAACTGTTTGAGGCCCGCAACACACCAAATGCATTTGTCTTGCAGTATGAGGCACTTTTTAAAAAATGTTTTTCTGTTAACAGTGAGCATTTAGCATACTGCTTATGCACCCAGCATGCCTCAAGTTTTAATGGCCTGCTGCGTTTCATGTTTTTGATGGAGCGCTCTGTGTGCCTGCAGTTAAAAAAAGTCAACTCTTTTTGGAAAAAGTGCCCGATGTCATTCGCTCCGGCATTAAGACGTTTTCAGAATTGATTGATCGACCCATTACTCATTGTAAAATGAGCCTATTTTCAAAAAAGTGAAGTGTTTCTTGACAATTTTGAGATGCTAATATTTTATTCTGATTCGATGAATTGTGCTAATTAAGCTAAAAGTGCCCTAGCTGGACTTGGAGATTGGCTGAATGCATTCAGAAATGGTAAAACTCAACTGTTTAAGGCCCTGATCACACCAAATACATTTTTTCCCCAGTAAGAGGCATAGTTTTCTGATTAAAAAATGTGGTTTGGTAAAATCTAACTAAAATGTAATAAATTATTTATTCAATCCACCATTTACAGAGAACAACAGGCCTTCTTCATCCAACGTCATAATATATACACATTTCTGACATTTAAAAAAAACAAAACCTACTAATATTATCCAACAGCAAGCACATCCATTGCTCACAACACACCTTTGCATTGACCAAATGAAAAAAAATCCAAATTTTGACAGAAAGTATAACATTTAAGTCAGACTTGATTAAATAAAAATGAGTGCAGCTTGTAACTAGATATTTTAATCTGAATTAAACACAATTAAATTTAATGTAAGCTGCTTGTAGACTAATGCAAAATGTCTGAAACTTGCAGGTTGTTTTTAGTAGAATGACCTCAGTTATACAGGGAGTGCAGAATTATTAGGCAAGTTGTATTTTTGAGGATTAATTTTATTATTGAACAACACCCATGTTCTCAATGAACCCAAAAAACTCATTAATATCAAAGCTGAATATTTTTGGAAGTAGTTTTTAGTTTGTTTTTAGTTTTAGCTATTTTAAGAGGATATCTGTGTGTGCAGGTGACTATTACTATACATAATTATTAGGCAACTTAACAAAAAACAAATATATACCCATTTCAATTATTTATTTTCACCAGTGAAACCAATATAACATCTCAACATTCACAAATATACATTTCTGACGTTCAAAAACAAAACAAAAACAAATCAGTGACCAATATAGCCACCTTTCTTGGCAAGGACACTCAAAAGCCTGCCATCCATGGATTCTGTCAGTGTTTTGATCTGTTCACCATCAACATTGCGTGCAGCAGCAACCACAGCCTCCCAGACACTGTTCAGAGAGGTGTACTGTTTTCCCTCCTTGTAAATCTCACATTTGATGATGGACCACAGGTTCTCTATGGGGTTCAGATCAGGTGAACAAGGAGGCCATGTCATTAGTTTTTCTTCTTTTAGACCCTTCCAGCCACGCTGTGGAGTACTTGGACGCGTGTGATGGAGCATTGTCCTGCATGAAAATCATGTTTTTCTTGAAGGATGCAGACTTCTTCCTGTACCACTGCTTGAAGTTGTCTTCCAGAAACTGGCAGTAGGACTGGGAGTTGAGCTTGACTCCATCCTCAACCCAAAAAGGCCCCACAAGCTCATCTTTGATGATACCAGCCCAAACCAGTACTCCACCTCCACCTTGCTGGCGTCTGAGTCGGACTGGAGCTCTCTGCCCTTTACCGATCCAGCCACAGGCCCATCAAGACTCACTCTCATTTCATCAGTCCATAAAACCTTAGAAAAATCAGTTTTGAGATATTTCTTGGCCCAGTCTTGACGTTTCAGCTTGTGTGTCTTGTTCAGTGGTGGTCGTTTTTCAGCCTTTCTTACCTTGGCCATGTCTCTGAGTATTGCACACCTTGTGCTTTTGGGCACTCCAGTGATGTTGCAGCTCTGAAATATAAATCTTGGCAGCTGCACGCTTGACTTTTCTCAGGTTATGGGCAGTTATTTTGCGCCTTGGTTTTTCCACATGCTTCTTGCGACCCTGTTGACTATTTTGAATGAAAGGCTTGATTGTGCGATGATCATGCTTCAGAAGCTTGGCAATTTTAAGAGTGCTGCATCCCTCTGCAAGATATCTCACTATTTTTGACTTTTCGGAGCCTGTCAAGTCCTTCTTTTGACCCATTTTGCCAAAGGAAAGGAAGTTGCCTAATAATTATGCACACCTGATATAGGGTGTTGATGTCATTAGACCACACCCCTTCTCATTACAGAGATGCACATCACCTAATATGCTTAATTGGTAGTAGGCTTTCGAGCCAAACAGCTTGGAGTAAAACAACATGCATAAAGAGGATGATGTGGTCAAAATACTCATTTGCCTAATAATTCTGCACTCCCTGTATGTCTAAAGATCAGATTAGTTCATGACTTCTTTTATTTTAAAGTCTAATTTTAACACAAAGTCAGCATTTGTAACGCTGGGATTCTCTTGCTGACATTTTATTGTTCTTAGAATTCTCTAAGGAGAAAATGAATGAGTAAAAAACACAAGGGCAATGAAAAAAGTGGGCGATAGCTCTATTATTTGACTGTTTATAGCAACCTACATCTTTAATTTGCATGTGAATAAACTTAAACCTGAATTGTTATTTCGAGCCAACACTAAATTACAAATGCAGCTGAAAATAAGGTAAAAACAATGTAGGCGTTCTCTTCTTTTTACAGAAGCAAAAGGCAAAATTGGGTTAAAGCAAGGCAAGACTCCTGTGTTTGACAGAAGCGCACACGTAATGTTTTTCTTCTTTGATTACTGCAGACAGACGCTATTGGATGAAGAATACAGTGACAGCAAAAAGATGACCCTCATATCAACCCCATGACATCTCTGAGGGCTAAAGCGTGCATTATTGAAAAGGAAACCATTCAGCGTGCACAGATCTGAGTTTCGGTCTTGTTGAGAATTTCCGATAACACGATCCATCTGCCTCCATGAGTGTAACCGAATAAGTCTCCTTCGGTCAAAACACTATAGACGTTTTTGTGAAGTCTGAAACTGCCACATGAATTGACGGTAATCACATGCTTTCCTGTACTGCTGGGCTCGTTATATATGCCGACGCCATAAATTGAGGGCTGTGATTTTGAAATGATATCTTTCATGCAGAACAGCAGCAGCTTCAACAGCAGTTTTTTAAATGACTGTACTGTAGCTTTGTGTAATTTTTATTTCTATTTTTATATATAGTTTTTATATATACAGTATATATATTTTATTTCACAGGCTTTTGTCAGGTTGTCAAGGTGAGATAAATTTTCTTATTCCATAATAATAATGATAATATATTATAAAATAGCTTTTTTATTATTTGTTACAGACATTTGTAAAATTTGTCAAGGTCAAATTAATTTTAGATAATGTTACAGGTTGTAACAATTATATAATAATTATTATATTGATTTATTATATTATATTATATTGTACTAATTTGATTATTGTTGGTAGCAGAATATTTAAGAATAAATAATATAAATTTTATTTTATATTATATTATATTTTTTATATTATATTGATTTAGTATATTGATTTATTCTATTATATTATATTATGTTATTGTTGGTAGTAAAATATATTTAAAAAAAATAATATATATTTCTGAATGACTACAGCAGCTTTGTGTAATTTTTATTTCTATGTTCTAAGTATATTTTATATTTTATTTCACAGGCTTGTCAGATTGTGAAGGTGAGATAAATTTTCTTATTACATAATAATAATAATAATAATAATAATATATTATAAATATTATATTTTATAACAAATTTGTCAAGATGAACATTAATTTTAGATTATGTTACAGGTTATATTCAATATTATACTAATTATTATAGTATATTGATTTATTATATTATATTGTATTATTCATTCATTCATTCATTCATTTTCTTGTCGGCTTTGCGGGGTCGCCACAGCGGAATGAACCGCCAACTTATCCAGCACGATTTTACGCAGCGGATGCCCTTCCAGCCGCAACCCATCTCCGGGAACTTCCACACACACATTCACACTCATACACTACGGACAATTTAGCCTACCCAATTCACCTGTACCGCATGTCTTTGGACTGTGGGGGAAACCGGAGCACCCGGAGGAAACCCACGCGAACGCAGGGAGAACATGCAAACTCCACACAGAAACGCCAACTGACCCAGCCGAGGTTCGAACCTGCGACCCAGCGACGTTCTTGCTGTGAGGCAACAGCACTACCTACTGCGCCACTGCGTTGCCCTATATTGTATTATATTATATTATATTATATTATATTATATTATATTATATTATATTATATTATATTATATTGATTTATTATTTTATATTATCTTAAATTAATTTATTATATTGATTTATTATATTATATTATATTGATTTATTATATTATATTATATTATATTGGTTTATTATTTTATATTATCTTATATTAATTTATTATATGTATTTATTATATTATATTATATTGATTTATTATTTTATATTATATTATATTTATAGGTGGGCATAGATAATTTAAAAAAAATCTAGATTAATCTTGGAATTAATCTAGATTAAAATGGCTCATTTGAATTCTGCCGAAGGCATTCAGAATATCTGTGCTACCCATATAATGACTAAAAGTAAGTCTTTGAGAACGGGTTTCTCAAGCCAGGTGGCGCATTAGACCAGGGGCTCATCTCCTGTTTCCAAAATGCATCACAAACTGCTTGAGAAACTGTTCTACTATGATAATTGGTGATGAAAATAAATGATGTTCAATAAGATGTACTTGTGTTTGCTAACTGTTTATTCAGTTAAACATGAATTTTGAACTGTAGGCCTACATATTATATTATATATAATTCATTCATTTTCATTTTCTTTGCGAACGTGGGTTTCCTCCGGAGAACATGCAAGCTCCGGAGAACATGCAAACTCCACACAGCCGAGGTTCGAACCTGAGGCGACAGCACTACCTACTGCACCACTGCATCGCCCATTATATATATTCATTCATTCATTTTCTTGTCGGCTTAGTCCCTTTATTAATCCGGGGTCGCCACAGCGGAATGAACCGCCAACTTATCCAGCACGATTTTACGCAGCGGATGCCCTTCCAGCTGCAACCCATCTCTGGGAACATCCACACACTCATTCACACACATACACTATGGACAATTTAGCCTACCCAATTCACCTGTACCGCATGTCTTTGGACTGTGGGGGAAACCGGAGCACCCGGAGGAACATGCAAACTCCACACAGAAACGCCAACTGACCCAGCCCAGCCGAGGTTCGAACCTGCGACCCAGCGACGTTCTTGCTGTGAGGCGACAGCACTACCTACTGCGCCACTGCATCGCCCCATTATTGTATATATATATATATATTATTGTCTATAAGGCAAATAACTAGATTACAGATGTCCATGTAAGCGTAGTCAGTATGTCTTCGAAGTAAGTGAAAGATCCAGAAGGGCATCCTGCTGATTTGATTCAGAAGGGCACTTTTTTGTCAGACGGCTCACCGGTCAGGTATACATCCGCGCTAATATATCAAGGTGAAAGTCATCATAGCTTGCGTAGAATAGACCCAGCTCCCAGCCCAACTTTGAGAATAGATTAGCTGCGATATTTTTTTTATCGCTCGATAAGTGTCTCGATAATGGCCCACCACTAATTATATTATATTATATTATATTATATTATATTATATTATATTATATTATATTATATTATATTATATTATATTATATTATATTATATTATATTATATTATGATATATTAATTTGATTATTGTTGGCAGTAAAATATTTAAAAATAAATAATAAAAGTGTGGAAAATAATTGTACAGGGATTTGTCAAGTTTAATAAGGCGAGATGAATTATGATTTAATGTATGTGCATGTATGTAGATATTAGTGAAATTATAATTTTAATTGACCAATCGTGTGAAGAAAAGTCTGTAAATTTGTTCATCATATTTTATATATTTGACTTTAGTAATATATTGATTTATAAATAATAACTAGGATTGTGAGGAACAGTACAGCAATAATTGTACAAAAGCTATCATTATTTCTTTCCTCTGGTTATTTGTCCAGTGTGAGGCCATTATGTGTCATTATACCTGTATGGCGAGACCATGAGTGAGACATGAAACAGACGGAGGGAAAAAGAGAGGGATGACGAGGAGAGAGAAATATCTGAAGTGAGATCAATTTGAAATGTAATGGAGTGAAACCTTGAGATTGATTTTATTGCTGTGTTGTGGTGGTCAGTAATGTTCCTGGCCGTTGAGCGAGAGATGTGTGTGTGTGTGTGTTGTTGTGTTGTGTGTGAGCATGTGTGAAATCTGGTCTTGTTGCTCCAGGTGAGATACGAGCCAATCAGTAGAGCTTCAGTGAACAATCAGTACACACACACAGGTTTGTTTTTGTGAATTGTGGGGACATTCCATTGGTTTTAAACTCTACATGGCTGCACTCATTATTTCAGTTAACACCACAACTACTTTAGATGTCATTCTGATCGCTTTTTTACACACTGTAAAGAGTGATTAGTTAACTTTACTTAAAAAAGAGAGTAAACACGTTGCCTTATGATTATTAAAGGTGCAGTATGTAAGTTTGACACCAAGTGGTTGAACTAGGTATTGCATGCCTGGTTCAAAACACATGCAAGAGCAGGTTGCCAGATTGACAACACCAACAGCCTGACTATCGAGCCTAAAGACTGATTTAGGTCGTGTCCAAAATAAAAGCAACCGCACGCGATAGAAGGAATATTTTCCATATTAAGAGGAGTTTTAGTTCTCCAAGACCTGAAATTTATATTTTAGTAACAGCTTCTATTTTTTGCAGCTGAATAACATAAAACTGACAATGATCACCTCAGGTACAACACATGTGCTTTATTCAGTGTTAAATACTAACAATGTGAACCTTACCATTTTGTAGGAGTGCAGTAAGTGCACTATTCTGTGCCTCTGAATGGCTGTATTTAAGTTTCTGTCGTGTTTCATCTGGTGCAAACAGCCAAATTGCCTTTCACTGCGTATCTCGTCACGTAGCATGTTGTTAGGACACGAGGTTACAATATAACCTGCTCACCTAATGTTTACGTTCATAATATTTATATTATTTGATAATTAATAACCTTATGTGGAACTCTGAATCTGCGTCTCATTTCGGAATCTGCTACTGTCCACCGGAGGTCGCATTTCGGTCGCAGATGCACACTTTGAGAGCCTTCATGACTGAATCAAATATGCAGTTTTCCATCAAGGCAACTTATATAATTGGCTAAACTGGCATTGGGCGGGTTAAAGGGACCAAAAGAAAGACAGAGACACGTTACGCACATTTTCCAAGCAGAATATCTGACTTCAGCATTGTTATTTCAGATAAACAAGAACGTTCACTTAGCATGTTTCTTAAATATCTGCAAACATATTATGATATTTCTATGCTTTAGAAGAGTCAAACACTTACATACAACACCTTTAAGTAAACAAACTATGTGCATAATTATAAACGTTAAATCAGTGGGCTTACTGACTTTTTAAAGCAAAATAAACTTGATGCTGTTAAGGCAACGGGTTTGTTCTCTTTTTTATAGTAAAGTAACTAATCACTTTTTACAGTGCATTTTGCTATGTAATAACTAGGCCCACACGGAATTTGCGTGCGCAGAATTCCGCAGATTTTCTGCAGATTTTCAGCAGATTTCCGCAGATTTTTAGCCCATCATTAATTCTATTTATTTACTTAAAGTTAACTATTTACAGTTAATCTAGTTGGATTTGCATTTTAAACATTAAATACAAGTTAAAAAGATATTATTTTTTATTTAACATATTAAGGTTTTAGTTATGATACTCCCAAATAATTCCGCAGATTTTTAACAAAATTCTCCGCAGAAATAGCAAAAAACATCCGCAGATTCCGTCTGGCCCTGGTAATAACTTAAAATAAACCTCATGTAACTGATAATAGACAGTATATTCTGCCTGTTTATGTTTGCTTTGACTCTAAAAATGCCAGTAGCCACTGACTTGCTTTGTGAATGAGCAAACACCACAGTTTCATCTGAAAATCTTTTTCAACTTTTACACTGACATCCATAGTAGGAACTAAAAACACTATGGTAAATAGTGTGTAAAAAACACATAAACTTTTACAGTAAAAAACAACATGGTTGCCAGAGCTTAAAACTTCAAAGAATTTTCAAGTAAACTACTGTATTTCATTAATGTATAGTTGTCACGATACTGGAATTCGGTACCAATCGGTACTGAAATTTTAAAAATGTCCACTTCCCGCTAACATTTGAGCGCGTTCTTAAAAATCGCTGATTTGGCATTATGTTCACGTGCTCAACAGAAATGACTGTGATTGGTCGTGAAGGTCATCAGTTTATCGAACTCCCCGCTGTTTACTGAGTGTAACCACAGACACAGGGACACTGGAGCATTTTAAAGCTGTGAAGATCAGTCGATTCATCAGTGGATTGCTCGTATGTTAGCTTATAGACAAACAAGCTGATCAACGTGACTTTAAAACGCTCCAGTGTCTCTGTGATTATATTTAGTAAACAGCGGTGAGCTTGGTGAACTGATGATCTTTACGGCCAATCACAGTAATTTCTGTTGAGCACGTGAACACAATGGTAAATTGCGCTGTTTATGAATGTGCTCAACAGCGCTCAAATGTTAGCGGGACATAGATGTTTTCAAAAATCCAGTACCGATTGGTACCGAAATACAGTATCGTGACAACCCTAGTGTATAATATTAGAAAACTTTATTGTACATCACTAATGAGGAAATAATACTAAAAAGAACCACAATAATGTTGTCAAAATAGCATAAAAAAAAATTAAGTCATGCAGGGATTTCTGGGAAAGTTAATTTCCGGTTATTAACCGTGTATTTAAAGGCAGGGGTGTCCAAACTTGGTCCTGGAAGGCCGGTGTCCTGCATATTTTAGTTACAACCCCAATTAAACTCACCTGAACCAGCTAATTAATCTCTTTTCAGGTATACTAGCAACTTCCATGGAGGTGTGTTGAAGGAAGTTGGAGCTAAACTATGCAGGACACCCCTGTTTTAAGGAAACTACTGTTAACCAGGTTACTGCTTTTTACTGTAACTGCATTTTTACAGTTGTTTTTTACCATTGGAATTGCAGTAGCATTCTTCAGTATATCTTCAATTATTGTCAATAGAAGAAAGAAACAGGTTTTGAATAAGTAGACGATAAATAAGTGATCACAGTTTAAATTTTTTTTGGAGGGGTTGGGGGGGGGGTACAATAATGAAGTTAAAACATTTTATCACCATGCCCACCACTGAAAAAATACCATCTTTCTTCATTCTTAAAAAATGAAATGCTATTAAAACTATTTCCAACAGATCATAAATGTAAAATGCCATTTACTGACATTTAGCGTTTATGTATTTGAATATTTCTTATGAAAAGGAACTTACAAGGGATTTAAGTGTACATTTTTATAAGTCCCTGTGCTGGGAATCAAGATCCTGACCTTGGCTCTATGAATGCCGTACACTACCGCTTGAGAAACAGGAACACAAAATCAATTCTTTGTCATATTCTGTTGTCATTCAAGCACGCTCAATGTCGATGAAAATTTAAACAGCACCAAAATAAGACGAAAACATCCAATCAATCTCAGCACATTACTAGTTGGTGGATTCTTGTAGTGTTGAATTTACAGTATTTTTGATCACCTTTATGACAGAAAAACAGTCAAATTAATATACAATATACTAATACACTAATTCAAGTCATAATATACAATAAAACGAACAAATGCAATCAAACAGCACTGTAAAAAATGTCAGTGATTTCAACGGTAAAAAACTGTAAACGAAGGTTAGCAGTGAATAACTGTAAACGTACTTGCTTGCCACTTTACTTTTTATGTATTTCTGTTGACATTATTATGGTTCTTTTTATTTTATTTTTTTTTGAATTAGGGACATTAGATGCTTAATGTTTTTTTTAAAGAGCCCCTATTATGCATTAAAAAGGGTCATATTTTGGTTTTGAGGGTCTCCAACAACAGGCTGATATGCGTGTAAGGTCAAAAAACTAGAGGTGTGAACCTACACTGGTCTCACGGTTCAGTTCGGTTACGATTATCATGCCATCGATTCGGTTCAATTCGATATCTCGGTGCATCACGGTGCATTGACGATGCTTTCCATACACAGTTTTATATTTTACTTTACAGGCGCTGTTCACCGATTAGTGACACTGATAAACGGCTGCGGCGCAGTGTTGCCAGATTGGGCAGTTTTGGATAGGCGTTTCGGCAAGTTTTGGATAGTTTTTGGGCTGGAATCAGTCAACTACATCTGGCAACACTGCAGCATCGATCACAGCTGATCAATGATAGACGCGGTGGAGAAAACTCTCGCGCTCGTGTCTGTATCCAGAAGTATCGCTGTAACAGCTGAGAGGAGAGGAAAAGTCACGTCAGCCGGTCAAATGGGCCACAGAGAGAGAGAAATGGAGTTTACTTTCATTCTCTCAATCGCAGTGAAATAGGGGCTTCTGCTGTAAGTGTCAGTGAAAGACTGTCCAGCAGCACACGCAGTGAAATTGTGTACAGCTTCTGCGTTTTTAAGTAGTTGGAGCATTGTAAACACTCACCCTTGCCTCCCTCACTATAGTAAGCTACGGCGACTTAGCGCATATGAGATAAATGTCGTCAGTACACAATAACCGGTTATGATTATTACTGAACCGATACCAAATTGTCTGTGTCTGCATCGCGGTCCACCGAAGAAACAATTCATTTTGACACCCCTAATTCCTACTATATTTTTAACAGTTAAATTCCGGCAATCACAGCTGCCATTTATTTTGATCATAAATTTACAATTTTTTTTTTTACAATGCACGTTCCCTTCTCTCTGGCCAATCTCCTTTATCAGATGAATGTTTTGTATTAAGTAAAGGCGAAGCTACTCGTGTTGTCTCACTCTATCAATAGCAGATACATTAGTGAAATCTACTATGTGCGAGAACACTATTCATTTACCTGGACCTGTCCCTGCAGGGCCGCATACAGGCTTGTAGGAGGTAAAGAGCTGTATCCACTTACTCCGCGATGGGACCCGGGCGTCAGGCACTGGGTAATCAATGCCCATCGAACGGGGAGAGAGAGAAAGGAGGAATCAGGATGAAGGCTTGGAGACTTTTGTTTCCCTAGACCTGCATAGGCAGATTTTGTAAAGCCTGGATCAAACTGCAGCTTATGTGCCTTTGCTGTAGGTCAGACTGGAGAACGTTGTGGATGGCTATGGGCGCAATTCCCATGAAAAGCAAAATATCTGATCAGATTTAGGGCTTGAATGTAAATATGCAATGTAAGAATATGTTTACATCTGAAATTAAATGGATAGTTCACCCAAAAATGAAAATACAGTCATTGTTTACTGGCTCCTGTTCTGAACATGTTTGAGTTTCATTCTTCTGATGAACATGATTTTTGTAAATTACACAGTATTTAACTGTAATATGAACTGTATTTTACTGTAGGACAGTTATGCAGTATGTATGTACTTTAAAGTTGCATTGTGAAAATTACTGTATATTTTACAGTAAATGTATGCATGTATATATATATATATATATATATATATATATATATATATATATATATATATATATATATATATATATATATATATATATATATATATATATATAAATAAATAAATATATATATATATATATATATATATATATATATATATATTTATATAAATATATATATATTTATATTTATATATATATATATTTTTTTTATATTTCCCAAATGATGTTTAACAGAGCAAGGAAATTTTCACAGTATGTCTGATAATATTTTTTCTTCTGGAGAAAGTCTTATTTGTATAATTTTGGCTAGAAAAAAGCAGTTTTTAATTTTTTATGAACCATTTTAAGGACAAAATTATTAGCCCCTTTAAGCTATTTTTTTTCGATAGTCTACAGAACAAACCATCATTATACAATAACTTGCCTAATTACCCTAACCTGCCTAGTTAACCTAATTAACCTAGTTAAGCCTTTAAATGTCACTTTAAGCTGTATAGAAGTGTCTTGAAAAATATCTAGTCAAATATTATTTACTGTCATCATGGCAAAGATAAAATAAATCAGTTATTAGAAATGAGTTAATAAAACTATTATGTTTAGAAATGTGTTGAAAAAATCTGCTCTCCGTTAAACAGAAATTGGGGGAAAAATAAACAGGGGGGCTTATAATTCACAATAAAACAATAAAAATTGTCCAACAGTCCAAAGACATGCTGTACAGGTGAATTTGGTAGGCTAAATTGTCCATAGTGTATGTCTGTATGAGAGTGTATGGGTGCTTCCCAGTGATGGATTGCAGCTGGAAGGGCATTCACTGCGTTAATCATATGCTGGATAAGTTGGCGGTTCATTCCGCTGTGGTGACCCCTGGTTAATAAAGGGACTAAGCCGAAAAGAAAATAATTGCCCCCCAAACCCCACCCAACCCTATACCTCTCATTGGGAATCGGCAAATCATACTAAAATGTGCAAATGAGATTGTACAAATGAATACGGATTAGCCACTAATTCAAAAAGCTATGAATTCCCTCAATATAGCATTGGATCTGATCAAAAACAGGGTCTGAAATTATTAGCTTAAGTCAGGATATTTATATACAATTTTCACTGATGTTATTGTTTTGCTGAACATAAATGTATATCTGCATTGTGTCGTTACAGTCAAGAAACAAAAACCTGTTGCCTGATTTGAAATCACGTGGAGGAACTAAAATATTCATTTCAATGGTAAGATATTTCAGTAAAGAAAAATGCTGCTAAAAGATTTAAACTTTACTCAATGTAAGTTTTATGAAAAATATTTGCTTTTATAAATAGTGCACCCTAGATTTGTGAAATATTCATGTGGTCGAGTTTTTTGCAGTAAAAAAAGCAGTTTAAATTAACAGTTAACCTTAATTCTGAAATAGAGGTTTGACATTTATTGTCATTAATTGATGTCAACTGATATAATTTATTTTGATAATTTTTGTCCATATCACCCAACTATAATTAATATAATAAGGCATAATAATGTAAGTTTTTACTAGATATTTTACTTTAATTTTAATTTTTCAACTTAATTGTTTTACGTTCAATCCACATAAATTTGTAATAACTCATTCATTCATTCATTAATTTTCTTTTCGGCTTAGTCCCTTTATTAATCTGGGGGCACCACAACGGAATGAACCGCCAACTTATCCAGCACGTTTTTACGCAGCGGATGCCCTTCCAGCTGCAACCCATCTCTCACAAACATCCACACACACTCATTCACACTCATACACTACGGACAATTAGCCTACCCAATTCACCTATACTACATGTCTTTGGACTATGGGGGAAACCGGAGCACCCGGAGGAAACCCACGCGAACGTAGGGAGAACATGCAAACTCCACACAGAAACGCCAACTGACCCAGCCGAGGATCGAACCAGCGACCTTCTTGCTGTGAGGCAACAGCTCTACCTACTGCGCCACTGCGTCGCCGTAATAACAAATTATTTAACTTAATTCCTTCATGTTGTCCCAACACAAATTGATTGTGTGGAACCCAGCACTTTTTTACGGTGTAGGCTTTCCCCCCCTGAAAACATTAATATATCTGTCCAACTACAAATTTCAAAACACTAGTGGAAGTGTAGTGCTTAAAATTTATTTTCATCAGAAAAAAAAGCTGTTAAATATTTGATGAGGAAAGATTCAGTGAGATGCTTACATTTCTGGTTTCTCTGGTATGGTAATCAATACAGTTTGGCCACTTGGGTACACTGAAAAAGATGTTTGCTGTTTGTTCAAACTATTCATTTAAAAAACAAGATTCTTGAGTTTTTTGGGGGGTGGAAAACTTAATAGTTTTTTGTTTAATACACTTAAATTTGTAACAAAAAAAAAAAGAATAAGTAAACTTAATTCCTTCATGTTAGCCTAATACAAATGGATTGTGTGGAACCCTGCATATTTTAGTGTATGCATATGTTTTTTGTTGTTGTTTGTTTTTTGAAAAAGGAAAACACGAATAAATAAAAATCCTCAAGTAAATAAAAAAAAACAAACAATCTTATGCTTTTACTTAAAATCCACCATACACTCACCAAAATCCAATCAATGTACACTCACCGGCCACTTTATTAGGTACACTTTTGGTCCATATTGACATTGTAACCCCTGGTTCGTTCGAAAGAAAACAAAGAAAATTGACTTTCATATAATTACCTTTATTTATTACAGAAAAACGAATATCAACCAAATACCATATAGAAAAAACACTTTGGTAGCAGGTGAGCACAATAATCGCAAGGCTTTCATATCAGGTGCAAACGTGCAATACACTCGAGGCAATTTGGGTCATACCCCTCTCTTAGATAATGTGCAAATATGCAATGTATTAATTCTGCACATGCCTTATAAAGTGAGTCAAAACAGTGACATAAGCAAACTCCTAAAACAGAGCCAGAAAAGACACCCTTATTAAGCCTGGTTTATACTTCTGCGTCAAGTGATCAGCGTGACCCACGACGCAAGCCTCGCGCGTAGCCGTGCATTTAAGGCCGATTTATACTTCTGCGTCAAGCGCACGCGTATGCTACGGCGTAGCCTACGCGTGGACGCATAGCCCCTCGCCGTGGCCATCGGCGTCGTTGACGTGCACCTCTCAAAAAATGTAACGCGTAGCGCAAGCTCTGTGATTGGTCGGCTTGGTAGCGCTGACGAGTGTGGGCGGAGGTGAGAGCCGCGCGCCCGATGCAGCGAGTGTTTACAAGTGTGGAGTCTCGTGAAGGAGCTCCGGATGGAGACTGTTGTTTTGTGTTTACCTCATGATTAAAGTTGTTCCACGTCCGACGGTTCCCGCCTCAAAATGAGCGAGTTTGAGCCACTTGTACATTAAGGAAGTGTTCAGGAAAAACAAAAAAACCAGCGAAGAAACTCGACACAGAGAAACATAAACACCTACTGCCAGCTAGTGTTTCGGAAGTGTATTGCAGAGAAACAGAAACAGCGCGCAGAAGTATAAATGCACGGCTACGCGCGAAGCTTGCGCCATGGGTCACGCCGATCACTTGACGCAGAAGTATAAACCAGGCTTTATACTTCTGCGCGCTGTTTCTGTTTCTCTGCAATACACTTCCGAAACACTAGCTGGCAGTAGGTGTTTATGTTTCTCTGTGTCGAGTTTCTTCGCTGTTTTTTTGTTTTTCCTGAACACTTCCTTAATGTACAAGTGGCTCAAACTCGCTCATTTTGAGGCGGGAACCGGCGGACGTGCAACAACTTTAATCATGAGGTAAACACAAAACAACAGTCTCCATCCGGAGCTGCTTCACGAGACTCCACACTTGTAAACACTCGTTGCATCGGGCGCGCGGCTCTCACCTCCGCCCACACTCGTCAGCGATACCAAGCCAACCAATCACAGAGCTTGCGCTACGCGTACGCGTTACATTTTTTGAGAGGTGCACGTCAACGACGGCCACGGCGAGGGGCTATGCGTCCACGCGTAGGCTACGCCGTAGCACACGCGTGCGCTTGACGCAGAAGTATAAATCGGCCTTTACACTACCATCAATATTTTAGCATAAAACATTTAAAACACAACATTCCTCACAAACCTTTTAAACATCAAAGACAAACCATCACAATATACACACACAATACTATAACAAATAAACAGCACGTAACAACCATGCATCTCAACCATTGATAACATCCCTGCTGAAAAATCCAGCTTAAACCAGCCTAAGATGGTTGGCTGGTTTTAGCTGTTTGACCAGCCTGGTTTTAGAGGGGTTTTGGCCATTTCCAGGCTGGTTTTCAGCCATTTCCAGCCTGGTTTTAGCTGGTAAGGCTGGGAGTTGACCAGCTAAAACCAACTTGACCAGCCAAAACCAGCTATGTCCAGCTTAAACCAGGCTGGTCAAGCTGGTTTTAGCTGGTTTAAGCTGGTCATTTTCCACCCTGACCAGCTAAGACCAGGCTGGAAATGGCTGGAAACCAGCCTGGAAATGGCCAAAACCCCTCTAAAACCAGGCTGGTCCACCAGCTAAAACCAGCCAACCAGCTTAGGCTGGTTTAAGCTGGATTTTTCAGCAGGGATATCTGGACGCAGCTACCATAACTGCCATTCAGCATTTAGCACCTTCTGGTATCCCTGATTGCACATCCTATTTTAAATACACATGATTACATGCATCACCCCACTTAAAACATTATATATCATGATTGTTCAAACTTAACTTTACCTAAAAGAACAATGACCCAACCTTCATTAACTTGTTGGCGTTGTTTGCTCTGTGTTGTCTGCTTGGCGTGCACGCCACACTTCCTCCTCACAGCTGACGCTCCATTCATAAAGCCAGCGTGTGACCGGAAATTACCGTATTTCACGTACAATGTTTACAACCATTACAACATGATAGCATCACGTAGTTGCTGCAGATTTGTCAGCTTCACATCCATGATGCGAATCTCCCGTTCCACCATATCCCAAAAGTGCTCTATTGGATTGAGATCTGGTGACTGTGCGAATTGTAATATCAGTTTACTGTTCTTAGCTGACAGGAGTGGCACCCGGTGTGCATGGTTTTCTGCTGCTGTAGCCCATCCGCCTCAAGGTTGGACGTGTTGTGCATTCAGAGATGCTCTTCCGCATACCTCGGTTGTATTGAGTGGTTATTTGAACATTTCAACATGGCATTTGCGCCCACAGAACTGCCGCTCACTGGATATTTTCTCTTTTCTCAAACCCTATAGAGACGGTAGTGAGTGAAAATCCCAGTAGATCAGCAGTTTCTGTTCAAAGTCACTTAAATCAACTTTCTTCCCCATTCTGATGCTCGGTTTGAACTGCAACAGATCATCTTGACCTTGTCTACATGCCTAAATGCATTGACTTGCTGCTATGTGATTGGCTGATTAGAAATTTGCTTTAAGGAGCAGTTGGACATGTGTACCTAATAAAGTGGCCGATCTAGTGGTCTCCAGTGGACGGTCAGGTAATGACAAGATGGAAAGATTTCGTGAATAGAAAAGACAGAGGGGGCAAATAAGCAGGTGGGTGTTTTTTTTTGCCTTTTCACACTCACTATCACACATTGTGGCCATGAAGAAATTCCCAGTAATAATGGAGTCTGTAGGTTTCTGCCAGCGCCAAAGTGAAGCTGCGACCTCTATTAGAGTTAACGCTTGCGTCCAGTTCAGTCTGTTCGAACATCGCAGCCGCCTCTGTGTGTATGCGTGTTTGTGTATACATGAGGAATAACAGGCTCTTGAGTTGTTGTGTAAGTCTGGATAAAGGTCACTGTGTGGGATCTGTCAGTGAGGGAAGCCTTGGCATTTATAACCTGCAACTTCAAGAAGCGGCGTGTAGAATACATACTGTACACACACACACGCACACACACAACTTAAGTTGTGCTCCATATAGTTGCAGTTTATGAAGTTAATGCTTCTGAAACATGTTTATGAATGTTTTATATGCATTAAATATTTAATGATTGTGTCTGGGTGAAGACTTTTATTTTTTTTCACATGCTGTAAAACGCTGAAATGGTTTCAAATATAATTTTGCTGCATTTATTTTTTCAATTTATAAAGTTGATGCTTCTGCAACATGTTTCTAAATATTTTTTATATAGGAAATAGAGATGTCTGGGTGAAGACAAGTAATAATTTATTACACTCATTTAACAGTACTGAAAAGCAATGCTGAAACTTGAAAGTTAAAACGATGTTAAAATATAGAATATGCGAATATTATAATGCCATTTTTGATTTATAGATTAGAGCACATACTCCCGGATGTGTTAAAATATTTACTAATATTTCTCAAATCACATTTCTCAGACATCCATAAATAAATAAAATGTATAACTGCATTAAGTTTTAACTGGCCAACATAAATACTCACCGGCCACTTTATTAGGTACACCTTACTAATACCGGGTTGGATTCAAACTGCCTTAATCCTTCGTGGCATAGATTCAACAAGGTACTGGAAATATTCCTCAGAGATTTTGGTCCATATTGACATGATAGCATCACGCAGTTGCTGCAGATGTGCACATCCATGATGCGAATCTCCCATTCAATCACATCCCAAAGGTGCTCTATTGGATTGAGATATGGTGACTGTGGGGGCCATTTGAGAACAGTGAACTCATTGTCATATTTAAGAAACCAGTCTGAGATGATTTGTGCTTTATGACATGGTGCATTATCCTGCTGGAAGTAGCCATCAGAAGATGGGTACACTGTGGTCATAAAGGGATGGACATGGTCAGCAGCAATACTCAGGTGGGCTGTGGTGTTGACACGATCCTCAATTGGGACTAATGGGCCCAAAGTGTGCCAAGAAAATACCCCTACTCCATTACACCACCAACACCACCCTGAACCGTTGATACAAAGCAGGATGGATCCATGCTTTCATGTTGCCAAATTCTGACCCTACCATCTGAAAGTCGCAGCAGAAATCGAGACTCATCAGACCAGGCAACGTTTTCCCAATCTTCTATTGTCCAATTTTGGTGAGCCTGTGCGAATTGTAGCCTCAAGTTTCCTGTTCTTAGCTGACAGGAGTGGCACCCGGTGTGGTCTTCTGCTGCTGTAGCCCATCTGCCTCAAAGTTGGACGTGTTGGGTGTTCATAGATGCTCTTCTGCAGACCTCGGTTATAACGAGTGCTTATTTGAGTTACTGTTGCCTTTCTATCAGCTCGAACCAGATGTCTGGCCATTCTCCTTTGACCTCTGACATCAACAAGGCATTTGCCTCCACAGAACTGCCGAATATTTTCGCTTTTTTTCGGAGAATTCTCTGTAAACCTTAGAGATGGTTGTGGGTGAAAATCCCAGTAGATCAGCAGTTATACTCAATACTCAAATACTCAACCAGCCCATCTGGCACCAACCATGCCACGTTCAGAGTCACTTAAGTCAGCTTTCTTCCCCATTCTGATGCTCGGTTTGAACTGCAGCAGATCGTCTTGACCATGTCTACATGCCTAAATGCATTGAGTTGCTGCCATGTGATTGCCTGATTATAAATTTGCATTAACGAGCAGTTGGACAGGTGTATGTGAAAATCCCAGTAGATTAGCAGTTTCTGAAATACTCAGACCAGCCCGTTTAGCACCAACAACCATGCCACGTTCAAAGTCGCTTGCTGCCATGTGATTGTATTTATTATTACAGCTATCATTCATTCATTTTCTTTTCGGCTTAGTCCCTTTATTAATCAGGGGTTGCCACAACGGAATTAAATGCCAACTTATCCAGTATATGTTTTACACAGCAGATGCCCTTCCAGCTGCAACCCATCACTGGGAAACATCCATACATACCCATTCATACACATACACTACGGACAATTTTAGCTTTTCCAATTCACCTATAGTGCATGTCTTTGGACTTGTAGGGGAAACCGGAGCACCCGGAGGAAACCCACGCGAACACTGGGAGAACATGCAAACTCCACACAGAAACGCCAACTGACCCAGCCGAGGCTCGAACCAGTGACCTTTTTCCTCCCAAGTCTATAAGTCAAATATCTGTTGTGCCCTATTGGAGTTGTGTTTATTATACAGTTGAAGTCAGAATTATTCGCCCTTCTGTGAATTTTCTTTTTCAAATATTTCCCAAATGATGTTTAACAGAGCAAGGAATTTTTCACAGTATTTCCTATTATATTTTTTCTTCTGAGGGAGTCTTATTTGTTTTATTTCGGCTAGAATAAAATCGTTTTTTCATTGTTTTAAAACCATTTTAAGGTCAAAATTATTAGCCGCTTTAAGCTATATTTTTTCAATAGTCTACAGAACAAACCATCATTATACAATAACTTGCCTAATTACCCTAACCTGCCTAGTTAACCTAATTAACCTAGTTAAGCCTTTAAATGTCACTTTAAGCTGTATAGAAGTGTCTTGAAAAATATCTAGTCAAATATTATTTACTGTCATCATGACAAAGATAAAATAAATCAGTTATTAGAAATGAGTTACTAAAACTATCATGTTTAGAAATGTGCTGAACAAAATGTTCTTTCCAATAAACAGAATTTGGGGAAAAAATATACAGCGGGGCTTATAATTTAGAAGGGCTAATAAATCTGACTTTAACTGTAGTGTTCAGAGTCTTTAAAGATGCTTCGATTTTGATATTGGAGAGAAAGACATGCATATTGATTAATAAAATAATAATTTGCTGTGCGCTTGACTCTCAAGAGTTCTCAAGCAATAGATGCGCATGAACTCAGCAGATCAGGGCGAACCCGTTCAGATAACCTTTGCAGATTCTGGTATGAAATGGAGACTTGGAGGTGTCACCGGCAGACAGAAAGCAGTGTTCTGATGGAGACGTGCTGAGTTATGATGGATTGAGTGCTGGAAAGTGCGGAGAGATGATCCATATCACCAATCAATATCTCCCGCACTCCTTCTCTCGCAGCGAGTGTGTGTGCGTGACAGGAACAGTTGTACGGATCCCTTTAACCTTGTGCATGGACAGGCTGTCGGAGCGCCTGCGGTCTGATTTTAATCACATCCTGGGGTTATTTGGCATTACAAGAATGAGATACTGTTATCTGGGAGAAATTCGTACATATTTCTTTTTTGGACGTACTTCCTGTGCACTATCAGCTCATAAAAAAACTGATGTGTTTACATTTGCAGTGCGTGGGCGCATTTGTGTGTGTTTTTTGTATCCTGTTAAGAGCATGATTTTTTAAATTGCTGTCAAAACATGATATTGATGGACATATTTCATTTTAGATCCATGTTTAATTCTGGTATTTTATATGACTTAATTGGCTAACAGAAAATGTTATTTAAATATCTTAGATTTAATTATAAATAGTATTAAAAATGTTTGTTAGTGGGACAAAAAAATCCCTTAAATTATATGTTTATACATTACCTGACAAAAGTCTTGTCGCCTTTAGGAACAACAAATAATAACTTGACTTCTAGTTGATCATTTTGTATCAGAAGCAAAAGCCTCTAAATTACGGTTATTTTACCAAATAAAAATATGATCATGCCTTGATTTTTAATGATTTAATTAGGACAGTAAGGTCTGACTTTGCTTACACAAAAATCTTGTCACTTAACATTAATAATGTACAGTATAGAGTATAAAGTCATGGTGCAGTGGAAAAAGAGTTAATATTGTGTATGACTCCCATGAGCTTGGAGGACTGCATCCATACATCTCTCCAATGACTCAAATATCTTATTAATAAAGTCATCTGGAATGGCGAAGAAAGCGTTCTTGCAGGACTCCCAGAGTTCATCAAGATTTTTTGGATTGATCTTCAATGCCTTCTCCTTCATCTTACCCCAGAAGTGCTCAATAATGTTCATGTCTGGTGACTGGGTTGGCCAATCCTGGAGCACCTTGACCTTCTTTGCGGACAGGAACTTTGATGTGGAGGCTGAAGTATGAGAAGGAGCGCTATCCTGCTGAAGAATTTGCCCTCTCCTGTGGTTTGTAATGTAATGGGCAGCACAAGTGTCTTGATACCTCAGGCTGTTGATGTTGCCATCCCCTCTGCAGATCTCTCGCACGCCCCTATACTTATTGTAACGCCAAACCATGATTTTTCCTTCACCAAACTTGACTGATTTCTATGAGAATCTTGAGTCCATGCGGGTTCCAGTAGGTCTTCTGCAGTATTTGTGATTATTGGGATGCAGTTCAACAGATGATTCGTCAGAAAAATCTAACTTCTTCCACTTTTCTAAATGATCAACTAGAAGTCAAGTTATTATTTGTTGCTCTTACTACTGGGATTGACAACAAGACTTTTGTCAGATAGTGTAAGTGACTAAATATATTTATTATACTATGTTTAATGTGAATTTTAAAAATGTACAATTTTTATGTGACTTTTTGCTTATTTGTTAAATCAAACATTGCATGTTCTTTGAATTCTAGATCTCTTTAAATTGTTGGCATGTCTGTGTGGAGTTTGCATGTTTTCCCCGTGTTCGCGTGTGTTTCCACCGAGTGCTCCGAAGACATGTGGTATAGGTGAATTGGGTAAGCTAAATTGTTCGTAGTGTATGAGTGTGTACGTATGTTTCCCAGTGATGGGTTTCAGCTGGAAGAGTATCTATTGCGTAAAACATATGCTTTATAGGTTGGCGGTTTATTCCGCTGTGGTGACCCCATATTAATAAAGGAACTAAGCCGAAAAAAGTAATAAATGAATGAAATATTTCCCAAATGAGCAAGGAAATTTTCACAGTATGTCTGATAATATTTTTTCTTCTTATTTGTTTAATTCTGGCTAGAATAAAAGCAGTTTTTAATTTTTTAAAACCCATTTTAAGGTAAAAATTATTAGTCCTCTTAAGCTATATATTTTTTTGATAGTCTACAGAACAAACCATCATTATACAATAACTTGCCTAATTACCTTAACCTGCCTAGTTAACCTAATTAACCTAGTTAAGCCTTTAAATGTCACTTTAAGCTGTATAGAAGTGTCTTGAAAAATATCTAGTAAAATATTATTCACTGCCATCATGACAAAGATAAAATAAATCAGTTATAAGAAATGAGTTATTAAAACTTATGTTTAGAAATGTGTTGAAAAAAATCTGAAATTGGGAAAAAAAATAAATAGGGGGGCTAATAATTCAGGGGGGATAATCTGACTTCAACTATATATATATATATATATATATATATATATATATATATATATATATATATATATATATATATATATATATATATATATATATATATATACACTGTATATATGTATGTATTTTTTTTATTGTAATTTTTTATGGAACAACATATTATTTTTATTGCTAAATTCTATAAAAAAAATTATTATATGCAAATAGAACTGATATAGTTTTTCAAAATTTATATTTTCTTTGAATTTCTTTTTGTGTACATGTCATACTAAATTCTGCTGTGAATATTAGCAAAAATTAATTCTAATTTTGTTAAAATCAACAGATTCATTTTTTCCCCACCAAATCTGTCAGAATTTTTTTTCTGATGCTTCTTTTAACAGAAACTAGCTGTGCTAATAATAAATAAGTGTTTCAGATAGGGCTGCACAATATTGGAAAAATCTAACATTGCGATATTTTTTATTCTGCTATATGTATTGCGCTATAAATACAGTTTCACTAAAGGAGTTGAATTACTATTTGGAAAGAATTGCTGCATAACATATAAAAAACAAGCGTAGATAAATTCAACAAAAAAAAAAAAATCAATTAAATAAACAGCGTTAGATAGTTTATTTGTTTTTTTTTTTTGAGTCAAACAGTATTCAGGTTTATAGTAATTGAATAATCAAATGTAAAATAATACTGCATAGTCTTTGTTTTATTAACAATTCAATTGTTATTCATTTGTTAAGTTAGAAGTGGTAAATTTTTTTAGGCCTGAATGTTTTCAAAACCCTCACACAGTCACAGGCCTTAAAAAACTCTTGCAAAATGATAAATTATGATCTAGACTCAACATTGCATATAAGTATGATCAGATTGCGATATCAATGCTGAAACGATGTATTGTGAAGCCCTATAGTTTCAGATGTTTTCCGCCTTTTTTTGGAATGCTTCCTGTGCAAAGAAGAAACACTATCAGCTCAATAAAAACCAAAACAAAAAAAGCAGGTGTTTGCATTTGTCACATGTGTGTTTTTTTATCACGTTCGGCGCATAATGATTTTTCTATTGCTGTCATAACATGACATTGATTTGACAGATTCCATTTCAGATCCACATGTTTAATGAGATTTTCCAGCCTGGAGCTAAACTGTGTGATCACCTTTTTCCCTAACGGAATTGCATTGCACATTGCTGAACTAATCACACATCATGCTAAAAGACAGTTAATTGCTTTTGTATTAAATGTCACATCACCACTTCTTTGATTTACCAACACTTTGACTTAATTGGTTTGTCTGCTAGAGGACAAAATATCAAGTACTGTTTACATCAAAACTTTTGTTTGTCATATTTCACAAACTTCGTATTTGATCTCTTTGGTTCATCTTAAGTCACTCTTAAGGCTCTTTGTTGGCATTCATGGTTCCATAGAGAAACTTAAACGTTCATGGATGTTCACAGAAAGCTTCCTATAAAGATATAGTTCACCCAAAAATCATTTATTCTTCATCATGTGTGGTTTATTTATAAACTAATTTCGAGAGGATCACGTGCTTATGATTGAACACAGCTGGTAACCCCATTAACTCTGCATATTGCGCCAATCAGATGAACACTGACACACTATGAATTACCAGAGCTTTTTGCTCCAGTCATCTTCGTTTGAAGAATCCCCCCTTCCACCCCTTCTCCGATAGGGCGGCACGGTGGCCAGTGGGTAGCACTGTTGCCTCACAGCAAGAACGCCGCTGGTCCGTTCCTCTCCGGGCCAGTTGGCGTTTCTGTGCAGAGTTTGCATGTCCTCCCCGTGTTCGCATAGGTTTTCCCCAGGTTCTCCGGTTTCCTCCCACCGTTCTAAGACAGGCACCATTGGTAAATTGTAGGGGTGTGACGAGACGCTTTCCCCACAAGACGAGACGAGACACGAGATTGGGTTCACGAGAACGAGACAAGATTTTTACACTATTTTTATTAAATCTTCAATGATAAAATACATGAATGGAAAATATTTTATTCAACTGAAAAAATGACTTGTAATGAATGTTATTTTAGATTTATTTGAATGAATTCTATGCAGTAAAGGACATACAAACACTGCTAAATATTTGCTAATATATGAATGGAAAATAGATTTTTATTCAACTGAAAAAAAAAAAAAATCACAAAATGCAAAACAATTTAGGTGTTTTTTTTTAATCAACTTGTAATGAATGTTATTTTAACTTTATTTTAATGAATTATGCCATAAATGACATGCAAACACTGCTAAATATTTTGCTATAAACTCAACTGGCTTCTCCCCTGTACAGTTTCACATGAGAATCGAACTTTTTTTTCCACACATTTTTTTAAAATGTATGTAATCATGTCATTTTTGTTTTTTAATTTTTCATCAGTTTTACTTTCTTTCGGCGTCAGCTTCCATGTTTTTTTCCAGACAGCATAAACATGTGCTTGGTGATGATGATAACGTGTGTGTGTCTCCAGGAGTTCATTGTGTGTGTGCGGGCGGCCGGAGGAGATGTGTGTGTGTGTCTGTGGTTCTTTACTGACTCGATGGGTGCAGAAAATAGTGTCAAACAGTCGTTAGTGTGTGTGTATGGCTTATCCTGTCGCAAAATACAGCTAAAATTCCTACACAACTGCAATAGTTCGGTTACCGCGTTTACATGTCTGTACTGCACTTCAATAATACGACTGAAATAGGAATACTCCACATGTCCAACTCGATTTGTGTTTACGACGATTATGGCTTTAAGCATATCTAAAGTGCTATTCCATCGCATGTTATGAGCCGTGGTTAATGTGTGTGGCTGTTGTAGCACCCTTTGCTTTTGGACGGCAACCCTTGAACTCCGGTGAAAAAAAAACCCGGTTACGTCACACTCACCCACCCAAGCAAACATGTGACGTGCAACTGCGAGGCCAGCCTGCATTGCCAGGTGTGTGCAAAGCACTTGATGTGCTGTTCAAATCCAATCCGGCGTCCAATCTTCAGTGCTAAAATCACCCTCACGGTCCATCATAACATCACAACTCACGAGACAGCTTTTCACCTCAACGAGAAATCTCGTCACGATTTAGTCTCGCGAGATCTCGTAGCCCCAGATCTCGTCACACCCTTAGTAAATTGACTAATCAAAATAGCATTCTAAGGCATTCTAAGCAGTTCACAGTAGGGGAGTTCTCGAGGCCACCTGAGCTCAAACGCTCCTCTCGCCCTCCAAACGGGAGGGAGCCCCGGGAGCAAGGACATTCTCCTTTCCTTTTCGTATTTACCAGCTGACCGCTTACCTCCATATGGATGGCTTTCCCGCTGTTACCAGTTTGTCCAGTAGCTCGCTGTGTATGATGGCAGACTTGAGACGCAGAGCAGAGTTGACCGCAACGACAGGGTTTGAGTCGGACGAAGAACAGTTCCAGAAAGCAGCTAAGAGAAAAACGGAAGCCAAAAAATAAAATAAACAAGTAAATAACAGAGTAAGAATGTGGTCAAATCTAAAAACATGATTAAGGTCAGGCGCTCCGCTGGTTGGTACGGGCCTCAGGACAAAATTCTTGAATACTGGTGAGGGCCCATGCTTGAAAAGATTGTGAAATAGTAATGATAAAATAAGTAGGTAATGTGTATTTATATAACGCATTTATTGTGTTTGGACATACACCCAAAGAGCTTCACAATCATGAGGGGGGTCTCTCCACACCACCACCAGTGTTCAGCATCCACTCAGATGATGCGACAGCAGCCACAGGACAACCACCCCACTCCAGCTATTGGTGGAGTGGAGAGACAGTGATGGAGCCAATTCGGTGGATGGGCCGATAGAGGGAATTTGGCCAGGACACCGGGGTTACACCCTTACTCTTTATGAGAAGTGCCTTGGGATTTTTAATAACCACAGAGTCGGGACCTCAATTTATCGTCTTATCTGAAAGACGCCGCTCACTGACAGTATAGTGTCCTCATCACTATAACCTGGTATTCCGATGTGGTCTCCCATCCAGGTACTGACCAGGCTCAGCCCTGCTTAGCTTCAGGGAGTAACCGGTCTTGGGCTGTAGGGTGATATGGCTGTGGTATGAAAGGGGTTCAAATTATGTGTATGAACGCACAAGCAAAGTCTTACTGTATACATAAAATCAGAAGCAAACTTGAACAGCAAATAACATTATCACTGCTCTTGATTGAAAAAACTATTTTTTTTGAATGCAGTTATTCTGATCAGGGTTTGTGATGTCACACTCACATTTGTTGCTTGTACAAGCTACTTATTTAAAATGAGCTGAAACAACACAATTCTTGAGATTTTGTTAGGACAACTTAATTGTTTTATGCTCAATCCACTTAAATTTGTAAATCAAAAATAATAAGTTAACTTAATTCCCAGGTAGCAAAGAATTCTGGCCCAGATTTGGCATAAAGCTGGCACACCAAGCATTCATCCGGCACTGGCATACATGTACAGCATGTGGGCCAAACATGGCCCTGTTTTGTCAGAGGTGGCATCATCTTTAAGGCGGCACACAAGACTTGAGCCAGATGTAAAATGTAGCATTTGGCCCAGATGTTAAAAATGGACATGTGGACCACATAAGTTTAGCCTATCTTGACTCACATTTAAATTATTTTTTAGTTAGTAAAAAATTCTACCAATCAGGTCGCTTTGAGAAACAGTATGTCTATAGTGCAGCTAAAGTGCAATGCTTCATGGGTTTATCAATTTAATTGCAGTCATGATACACCGACATATTTAGCCCATTTCAGGCCCAGTTATAGATTATTAACTTGGCTGAGACTCCAGATATGCTCCATGTTTGGCCCTTGTCTGGAAGTCAGACTTGGTCCAGTCATGTACTGTAATTCACTGCGGCATGTGGGCCAAGCAAAAGCTGATTGTGTGGGCCAGAGCTGGGCCAGAAAATGTTGCTATGTGGCTTCCTTCGTGTTGTCAAATCGATTGTGTGGAAGCCTGCATTTTTGGGGGATAAATCTGCATATTTTCAAACACTGATTCTGATTTATAGAAATGATAAAAAGGAGTAGGTAGATTTTTTTTTTTGCACTATAAGCTGGTTGTTTACACACTCTGCGGACACACATCACTGTTTTGACAATAGAATTTTGCATAATAGGTCTTCTTTAAAATGTCGTGCGGACATCTCAGTTGAAGCCACGAACGAGCAAGACCATGCTGATCCTCAGACCTTTAATTACAGCCTGTTTTCTTGATACAGAACGTCTAAGTTAGCACCTTTTTCTTTGGTGTCAGAGTAAAAGTTCAGTTGTTGCCGGGTAACACCGTGTCAAGGTATATTCACTCTGACCACAATTAAATTGCAAGAGTTTTCTGTTCTGTAGGTGTTGCTTGCGGGCATTTATACTCACCGCTGAAGTATCCAAGGAGGTCTATAATAGCTGGAGAAAGCTATCGGAGAGAATGTGAATTATATCCTGCAATCTTTGCCCACAGGAATCACAAACTCTAGCTGTGGATATTTTTGAAATACATCAGCCGCTTTATTAGGTACATCGGTTCAGCTTCTTGTTAAAGCAGATATATTGAAAACCAGTCAGTCCCTTGGCAGAAACTCAGTGCATTCAGGCTTGTTAGATGTGCTCAAGGTGATCTGCAGATGTTCAAGTCATCTGAGGAAGAAAGGTGATTTAACCCTTTCACATGTAAGGTTTAAATTCTCCAGTTGACCCCTTGCAGGGTTACCAGATCCAAGAAAATTGTTCAACCCGATGACACACCCAAAAGGAATGAAAATCAGCCCAAATTTCCATCCCAATGACATTCCCATAAGGAATGAAAAGGAGCCCAAATTGTTGGGCTTGTCCAGAGTCAAGATAGTCCAGATTGTTGGCCTTTTCCAGAGTCAAGATACTAGTATTCAGCTTGAAGTGCAATTTAAAGGCTTAACTAGGTTAATTAGACAAGTTAGGGTAAATAGGCAAATCATTAAATAACGATGGTTTGTTTTGTATATAATCAAAATAATATATATTGCTTAAGGGGGGTAATAATATTGACCTTAAAATGGTTTTAAAACAAATTAAAAACTGCTTTTATTCTAGCTGAAATAAAACAATATCTGGACTTTCTCCAGAAAAAAAGAAATATTATAGGAAAAATTATTCTTTCCCAGATGTGGCCATAACTGATGTTTTGCTCATTTAACATGTAACACACCATCAGATACTTTTACTCACTCATTTGCCATGCTTTTTAGGTTGCCAGGTATGCCTCGATCTTTGTTCATTAAGAAATGATTCAGTTTTAAATTTGTATTTGCAGGAAAGAAAATAATGCATGCAGCTTTTTAATATTTCTATGGAAATGCATTAGGTACAAGTCGAACAAGATGTGCTTTAACTGTAGACTGCCAGCTTTAATTTGAGGGTATTTACATCCAAATCAGGTGAACGGTGTAGGAATTACAACAGTTTGCATATGTGCCTCTCACTTGTTAAGGGACCAAAAGTAACGAGACAATTGGCTTCTCAGCTGTTCCATGGCCGGCTGTGTGTTATTCTTTCATTATCCCAATTATAATGAGCAGATAAATGGTCCAGAGTTAATTTCAAGTGTGCTATTTGCATTTGGAATCTGTTACTGTCAACTCTCAAGATAAGATCCAAAGAGCTGTCACTATCAGTCAAGCAAGCCATCATTAGGCTGAAAAACAAAACAAACCCATCAGAGAGATAGCAAAAACATAAGACATGGCCAAAACAACTGATTGGAACACCCTTAAACAGAAGAAACGCACCAGCGAGCTCAGCAACACCAAAAGCCCCCGAAAACCATGGAAACAAATGTGGTGGACGACGGAAGAATTCTTTTCCTGGTGAAGAAAACACCCTTTACAACAGTTTGCCAGATCAAGAACACTCTCCAGGAGGTAGGTGTACGTGTGTCAAAGTCAATAATCAAGAGAAGACAACACCAGAGTGAATACAGAGGGTTGACTGCAAGATGTAAACCATTGGTGAGCCTTAAAAACAGGAAGGCCAGATTAGAGTTCTAAAAAAGCCTTCACAGTTCTGGAACAACTTGCTATGCACAGATGAGACCAAGATCAACTTGTACTAGAGTGATAGGATGAGAAGAGTATGGAGAAGGAAAGGAAACTGCTCATGATCCTAAGCAGTGAAGCATGGTGGTGGTAGTGTTGTATGGCTGCCAATGGAACTGGTTCTTTTGCATTTATTGATGATGTGACTGCTGACAAAAGCAGCAGGATGAATTCTGAAATGTTTCAGTCAAAATTAATTGCTCATATTCAGCCAGATGCTTCAGAACTCATTGGACGGCGCTTCACAGTGCAGATGGACAATGAACCAAACATACTGCAAAAGCAACCAAAGAGTTTTTGAAGGGAAAGACGTGGAACGTTATGCAATGGCCAAGTCAATCACCTGACCTGAATCCAATTGAGCATGCATTTCACTTAAAAACTGAAGGGAAAATGCCCCAAGAACAAGCAGGAACTGAAGACAGTTGCGTTAGACGCCTGTTAGAGCATCACCAGGAATGAAACCAAGCATCTGGTGATGTCTATGCGTTTCATTCTTCAGGCTGTAATTGACGGCAAATGATTTTCAACCAAACATTAAAAAGTGAAAGTTTGATTTATGAGTCCAATTACTTTTGGTCCCTTAACAAGTGGGAGGCACAAACTGTTGTAATTCCTACACCGTTCACCTGATTCGGATGTAAATACCCTCAAATTAAAGCTGACAGTCTGCAGTTAAAGCACAGCTTGGTCGTTTCTTTTCAAATCCATCAACAACTTGCAAGAAAATGTAGTCCAGGGTACATATTTCTTGGTTCTCAAAATGTAGTCCTGGGTCCATATTTCACAAGTTAATTCTGAAAAATCTGATAAACTTCTCCCGATATACACTGAGTTGTACACAATAACTGCTGATCTAGTGGGATTTTTATACACAACAATTTTTAGGGTTTAGAGAGAAAATCCTAATGAAAATATCCATTCTTTTGTAAGGTCTATTCATTTGTAAGGTCATCAGTTGTAAGGATGAAAATGCCTCATTGATGCCAGAGGTCAGAGGAGAATGACCAGACTGGTTTGAATTGACTGAAAGACAACTGAGAAGTCATTTCATTCATTACAATAGGAATAAAAAGAGTACTGACATTTTTTTTTTCATGCTGACCTTAAATTCATATGGCAACTGACTATGCACAAAATGGACTATTAAATGACTTTACTAGATATTTTCCACTATGGTTTCGGACACCCTTCCAAAAATTGTCTACTATACGTATGAGGTGAGAGGTGATTTTCAGGGTTGCTCCCATTATAATCAACAATGGCGAAGCACACTTGCAGTGTAGACATTTTTGGTGATTGTAATGGGAACAATCTAGTTTTGTCACGTTGCGTCGCTCGCTCTCGGTGTAGGATTGGGGGGGCTGTAAGGGACAGAATTTGAGAGATTAAGAAAAACGTGTAACATTCCACAGAATACAGATAAGCTTGTTCTGTTTATCGAGCCTTTCAGGATACGAGCCTAACGTAAACCTGTTTTATCTTCTCTGAAGCGCTGGAGTGCTGTCTCTACAGATAGGACGCTTTAGAAGAACAGGAGATTTTGTTATCGGGTGACACCTCCCGGGACAAGGTATGTACACTGTTTCAGGTCTTTAAATGATAAATATGACACAAAAAAGAGAGAAATTTTTGACAAAGCAGACGTGGCTATGAATAAAAAATGAGAAAACGCAGACACAATGAGGGAGAATAGCCTAATAGTTTGTGTCATTGTGTCAAAATTTACACATATTTAGCTTTAAGTACGGAAGTCCTAAGAGGCCATGCATTAAAATATTTTTTCTCTCTTGTTATGTCGTGATCACGACTTAATTATCTCGTGATCTTGACATAACAACTCGTTTTCTCGTGATCTCGACATAACAAAAAGTTCTTATGTCATGATCACGACTTTATAAAGTTGTAATGTCGTGATAACGACTTATTTTTTTTGCTTTTATTTATTTATGTATTAATTATTATTATTATTAATATCTGGCAAATGTCTGGCCAGAGAGTCTACACCGGCCCTGCGAACAGGGAGAGAATTGCCCAACTGTAGACACGCATTTGTGCAACACATTAAAGGCGTTCAGAACAGCCATAGTATGAGAGCAAACGCTCGTGCTCATGATTAATGTACACTTATGATTATATTCACGTATTTGATTATATACCATTATTTACAATAATATTCCCTCAACTGTTACCATTTTAAGGCAACTCTACATGGTGCAAAATAAGTTGCTGCATGCATGAAATAAATTATGAAGAATGATGAAGATCCTGCACTTGCTTTGATCCTTTCCGCAAATTATTTACAACTTTAAAAATGCGCCATAGAGTTGCTTTAAAATGGTAACAGTTGATGCAAATTATTGTAAATAATGATCATAAACATGAACATAATCATGAATGTACATTAATCATGAGCGTTTGCTCTCATATTATGGCTGTTCTGAACGCCTTTAATGTGTTGCATGAATGCGCGTCTGCAGTTATTCTCTCCCTGTTCGCAAGGCCGGTATCCTGACATTTGCAAGATATTAATACTACTACTATACTACTACTACTACTACTACTAATAATTAATACATAAATAAATAAATTAAAGCAAAAAAAATAAGTCGTGATCACGACATAACAAGTTTTTGTTATGTCGAGATCACGAGAAAAATAAGTCGTGATCACGAGAAAACAACTTTTTTGTTATGTCGAGATCACGAGATAATTAAGTCGTGATCACGACAAAACAAGAGAGAAAAAATATTTTAATGCATGGCCTCTTAGGACTTCCGTATTTAAGAGATAAATATCCTTTTATAAAATAAATAAATGTAGAAAACATTGCACCAAAAACATTTCTTATGCTCTTATTGTATATATTTATCAAAAAAATCTTGACGTATTTATAACGAGATACATTTGAGGACATATTAAAACAATTTATTTAAAGGTCACAGTGCAGCTCCAAAATAATATTTAAATGCAAAAATCACTTTTATAAGGGCTTTAAACACAGTTGTGTGGCAAAAATCTGTGAGTATAACCAGCTTATAATTGTAAAAAGTTATTAATTTAATTTTTTATAATCTCACTTGATATAAACAGTCTGCAGAAACACTTTTGATTGACATTCTCTCTTTGTATGTCATTAAAGGGGAAAAGCCCCGGCCACTAGTGACAATCTCTCCTTCATTAGCATAGGACGTTAGTCTTATATTTGAATCTTCCACTATGCTGACACATAGGCATTTTAGCCCCTCCCACTTTTGAAAAGAGCACAATCTCATTTGAATTTAAAGCAACAGTCACCAAAATGGCACAATTATGATCAAAGCATGAAAGGGGCAGTTTCAACGAGTTGTAAAACATTTTTACATTGTGAGTTTAAACTGCATATACACAGTCCAGGGACATCAGAGACTTATTTTACATCTTGCAAAAAATAGCATAATAAATTACCTTTAAATATAAATTAGAATTATTATACTTTGCCACTATTTTTGTGCATTTAACTTTAAGTCAGTGAACATTTTCAGTCTTTTAAAATATTTTATCATTTATAATATTTATAACAATGGTTATATTCACAGATTGTTCTGTCTGGTTCTTGAATCTGATTGGCTGGTAGCCGTGCAAACTTCTGCAATAACAGCACTCATACAGCCTCTTCACCCTTGTATATTACTCCGCCCACACAGAGTGACAGCAGATCAACAATCTCACTAGTTTGACAAATATTGCAGCTGTTGGACAACATAATGTACTTTTGAGTCCTTTTTAAGTGAAAATGTAGTCGTTTAGATTGAAACTATGAAGTTTATTTATAAGGACAGTGCCTGTTTTAAATTTTTATAATTTAGGAGATCCAGCACGTCAGCAGCCATCATTGAGCAGAGAAAAGGTGGTTGACATTCTGCCACAAGATGGCGAGAGAGGCCGCATATTAAGCCTTAAGGGGAGAGAAACAGCATTTTCTACAGCTGATCAAATCATTATAGAACAGGTAAGTGGCATTCTAAGTTGATCTCTCTCTTTTGTATGTTGTAGTGCTGTATTTATACCATAGTAATCTGGTAGTGTTTGCTTTGCTTTGGCTTTTTCGGCGTTATCGTGATAGCTCGATTGCAACAGAGCAACACTGGGAAATCTCTGTAGACTGATGACATTTCATGCCGTTCAGCCTTATAATCTTATCACCTCAAAATCACCGGTTTTGTCATCACTTTAGACATATGCTAGAGAATCAATCAAGTACTAGCTCTAAAGTGACGTTGGTGAAGTAGCAACGATTTCTGCTGTTTTGACGTCAGCTGCAGATGTGAATGAACGGCGAAGGAAAGGAGTTCCTCATACAAAAGGATTTTGAGATGCTCCGTATTTGATTTTCTTTTATATACATGATTGTGCCGTCAAACTGTTGTATAAACACATTATCACACTCGCAGCAGTGAGATTTGGCTATATATCGTCACTAGTGGGACACTAAGGGCCCTATCATACATCCGGCGCAAGGCGCAACACAATTGTTGTTTGCTAGTTTCAGCTCGACGCAAGAGTCATTTTGACGTTTTTCACCACGCTGTTTAAATAGCAAATGCATTTGCGCTCATAATCACTCAAGTTGAAAAATCTGAACTTCAGCAGACATTCGCGCCGCATTAACCAATCCTGAGCTTGCTCTTGTAGGGGAGTGATTATGACGTAGCGCCTGTTGTTGGTGTCCCGAGGGAAAATCCTCTTGCCAACACCAGACAACAGGTCATCAAACTGGGCTCAGATTAGTCTGAAGCACCGCCGAAAGCCTCCATCCATGAGAATGAAGCGAGTAAACTCAAATTGTTAACTATTTACGCGTGAATAGCGCAATTTATTCACGCGTTCTGCATCTGGTGTGAACACAGCATCAGAGTAAAAAAAAGCAATGTTTCTTCTTACTCTCAGAATCTTTCAAATATGCAAAATACAGTTTATTATTGCTATTATGTAAGTAATGAAGCTAGAATTAAAAACTGTGTTGGGGCTCTAAAAATATCTAATACACTTATTATAGAAATTCTTCATTTCACTGATGAATTAAGTAAAGTTACACACATGCCCTCAGTGAGATACAGCCTGCAAGAGTAAAAAAAAAAAAAAGCAATATTTCTTCTTACTCTCAGAATCTATCAATACGCCCCCATCCTCGCGCTGGAAGACTCCTCGGAGAGAAGAAACAGCGAGAGAGCGAGAGGAAGGAGATATGAGGCAGAGGAGCAGGGCCTTCCTCCTACCTGCTTCCCACACAGTGAGCAGTTCCTAAAGATCTGGAGGAGGAAGCACTCCAACCTCGATTCTTCTCCTTTCTAAACTCTGCTAATCACCCTCTCAAGCAGACCACCACGACTATTTTAAGTGCATATCCGTCCCACTCCTGGCCACCTCATGCAGTTATTCGATAAGCTTATTGAGGACTTGCAGAAAAAGAGTTCAAATCCAGCTATAGCTATTTGTTTTCTTAGGGTTCTAGGAGGAGAATTTCATGTTTGTGTTAATGAGTATCTCATAATTGCCTTTGATTAGTTTTTAATGGACCCTATTTACATTTCCGTGTTTCTCAGTTGCCAAAGTTGTCATAGTTGGGTAAACTTAGAGCGTAGTGAATGGAAGAGTACAACAATTATTTTTTTTTTTTACAATCCTACAACCCCAAATTAGAAAAAGTGATTTCTAAATTTATTCTGGTTTGTATTTCATTGCCGACAATAACACAAACATCATTTAATGTGTTCCTCATAATTGTATTGTTTTTTTTTGTTTTATTTAGTTATTGGAGGTATTCCAATTTTGGTTCTTCCAACACATATCATTAACAGTGCAGCGAAGCATTTACCACTTTGTAATGTTGCCATTCCTTTTCACAACCCTTAAAACCCTCCTCTTTCAGTTCAAGTCTATGAGCAGGGGAAAAAAGAGGGAAGCGAACCACTGTCAGTTGCAACCCAGGCTCATTCTGAAAACGTAGTCCCGTGGACGTTTCTGGAGACCGCGACATACGTCCCGGGAGGTACGTATTTTTGCAGTTTTTGTTTTTGCGAATCCGCGAGAGGCCACTGTGTGTGCTTTTTTCCTATATCAAACAGATATGGGTTTACGCGCTGTTCTCGGGTAAACCCACGCTGTCGACCTATCGTTTGTTTGACTGAATGATTGACTGGGCGACCGGCCAATCGACTGACCCACCCTCCTCCTTCCCTAAACCCAACCAATTTTACTGATTGACCCGCCCACCCAAATACTTCTCTAAACCCAACCAACTGTTTACAAAAGCTGTCCAGAAAAAGAAAAGCCCTCGTCTGGTTTTTACCACGTTTTCAGATTTTACCACATTCTCACCCTGTTATTCACTCGTTCATTTTATTTTTTTGGGTTCTGTTTTTGTCTTACCTGATTTCTGGAACTGCTCTTCACTGGACTCGAACCCGGTCGTCGTCGTGGTTGTGGTCAACTCCTCTCTGCGTCCGCCGACGTACACAACGAGCTAACGGGACAAACTGGTTGCGGCGGGAAAGGCCTCCACACGGAGGTAAGCGGTCAGCCGGTAAGCGCCAAAATGAACGGCGTCATACCGCCCCGTAGCGTTCGTTTAGAAAATGAAATGCAGCCATACGTACCTCCTGCTACATTTAATGCCCTGCTACATTTGTTATTTGTAATTTCATATACAAATAACCACAATTTGTTATATCATTATAAGGATAATCATGTTTATATAAACACTATAAATGAGGGGGACTTCTCTCCTCGTGAATCCCCGAGTCTGAATATAGACAGTGGAAAGCAGGGAAGCAGGTCTCTTGCCCTATCTGCCCTTCCAACCATTAACACTGCCGGTAATCTAGAGGATTTTAAACATATGGAGAACACAACAGCACGGATATAGGCGATGTGTCTGAATGGTAACAAACTCAACTGATAAAAGACAAAGTCCGCCATTCTCCAATTTTCGTACAGCTCTCCCGTCAAAAATGCTTGCTGCAAACCAACAGCTTTGCTGTATCGGCCTGGACAGCATCATGGGGAAAAACATGCAACAAACCCCGTGGATCATTGAAACAAACACATACAACCCGTGCAGTGCACAGACGGTGCTCACCCAGTCATTGGGTCTCACAGCTTGGCAGGTCTGCCTTGCACTTCGAAAAGCAAGTGCTCTCATGAATAAGGAAGCAGGGTCTACTCATAGGATAAGAAAACTCCTCTATGAATAATAATGAGAAACCGACAGGTCATCACTCCACTAGCAGACTTGTGATACTTCACAGATTTTGATCCCACCCCAAATATTATTTTAAACCTAGAAGATGAAATTAGCTGACAAAATCTCAAAATTATCCAGTTTTCTCTACAATTAAAGCTAACAGGTGCTAACGTTGTCTTAACTGATGCTCAACGCACACAAATCTGTTAAAATAAAAAAAGTACTCCAGGGTGTCTTGAACCTTTAAACAACATTTATGGACTGAAGACACTAAGTGACGATGTGTTTCAGGTGTAATTTTGTCCCATACCTGCTGCAAACTAGTCTTAATCTGGGCAACAGTACGGAGTCTTCCTTGTCGCTGCAAAATGTGCCACACATTCTCTTTTGGAAACAGGTTGGGACTGCAGGCAGGCCAGTCAATTACCTGTATCCTCTTCCTCTGCAGCCAGGACTTTGTAATGTGTGCAGAATGTGGTTTTGACTTGTCTTGTTGAAATATGCATGGGCGTCCCTGGAAAAGAAGGCAGCATATTGTGCTCCAAAATCTCTATGTACTTTTCAGCATTGATGGTGCCATCACAGAAGTGCAGGTTACCTTTGCCAAGGGCACTGACACAACCCCCACACCATGACAGACCCTACTTTGGACTTGTTGCTGGTAACAGTCTGGATGATTCTTTTCTTCTTTGGTCCGGAGCGAACAGCATCCATTTCTCCCCAAAAATACCTGATATACTGATTCATCTGAGACGTTTACACTATGTGATGGTCCATCCCAGATGCCTCTGAGCCCAGAGTCCCGAGTCCATTTGCTGAAATAATAAAAGAAAAACTCCATTATAGTGGTATCAAGAATTTCAGAAAAAGAAAAATTATGTGAGACTGATAACGGCAGACAGAAAAGAGAACATCAAATTTACTGTCCCACCCATAGACACTGCGTTAGAAACGCCTCACATAATGCCTCACATTCGTTTTTTTCTAATTTATTGCAAATATTTTATAATACATACATTAATACATATAAATATACATGCGGTTTTTAAAAAAATCATTCATTCATTAATTTTCTTTTAGGCTTAGTCCCTTTATTTATCAGTGTTTGCCACAGAGATTGAGATTTAAGATGCTGATGACCGCTAAACGTGTCATAACCACCCGATTCGAATGTAATCACTCGATTGAATGGGCGTTATCAGTGGTTATCAGCTGATGGATATGGGCCTTCTCCGCCTACTGGTAGGCTCAGAAGGCTGTTATCATCCATCCATATGGTTAATCAGCTATACTAATAGAGAAGACTCCAGATCTGTTTTTACATTACTGTGACGGTTGGGTTTATGGTTGGGGTAGGGGTAGATGTTAATCAAATACAATTATCGAGAAATTTAATTAATAATATAAGTGAAGTTTATAAATAAACTAATTTCGAGAGGAGCTCGTGCTTATGATTGATAGCAGCTGGTCCTCATTAGCTAACGCAAGATTTACCAATCAGACGATTCCTAAATCACTATAAATAACCAGAGTATCTTACCTTAGCCATCTTCGTCTTGAAGAATCCCCCCTTCCACCCCTACTCCTCCCCCTTCTTTGTCAGGGCTGCACGGAGGCCCAATGGTTAGCATCATTGCCTCACAGCAAGAATGTCACCGGCTCAGATCTTACCTAGCCAAGTCGGCATTTCTGTGTAGAGTTTGCATGTTCTTCCCGTGTTTGCGTGGGTTTTTCCCGGGCTCTCCGGTTTCCTCCCACAGACCAAAAACATGTAACATAAGTAAATTGACAAAACTAAATCGACATCGTAGACAAGCTTTGAATTCAATATACACTCTACAGCTATTTATAATCTACATTTACCATTATCAAGCAGGGGAGTTCTCAAGACCTACCTGAGCTCAGACTCTCCTCTCGCCCTGCAACGGGAGGGAGCCCCGGGCTCGAGAATCTCACGAGCTCAGGGCTCTCTCCCGGGACAGCCTTTCAAACACGCTTTATAATCAATCATCAGCTAAGGGCGAACTCTTGAAATAATTTTCGATAACTTCCGGCCACAGCCATATCTCATCTATAGCTGATTAACCATGTGGATGGATGATAACAGCCTTCTGAGCCTACCAGTAGGCGCAGAAGGCCCCTACTAGCCCATATCTGATAACCACTGATATCGCTCATTTAATCGAGTGATAACATTTGAATCAGCTTTCATAACAATCTTGTAAAAAGGGTCCATAAGCTTATTGAGGACTTGCAGAAAAAGATTTAAAAATTCATTTATAGCAGTTCGTTTTCTTAAGCTTCTAGGAGGAGTATTTCATGTTTGTGTTTTGAGTATCTTATAATTGCTTTCGATATACGAGTTTTTCCAACCACTTCACTCTAATGAACGCCACTGAACAAGCTTTGAAGTTGAACTATTTCGGTCATTTTCTGCTCTTTGCTGAACCAGACGCAACCTATTCGTGTAGATTCGAGTCAAAACGCTGAGACAGACTCTCATTTCTGACGACACGGAAGATAATTACTTGCACTCAAGTGTCCTGTAATGACTAATATTAGCTCAGTCGTATTTGGATGGAGTTTTCAACCAGTCGTCACACCGCTGACAACCTAAAATTCCCTCTGAAATGCTTTTGAAATTAAAGCAACTCTTCCAGTGATGAATTTCAGCCACCCAAAAAATCTCGAAGCTCACAATAACAACAGAGGAGCGCTGAGTTTGACATAGCACTTTCTGGAAGCCGTTTCTACACACGTCCATCACAGCAGCCAACGTTCGTTCGTTAACTGTGGCAATGACTGCATGTTCTTCACAGATTTCGCTCCATAATCACAGGGATTTATGCAGGGAAAGAGCCGTCTCACCTTCTGCTGGCTGACAGGGATTTTTGACAGCCACCATTCGCTCTCCGAAATCTCACTCTCTCTCTTTCCATTTTTTTCTCATTCTCCGCTTCTCTGCTTACACTCTTCCATCACTTTTTCTTTCCCCTTCTCCTGCCGGGATTGACAGACGTGTGGATTTCGCCAGCTTTATTCTATTACGTTACTATCCTGACAGGTCAAGACATGCAGTTGTCCCCTCTAGCCTCCATTCAATGCTTACTGTGAGAAAAATATGTTAATTGTATTTGGAGTCAGATCTGGTTAGCCCAACGTATGAATGGTTGAGTTTTTTTTTTTTTGACGTTTACGCTCCTGGAGGAGATCTCTGTGTGTTATTTAATTAAGAGCGGAGTGTTTCTCAGCACGTCTGAAAGTTTGCATGTGAGTGTGTGTGCGCATTTAATTCAGCTGCATACAGTAAGTTCTGCAAAAATGTCATCTTGTTTTTTTTTTAAAATGCTATCATGACGTTTTATTTTATAGTGAGAAAATACAACTCAGATTTGGTTCATCTTGACTTTTATTTTAATCCTCAGATGCTGATTAGAAACAGATAATTGGTAACACTTTAGTTTAAATAAATAACAATTCCCACTGTTAACTATTGGATTATTACCTGCTTATTATTAAAATATTGGCTGTTACTTAGTATTTATAAAAAGTACGTACAGCAGGGGAAAGTAAGTATTGAACGCGTCATGTTTTTCCTGGGAATAATATTTCTAAAGGAGCTGTTGACATGGAATTGAACCAGATTTTGGTAAAAAAACAATATTGGATTCAATTCAGGTGATTGGCTGGGCCATTCTACAGCTTGATTTTCTTTCTCTGAAAGCATTTGAGAGTTTTCTTGGCTGTGTTTTGGATCATTGTCTTGCTGAAATGTCCACTCTGGTTTCATCTTCATCATCCTGCTAATGTAGATGTGGGACTAAAGCAGCTAATATTAATTTACAATGAGGAAGGGCAGAGGGTTGCTGAATAACTACTGAGAGATTTCAGCTGCTGTCTGGGCCTTCACTGGCTTTCTACACCTTCCTTTCTACATGTGTTCAATACTTTTTACCTGCGTCATTTCGTTTTATTATGCATAACTTCATTTGTAAATTTGTTCTATTTGTATATAGTGCTTTTGTTTGGTTGTTATCAACATCTGGGGAAAGTTTCAAGTCAATGGCACCTATAGAAATATGTTTTCTAAGACAAATGGGAACGTGTTTATTACTTATTTTATCCGCTGTATATAAAGTCTTATTCTACATCCCTACTCCAGTACTTAAACCCAACTATGACAATACTAACTATTATTAAAATAAGCAACTAATTAGTAGTCATAATGGTTTGTTAATAGTGTGAATTGTACCTTTAAAATAAAGTGTGACCATATATTTTAATTTAAATATATAAAAATCAGAAAATGTGCATTTGGAAAAAAGTGAAGTTTGATTTTATTTGATTTTAAATGGCGACTATATTTTCACTACTTTACCGCATGCACAAACTCTCAGAAATAAAGGTACGCGAGCTGTCACTGGGGTGGTACCTTTTCAAAAGGAACACATTTGTACTTGAAGTGTCCATATATTAGTACCTACAATTTTTAAGAGGAACACTTTTGTACTTTTTAGCTACTAATATCCTTGAGGTATTATTATGGACCTTTTGAAAAGGTACCACCCCAGTGACAGCTCACGTACCTTTATTTCTGAGAGTGCACCTTGTGAATAAGACCCAATCCCAATTCTACACCTTAGCCCTTCCCCTTCCCCCAATTTCCAATTCTCTTTAGCTTGAAGGTGTAGGGCTAAGGGGAAGGGCTGGATAGCCCTTGAAACATAGATTTTTTAGGAAATCACCACACTCGAAACTAAGGGGTAAGAAAATTTCCCAAGAATACACCATGCACAACGGCAGGATAGCTGCACAGAGAAGTCAGGAAATTGTCTATGTTATGAATTTTTACAACTAACAAGCATATGTTTTAACACATTCATAACCGCGTTCGTGTTTTACCGTCATGTTTAAAAAAAAAAAAAAAACGCTAAAATAAAAACTACATTTCGCTATCTATAATCCATAATGATAACTCCTGTATGGTAGTCCCACAACATACTTTCACATCTGACATTTGAATACCCTGTCAGAAAAGTCTAGTGGCTGGGAATGTCCTTTTTACAGAGTCTGGTATAACGTTAATGTTGTGTTCGTGTGTTCACATAGATGAATATGGCCACGGTGTAAATACACAGTACAGTTACAATCTTATTCCCACATTATATTGTTATGATAGCATGATATCATTGCCTTCAGTGATTTCCTGAAGATAAATACCAAAAAATAACGCAACTGGAATAACTACAGAAGTCGCGATCGTCTGATCTCATATGAAGCAAGAGATCGCGATGACATATGATGAAGTGTGCTGGTGTTGTAGTGCTGTCCTATTTCTTAGTGGTAAATTTTGAAGCTCTTCCCCTTCACACTCTGATTCAAGGGCCAAGGGGAAGGGGACGGGGTAAAGGCCCGTGCACACCGAGACTTTTTTGCTCGCATTTTCCATCGACGTTTAACGCCTCATGACTAAATAAAGGGCGTCAATGTGATTGTGCACACCAATCCGCATCAAAACCTTCTCCACCAATCAGATTGGCACTTTTGTTCACGTGCATGGAGCTGCTGAAGTTACAGTAAACAGCACTTGGAGGCGCTCAAGCGCAAAACTGTCAATGCGAGCGCACATTGAAGAAGATGCCCAGAGGCGGTATGAACGTGGAGCTGCTTATTGCACTGGTGAACAATAATCATTTCTTCATCGCTAGAGTTGGAGCTGATACTTAAATCATCCATAACAACAAGCGTGTCAACTTTGTCTTCTTCTTCTGTGTTACAAGCGGGTGTCAGAAGCTTAAAGCTGTGTAGCGCCATCTAAGGTCAAGGAGTCATTTTGCATACTCTTCTGCTCGACACCTGTGAAAATCGCTTGGGTTTGAATCTGGAAAAATGTCTTGAAAAACGCTGACGATAAACACAAACGAAAAGCGTCCCGGTGTGTACAAGCCTTAAGGGTTCAAAAATAGAATTGGGATTGGGCCTAATTGTTTATTAGCTCATACTTCTCAACCCTTTAGCCACTTTTTTTTGAGCAATTAGCCAATTCGGTCATTTCCAACTTTTTCTTGCAAAGAAAAATTACAATCTCATACTCATCATGTATGAGAATGTACAGCATGCTCGTCTGAGGAGTTTGTGTGCTCCATTTAAGCACCTGCAGTTTCAAAAGTTATATTACCAGCCCTAAAGGCAAAATTATTATCATTTCAAATGCACAAGAAAGCTGAAATCATCATATGGAATGTGAAATGGAGACATAAATTAATCGACAGCTGCCAGGTTTTCCTGTCTGAGATGCAGAGAGAAGAGAGGTCAGGTTAGGTCCCTGTGCATCCAGGGCTATGAAATGTGGAAAATGGAAAAGGGAAAGGGAATGTGTGAGAGAGATAGATCATGAACACACAGAGAGAGAGAGAGAGCTGACCTTGTGAGAGCTTCCAGTCTAGGTGCCATTGATTTGTTTACCTGGATTGAGCTGACAGCTCCTCATTACGATTTCCTTTAGAGAATGAGAGAGAGAGAAAGAGTAAAAGGAGGAAAGAGAGGGAGGGAGATCAATTCCTGTGATGGATCAGGGCTTGCGAGATCACTCTGTTTGAATGGCCATTTAACAGATGGGGTGTGTGTGTGTGTGTATGTATGTGTGTGCTCGTGATTGTGTCATAAAGGTCCTTCCTTAGGTTACTCTAAAAAGTACTGTGTTTCTGCAAGAAGCAGCAGTTTGATCACTGGTAAAAACAGTGCTGATACTTCACATCTTCAAGGGGAATCGGAGACACCCCTAATAAGGAGGCTTTTTTTTTTTATAAAATAATCAATAATATATTAACTAAATCTATTAACTTTTACAAATATTCATCATATGATAGTCAAAATTGTATCGCAGTTTGTGAATATATTAACTACACACTGTAAAAAATTATATGATCAATTAGTCATGACAACATATGTTTTAGTTCATTGTAACTTGTTAAACTAAGTTAATCATGTTCTAACTTAATTTTATAAGTTAGCCAAGCTGAATTATGTCAGTTTAACTTAATATAAGTTCAATGGGCTCATAAGATTAATTTGATTCATCTTAAATTTTAAGACAACCAGGACTTTTACAGTGCAAAAAACATTTAAAATGTCTGCTTTTCCTCAAATAGCTTAAAAGAGTTAGGTTAGAACCACAGAAAACAATGTGAACTGTACATTCTGCATAGTCAAAATTGATGAGACCTTGTTAGATATTTAGTTTTAATGACACCACTGTACAAGTTGATTTAAATAATCCAAATATGAGAAGCGTGTTATATTCAGGGTTTCTACAGGTTTCATCAAGTAAAGTTTAAGACTTTTTAAGATCGTTATTATTGAAATTTCAGACTTACATGAGGCTAAACGCTAAGGATTTTTTTCTAATGGCCCAGTTAAAACATTAAAAACAAATGGTATTGTAAGGAAGACAATTAATCAATTTTGGTAAATAGAATTAATAAATAAATTTTTATTGAAATGGAATGTTAGTGATTGGATGGGTGTCAGCCCGATTGGGCAGGTTTACATGAACATATAGGAAAATTAAGACCTGTTTGAAATGATGAAAGACCTACAACACAATATTTCAGTGAATTGAGGACTTTTTAAGGCCTAAAATTTAGTTTTTGAAATTTAAGACCTTTTAAGGCCCAGCAGATACCCTGTATATTGGAATGATGAAACACTAAAAGGTATTTAACATACAAAACCATTCAATAACAAAAGCAGTGAACAACAATTTACGATTGAATATGGGACTTATTTTACCATGACAAAAACTGCATGCTAAAAATGCTAAAAACAAATGCTAAAAGCAATAAAAAATGTACACTTTGATTACAGAGGATTCAGATATTAATATATCATTGTCTTAAGTCTTATCTGATTAGCAGCCATTCTTCTACATATCACAAATTAAAGAACTGAAGCAAAGCACACACAAGTCTTACACTTTCCAAACACAACTTGCTTATGTGCTAATATTTGAATAAAGGGAGAAGTTTGATTTTTCTTTGGCCGTACATCACTTCTTGAGGTTATTCTACATCAATAGTACACATATGTTAACATCCATCAACATTCACAACTTATGATCAACACTAATTTGCTTCTTTCATAACGGCCACTTCCTCATAAACGCAAGGGAAATCGAGATGTTTGTGGTGTTCATGACTTAAAGGCAGTCAGTCATTAAATGGAGACCCAATGAGATGTCAAAGAGCTTTAAACTGACCTTTATCTAATATGGAAGTACCTGTTATGGCCACACGGAGCCAGTGTTGCCACTTCCAATCCAGGCGCGCGCTTCTCCTCTCTTCAGAACTCGCGCCTTTTTTTCGCGCGCTCTTCAAGACGTGCTTCGAAATGTGATTTCTTCTCATGAGCTGTATGATATTATCCCCATGACAGTCGCTAAAACTGTTTCACCTCTCTTCATTCCAGAGGTGAGATGAACTGTGTTCTTGTCAGAGGAGATTCATTAGTTGTGGCGGCTTGAATTTGGTAATTGTATTTACTCGTTAAATACGGCCTAGCTCTAAGCTAAAATTCATTAGTCTACTAGAATACAGGTTTAAAATGACAGCACAGTTTGTTACTTTGTTTCACAGCTTAATTTTTTACTTCAGAGAAGTGTAAATACTCGTACTCTAATGGCTTTATAGTGAAAACAAATGCCTGCAGATGCTTGGTTTCTTTTTGTGAGGACGAAAAGAATCACAGCACCCTGGGGTGTCAGCCATTTCTCCTAGGCTGTGTAATTAACGTGGTATTTATGAGACAAATATTAAATGGAGTGTCTCCTGGCAGCACTGTCAAGCAGGTAACCTCCCTCCGCTATGATTAAAACCACTCTCTTTCACGGTAACGACCACTGGGACACAATCGTTTGGCTGTGCGTCGAGAAACAACCATCGTATCATAACCAGCAAAACCACTCAGCAAAGTTTATTTATTGTTTTATGGTGTGATGTATTGCAATTAGGAGCAGGATGCAAAGACAAGAGGCCATTAATGGAGCAGATTTATCTTGTGCCGAAACGTTGGAGAAGAACAGCACCAGATGGCAACCATATCTATAAATAAGTCATGTTTCAGAGAAGGAGATTAGTGGTTTTGAGCTTGTTTTTAATGGTCCCTAGCAGAGATTAAAACATTACCCCTTAAGCTCTTAGAGCAACTTTTTTTTATTCTTTCAGAGCCAAACGTGTAAACAGGTACCATAATTCATAATTTACCATGATTGTATATGCTGTGTTGCAATATAATGCTTCTGTCTTTTTTTTCTTTCTCTTAAAGGTACAGACAGACCATACCTTCATTCACTTATTAGGACTAAAGACTGGAAACATGTAAAGAAGTTTTAGACTGCAGTCCTGCATTTATAATTTTAAGTTGTGTTTAAAAGCATTGTTTGTAATGTTGAGGGTTCTTAAGGTATTTGATAACACTTGGTGCTACTGGTTGCAATAGATAATTCTAACCTTGTTCCATTTCTAAGCTTACACGGTGTACACAATGCAAGCCGTCTCCTACCTCCAACTTTAGCAGTTTCCAGAGCTAACCTCTACATTTTCTTAGCCCACTGCTATCTATAAATAAACATTTCATCGATTGCTTGAAGCCTCACATCCACACAGTAAACATACAGAGAGTCACTTCAAAGTTTGATGCAGATAAACATAAAAGTGCTGATATACATAGTTGTTGTTTTCCGGACTTAGAACCGTGCACTGAGGTTGGTGAAGATGGAGTGGGTTTGGCCCATCAGAACTATGACATTTTGACATGACGAGTTATACAAATTTTTCCACAGCCTACAGTCCAATACACCCACCTAAACCTACACGTTTTTATTTTTTTTAGGCTTTCTGATAACTGAAAAGTTCCTACCTCTGATATAATGAGCTACTAAAACGTATAATGACAACTTTGTCTCATTTAGCTTGTTAGGTTGTGTTAGTGATTGAAAATAAATAAAAATATCAATGTTGGTAAGAGAAAAAGGCCATGAGCAAAACTGGATATGTCTAATGTAATGGACTGCATGCAATGCAAAGTCAAGACGGCATACTGTAGCATTACTGCATTAAATTAAAACGGAGAACATGGCCAGATGTTCCTGAATACATTTGTACAAAAATATTCCAGATCTGCTTGTAAAAGGAGATAAAGGAGGAGATGCAATGAATCATGAATTAACTTATAGGTATGAAAAAAAAAAAACTTCAACAATTTACGTCATGTTTTTTCCTGCAAATGATATTACTAAAGGAGCTGTTGACATGGAATTGAACCAGATTTTGGTAAAAACCTATATTGAATTTAAGTCAGGTGATTGGCTGGGCCATTCTACAGCTTGATTTTCTTTCTCTGAAAGCATTCGAGAGTTTCTTTGGCTATGTTTTGGATCATTGTCTTGCTGAAATGTCTATCCTGGTTTCATCATCATCCTGCTAATGTAGATGCGGGACTGAAGCAGCTAATATTAATTTACAATGAGGAAGGGCAGAGGGTTGCTAAATAACTACTGAGAGATTTCAGCTGCTGTCTGGGCTTTCACTGCCTTTCTACACCTTCCTATCTTCATGTGTTCAATACTTTTCCCGGTGTCATTTCATTTTATTACACATAACTTCATTTGTAAATGAATTACATTTGTTTTCTTTGCATATATGGATGTCTTTGGTTGTTACCAACATCCATAGAAAATTTCAAGTCAACGGCACTATCAGGAATATGTTTTCCGAGAAAAATGGTGACGTGTTGAATACTTATTTTTCCCCACTGTATATAAAGTCTTATTCTACATCCCTAATCCTACTTAGTACCTAAACCCATGTACTACCTTACTAACTATTAATAAGCAACTAATTAGTAGTCCTAATAGTTTGTTAATACTGTGAATTGTACCTTTAAAATAAAGCGTGACCATATATTTAATTTATTTTTTATTATTTTTTTAAATATTTATTTTTTTGAGTTTTTTTGCATTTACAATTTAAAGCATTACATTACCCCTACACTACCACAACCACGGCATTGAAAGAAAAGAAAAAGAAAAGAAAAGAAAAAATACATAAAAATAAAATATATATCATTCCAGAGTTTCTGAGTTGACAGTAAGAAAACAGAGTGTATCATATTTGTTCAGTCCATTATTATTATACCATTATTATTCCGTTATTATTTAACATGAGAGGCTTTTTAGATTCCATCTAAAAGAAGGAATATACAAAAGAAGTGCATCTTAATACAAAAAATATATAAATATATATTTTATTAATAATAATAATAAAAATATTAAAAAATAATTATGCAAAAAAAAACGTCATATCCTCTTGAATCACAAAACCTTCCAGATATATCAAAGTTAACAGCGTGAGGCAATACATTATGTCATGTTTTTAGTCGAGATGTTATCATTTGACATGATGAGTTTGGGCGACGCAGTTGCGCAGTAGGTAGTGCTGTCGCCTCACAGCAAGAAGGTCACTGGTTCGAGCCTCGGCTGGGTCAGTTGGCCTTTCTGTGTGGAGTTTGCATGTTTTCCATGCGTTCGCGTGGGTTTCCTCCGGGTGCTCCGGTTTCCCCCACAGTCCAAAGACATGCGGTACAGGTGAATTGGGTTGGCTAAATTGGCCGAGGTGTATGTGTGAATAAGTGTGTATGGATGTTTCCCAGAGATGGGTTGCAGCTGGAAGGGCATCCGCTGCGTAAAACATGTGCTGGATAAGTTGGCGGTTCATTCCGCTGTGGCGACCCCAGATTAATAAAGGGACTAAGCCGAAAAGAAAATGAATGAATGAATGAATGATGAGTTTGGTAACATTCAAAGAGTACAAAATAGAAATAACATAGAAGAAAAAAATTCAATTAAAATAAATAAATACATTTATTCTAAAGGCCAGGGAGTTCTTCAAAGTGTTTAATAAAGGGGGACCATTTGTCTAGAACTTGTGTTTCGAGCCTCAAATCACGTATTTAATCTTTTCCAATTGAATGTAAGACATCATTTATTCAGCCAGTGTGTGTTGGCGGGTCTACTCTTTTCCACTTGAATAATGTTAAATGTCTTGCTAGTAGTGTAGTGAAAGCGATAACCAAATGTATATCTTTACTGAAATCTATATTCTCAGGCACAACACCAAAAATTCCCATCAATGGATCTGGGTCAATTGGAATGCTTTATATGTGTTTGTATGTTTGAAAATCCCCTCCCAAATTTTTTCTAGCTTGGGACAAAACCAGAACAAATGAGCAGTGGTAGCAGGTGATTGTAAGCATCTACCACATGCCATATATTTTATTTTAAATACATAAAAACGAGCAACTGTGCATTTGGGGAAAAATGGAGTTTGATTTTGTATGATTTCAATTTGATTTTAAATGGAGACTTTATTTTTTCACTTCTTTACCACACGCCAAAAAATTTCTGTCTCATACTCATGTCTAATGTAGATAAAGGAGATGCAATGAACCATGAATTAATTTATAGGTATGAAACAATTTACTCTAAACTAATATTTTTGATTAATTGAGTATGAGATGCTTCTACAGTGTCCTCTAACCTCTTCACCCATCCTTTCCCTCCAAACAGGAAAAAGGGCACAGCGGTGAATGGATTTTTGCTCGTCCTTTGGCTCTCTCTCTCTTTAGTGAAAGTAATCTGAAAGTGCTTTTGCCAAAATAATCCATTTTTCAACGAATGGATCTGGCAGACAATTAAAGGAGCAAACATGCCGAACTACCACATGCACTGCTACCAAACACGATAACTCAATAAGATGTCCGATCCCTCCCTTGTGAACTCTTGGATTACCCATGCATGGCTTCATCGGTAAGTTCTGAGCTGGTGTTTTACAGATACATGACTCACTCTTGAGTTAAGTTTAGCACTCCCGAGGCTGTCTGTGGAGATCGGGCCTAACAGTAAAGCGACTCACATTCCTTGTTTTTTGACATTTCATTTCAAAAATCTTAATTTGGGCATGTCTGTGTTGCAGCTATTGGCTATGGCTGTGGTATGTCCCTCATGGCAACACATGTCAGTTGTGACTGGCGTCTAATGCTACTGCATTCTGACATAGAGGCAGAGAAACTCTGCAGTTGGTAAGCCTTCAGCCATGAGACCACTTTGACCTTACTTTGGTATTAATGCTGTGGGTTACATAGTTGAATGTTTTTTTTCAGTATAGTATATGCAGTTTGTTGTATATTTTATATGCTGTGTGTATATGGTGTATGCCATTTTTTGATTCACAAAGCATTGTGTTCTTTTTTTCTTTGTTTGCTTGTAGGGAGGAATGCACAAAATCTGCTTGTAAATCCAGAGTAATGGTTGAACTTTTCTTAAGAATTTTCCAAATTCAGTTTGAAGCACTTTTCTGAATTGCTACACAAGAGCTTTTTAGTGAATTGTGGTGGGTAAGAAACAAAGAGAGACTCATAAAACAAATCATGTTAAAATCTGCCAAATCAGCCCAAGGTCTTTCAAAGGTCTCTTCACACCATACTGAAAACGTCAACATAATTTCTTTCATGCTTAATCTGCATTAATTCCAGTTCACTTAAAAGTTATTTTTGTGATTGTGTTGTTGTTGCATCATTCCAATGCCGAAATGAATGATGAGCTGCATATTTGTACTGAATATAAACTAAATAATCTGTAAACATGATTAGTGTTAAAGTCTAGTAAAAAGAAATATAGTAAAAAATATTAGTGTTTTTATAGTTAAAGTCAGCTTTTAGATGTTGTCACCTCTAAAAATCATTATGAATTCCATTAGCATATCTTTAAAAAGAAATCTTGATGAGTTTTTTATAGCATAGAATTATGCAAAGGATTATTGCTGAGATTAAAGAGATAGTTCACCCTTGAAAATAGAAAAAATACTACTTACTCTCTATCAAGTGGTTCCAAACCTTTACGAGTTTCTTTATTCTGTGAAACACCAATGAATATATTTTGAAAAAAGCTGAAAACCTGCAACCACTGACTTCCATAGCAGGATAAACAAACATATGGGAGGTAATGCTTACAGGTTTCTTCATAGTTTTCAACAGAAGAAACCAAGTAAATTATGTTTTTAACAAGTAAAGAGTGAGTAAATGACAGAATGTTCAGTTTTGGTTGTTCTGTCCATTTTATATTACCATTAAGGGTGATTCTTAACCAAAATCACAAACATAAGATTCCTTGAATCCCATTTACAATAAGCCCATTCACGAGAATACAAATTATTATATTTTGAAGAAAGCTGAACACCTGTAATCCCTTCTGTAGTCGGATAAACTAATATATGCAAATTAATGCTTACAGATTTCCAGCATTCTTCGAAATATCTTCAAAGTTTTCAACAGAAGAAACCAAGCCAAATAGGTTTTGAATAAGTAAAGAGTGAGTAAATGACAGAATGTTCAGTTTTGGTTGTTCTGTCCATTTTATATTACCATTAAGGATGATTCTTAACCAAAATCACAAACATAAGATTCCTTGAATCCCATTTCCAATTAGCCCATTCACGAGAATACCAGTTATTATAGTTTGAAGAAAGCTGAAAACCTGTAATCCCTTACTTCCGCAGTTGGAAGTAACTAATATTTGCAAGTTAATGCTTACAGGTTTCCAGCTTTCTTCAAAATATCTTCATAGTTTTCAACAAAAGAAACAGTCAAGTCAACAAAGTCAGTATGGGTGTACTGTCCCTTTAATGTTACTTAATGATTATTACTATTTTTAAATATCTTTATTTGGGGGGTTTGGGGGGTTCGAAAAACTCACCCCTCACTGACAAAGGTCCAGAATTTTTCCCATACCGTGCCCTATGCCATAATAAATTGTGAAAATAATCCATCAAAGAATGCTTTAACACCAAGCGGAATCTTGTGTTGGCTGTTGTGTCAGCGTGACTGAGGAAAGTTGAATGTGCAGGCCAGTTTGCTATTTAAATAGGCTAGTTTTTAATTTAAAACTTTAACAGATTCCTATTTTTTATAATAATATATATTGATTTATATATTATGTATATGATATAAATGATAATTGATGTAAATGTTTAGGAATTGTTTTCAGTACATCAAAAAAAAAAAAAAAATGTGGTTATGATGACCATCCAATAAGCTAATCCAGCAAGAAATAGTGCTTAAAATGTCACTAAAATGCAACCTATTTAAAACTCATCATTAAATAGAAAATGAGGCAAATAACTGCAAAAAGGTCTTTTTAAGAAAGAAGAACCACCCCTTTCACCAGGCTGGCTACAGGCTTGTACATTCAGTCTTTTTTAATCTTGACTTCCTTATGGGTATAAATGGAATAAAAAAAAATAAAAAATCGGAGGTGACAGTAAAATATTGACATAAAGTGTCTTGTTTATCATCCCTTTCACTTACTTCCAAAATATTTAATGATGATTCTTAACCAAAATCACAAACATAAGGTTCCTTGAATCCCATCTCCAACAAGCCCATTCACTAGAAACTGCAGCACCTCGGACAATTCCGCGCCAGCCCCGCCCTCAAGCGATGATTGACATCTAAATATATGCGATCATCCAATCAGCGGAGGATTTGGGATTTGCAGTCGTTGCCCGTGGATACAACAGGGGGAGCTTCAAAGCGGTTGTTTACAGTTGAGAGCGGCAGTCTGACCGGACGGAGGCATCCGCACGTTTCCCGCAGATGGGCTTACGGCAAATCACCTAGGAAGCTCATGGACAGTAGATATCTCCAGCGCAACTAAATTAAAAAGCAAAACTCCAGGTTATCTCATAGATGCTCACCAGCAGCTAAAAGAATCAGTGGTTCCTTTTTTCCCCTATATTGGTGGTGCGCATCTGCTTTGGCTTGCTTCAGGACAACAGCAGCAGGATCTTACATTTCATCTCTTACAACTGACAAGCTTTGTTTTGTTGGACCAAACGCAGGAGGCGAGATGGATAACGAAAAGTACTTGCCAGAACTGATGGCGGAGAAGGATTCTCTGGACCCGTCCTTCCAGCACTCAATGCGGCTTCTTGATCAAGGTAAGTCCCGCTGTCTTCTGTCAAACTATCCGGGGCGGACATCCTAAATTCCTTCACGCGGTGCTGTGCGCGTTTGCGTGATCACTGGCTGAAAGACGAAGAAAGCAGATGATTAAAATGTTATCTGGTCTTCTTTTCAACACCGCTGATATTCACTCATTGTGTTGCAGACTACGGTAAATATGTTCATCTGTATTGTGGCAAGCCGTACTTGAATTTCTTTTGATTAATCCGTAATACTAGTAATTTTCTTCCCTGTAGTTCTTATAGCTATCAGTAGTGGGTAGCTGTTATGTCTATTTAATTAGTTACAATAACTCATTTGTTATATGTCAATCTTAATTTACCTATTTGTTTTTTCTTTTTTCGGTAGCAGATTTTCCTCAAAATCACGCGTTGTCTATCGGTTCCAGTTTCAGTAACGTATTGAGATAAAGTTCGTTTTATATTCACACATTTGGAATTTCTCCTTAATAGTATAATTTCAGAAAAGTATTATTTGCAAATTCTGAAATCATATTAGCAGCCAATGACTAACAACAATGTTGTGTAAATAGTCAAATATATAGTGCTAATTTTGTTTTGAAGGCATGCTTGCATGTAATTTCAGACCTAATATTCATACCATGGTAAACAATATAGCGACGGTGTCCTAAGTTGTCACTGGATGATTGTGCGAATATAAATCTTACTTTACGAGCAATTCCATGCAAATGTCAACCTTGCCATGAAAAAAAATAAGTTTTACCAAAATAGAGAAACAGTTTCTACATTTTTTGTGTAAGCAAGTACTTTACAGTACGTTAAAATACTCAAAAAAGTCTGTCAGTGTTTTCAAACAATTATATTTGATTTACCAAAGTCACACAAGTGCCAATTTCACATCTGTCACATCCATAACGAAAAAGTGTCACATCCATAACAAAGCTTTTCCCTTATAAATGGAAAAATGTCAAATAAAATAACATAAAATCAAGGATTTTTGTTCTATAGTGAGCCGAGCTTATCCTTTTGATTACCATTGTGTCTTTTAGGTTGTGCAGTTTAATTCACAGAATTTCTACAAAGTATGTTGTATATTGCAAATTGACTTTTTTGGCCACATCTGTAACGCATGTTTATTTTCCTTATTTAAAATATTAAAAATGTTTACAGATTGATATTTTTGCTCCCATAACTCTGTGGTTAGTTGTTTTGAAAAATATAAACAGTTGCTTCAAAATATTGTTCACGTATACTTTCTATGTGAATGAGTTTTTACTGCAAATGTAACATCCATAACGCTGGAATCGCCCTTACCTCACTCAGTAACTTACCACTACTCAATGCAATTTTGTTGGACACTAGTGTTCAAGTTGTTGAGTAATTTTACCATTTTTAAAACTGAAATCTTTACATTCAGACGATTGTTTACATATTGTAGTAGTTAATAAAGTGTAACTTAAAAATGTAATATTACCAGTGACCAACCGAACACATTTTATTTACTATTAGAATAATTAAAAGTATATTACTCATTGTCTCTATTGGAATAAGTACTTGCGGATTAGAAATAGATACTATATAGAAATACATTTTAAAGTAATTGTGCTTTTAAAGCGCTGAACTGAAATTTGTGTGCTTTAAATACTGTGAAAATTCGGATTAAAATGACTTGGTATTTCAGCATGTTTCGAAATGCTAATGAGTAAATGTGTAGCTACCCAATGAGGGAATATAAACAAATTAGCTTACTGTTTTATAAGGAATGTGTATGTTTCTTCTCTCTGCGAGGAATAAAGCATTTTCATTCCTCAAGAGCATGAGCTCATTTGCGCTTCTTTAACGAAGCAGAGCATATTGAGTCCAGAGAGAGTGTGCAGACTAATGAATTAATCTGTTTTAAGAGTGCTGCACACAGAACCAATATCTTTGATAAGGAATGTACCAGGTGCAGTTATCCATGTATCTGGATTTATTCAAGTCTTTTGGAGTTTCGCTGAATTGAAAGTGTGTTTAAAAACCAGTGCACTGCATCCATGCATATGCTTTGAAATGATTTAAGATATAGACAACATTCTGCTTGTGTATCAGTTTGAGCAGCTTGAGTCAAGGTTGGAGATATGGTTTAAAAGCTGACCATTTGCAGATGTCACAGTTGTGCGCTCCATCTCTTTCTCTCATCCGAATGCTCTTCTGTTGCACAAGTAATTTGTCAAAGTACTCATGACACAACTTCATGCCGTTCCTGAGGGAATGAGTTCCATCATGCGAACCGATGAAAAATTCCACAGGACTCACCAGGCAGATTCATCTGTAGGGTCTTAAACCACGCTGATTTAAATCCAGTGTACCAGTGCATAAGGGAGTCTGTTTGCTGCTTTAGGCATGGTGCAGCTATTCTTCAATTAAAGCTTCACTTATGCAGTAAAATGTGCTTCCTGGCTGTTACTCTTGGTTTCACTTTGCCCAAGGGGGTAACTGAAGGTCTGCGCTTTAACACACTGAGGCGTATTTGGTTTGATAATAAGCTGTAGAGTCAGCACAACGTAGCACATGTTCTTTCTGTGCAACTTTTCATATAGAAATGGCTCATTGGATTTGGAATCTTGTTTGATTTAGTTTTTTAAGTAATGCAGGGTTTTTGAAATGGTCTTCAGTGGTGGCAAAAAACCCCTGGTAAACTTGCACACAGTAGAAACATGTGAACTTAGTGGCTAGAACCGATGATAAATGCAAAGAAAGAGTTTAATGATTTGTTAACGTGTGGGGTGTCAACGATGACTCTCTGTCTTCTCATAGTCATACTCATTTCTTTTTTTTGTCAGAATGTATATAAAATCATCCCCATGCATTTAATGTAGAACATAAGCTTCTTATTGACCTTATTCTTGAATGCGGAAGTGCGCTCGTTTTTGCGATTGTTTTAGAACTTCCGATTCAGTTTCCTATGGGAGAAATGACTAGGAATAATAAACGCCTGAAAACGGTCAAACTACTCACTCTACAAACAAGTGTTTGCATGATTATACAGACAAAATAGAATAATATAATAAGAAAACCTCAGTTTGCAACATCAAGCAGCAGAACGAGCTGTTTTTAACGTCTAAAAATTAATGGAAGTGAATGAGACCGGAAGTCTCGAGCCAAAATGATTCAAATGGCTGCGCCCGCACGTACGCGGAGAATAAGGTCAATACATACATTGATGAAAAAACAATCCTCAGTCTTTTACTAAACAATGTGCCTTGGCGTTTTAATCCAGATTCCAAAAAACATATGGAAGATCATGTGTTTTCTTAATTGTTGTTCCTAATTTTACCTAAAATGGGCTAATGTGAACATTGCAGAGCACCAAATACTCATGTAGGTGTATCTGTTTCATGCAAACTGGAAGCTAGAGGGTCCCCTCGAACAGAAAGTACACAAGTGAAACTCGTCAAAGGAAATCCTAATATGGACAAATATACCCTATGAAAATGCAGATGTTTTGACTGATGAAACAACAATACAGTTGCAAAAGTATACTTCTTCAAGCCAAATTATTTGTTTATCACAAGCACAACATTCATCTATATCATTTATTCATTTTCCTTCGGCTTAGTCTCTTTATTTTCAGGGGTCGTCAAAGCGGAATGAACCGCCAACTATTCCAGCATATGTTTTACGCAGCGGATGCCCTTCCAGTTGCAACCCAGTACTGGGAAAGTACATATACTATGGCCAATTTAGCATATTCAATTCCCCTATAGCGCATGTCTTTGGACTGTGGAAGAATCCGGAGCAGCCGGAGGAAACCCACAGCAACACGGGGAGAACATGCAAACTCCACACAGAAATGCCAACTCATTTGTTAAGTGTTCCACACACACATCAAGAAAGGTTTGGAGCTGGCATGTAAGTTTTTGGAGGAAGTTTCTTTAAAAGGGCATCCATCCATTCATCCATTAGTCAATCCATCTATCTATCTTTTGTTTGATCCATCCAGCTTCCATCCTTCCTTTGATCCATCCATCCATGGGGTGTCGAGGACGAAAGTCCTCTATTTGTCGATCCACCTATCAATGGTTTGTTCCATCCATCCATCCATCCATCCATTTGTCAATCCATCTATCTATCTTTTGTTTGATGCATCCATCTTCCATCCTTCCTTTGATCCATCCATCCATGCCGGGGGTGGGGGTGGGGTGTCGAGGACGAAAGTCCTCTATTTGTCAATCCACCTATCAATAGTTTGTTCCATCCATCCATCCATCCATCCATCTATCCATCCATTTGTTGATCCATCTATATCTGGCTTGTTCCATCCATCCATCCATCCATCCATCCATCCATTTGTCAATCCATCTATCTATGGTTTGTTTAATCAGTCTGTCCATCCATCCATCCATCCATCCATCCATCCATCCATCCATCCATCCATCCATCTATCTATGGTTTGTTCTGTCCGTCCATCCATCCATCCATTTGTCGATCCATTGATCTATGGCTTGTTCAGTCTGTCCGTCCGTCCGTTCATCCATCCATCCATCCATCCATCCATCCATCCATTTGTTGATCCATTTGTCGATCCATCTATCTATGGTTTCTTCCATCCATCCATCCATCCATTTGTCGATCTATCTATCTATGGTTTGTTCAGTCCGTCTGTCCATCTATCTATCCATCCATCCATCCATTCATTTGTCGATCCATTGATCTATGGTTTGTTCAGTCCATCCGTTCATCCATTCACCCATTTGTCGATCCATTTGTTAATCCATCTATCTATGGTTTCTTCCATCCATCCATCCATCCATCCATCCATCCATCCATCCATCCATCCATCCATCCATCCATCCATCCATCCATCCATCCATCCATCCATCCATCCATCCATCCATCCATCCATCCATCCATCCATCCATCCATCCATCCATCCATCCATCCATCCATCCATCCATCCATCCATCCATCCATCCATCCATCCATCCATCCAAATATGTTATAAGAGAGTACAAAGTTAGTTTTTTTCATTTATAGTGATGCTTTTTTTCTTATTCAGCATCCAAAAAAAATCTTTTATAGGGTCAATCCATTTTAGCCTTGCAGCTCACAGAGTGGGGTTACGACCGAACGCAGATCTGTCAGACATCAAACCTGTCTGGCTTCTCAGCAAACGCTTTGTGGTCTCTCTCTCTATCTGTTTCTCAAAGGCGCATCAAGATGGCAGGCTCGAAAATATTCAGATGAGATTCGACACCAGTAACAGATTTTTTTTCTTGCAGAGTGCGGAAAAGGCGTGAGAACGAGTGAAGAACTTGGGGTCTGACCAGCCTAGCAGATAACACGTTTTTCACACTTTCACACTCAGCACTTTTCTGCCTTATCACTCCATCTTCCTCTTTAAAAAATGGGAAGGCCTTTTAGTAGGATGATATCTCGTAGTGAAAGGCACAATGACAGAAAGACAGAGTTTAAATCTCTTTTTTTATCTTCTGGACACTAAGAGAAATGTAAGAGAAACCAATTAAACCATGAAGAAAGAGACTGCTTCATAAGTGTATTTGCTCGTTTATTAAGAAAGATGCAATTTGCAAGTAATTAGCTAACATCTCTGAATGTTTTATTGGCAGAAATCAGCATAGGCGTCCTGGGGTTTGGAGATGTTTGCGCGCCTGCCAAAATCTCAAGAAAAAACTTGCCGCTCTTATCTCCAGCATACTACAGATGGCTCATGATGTCATGTCGAGTAGCTCTCATCTTAGAATCCTTAACTAAATTATGTAATTGGCAGGAGGAGAGGAAGGAACGGGAAAACAACAACAACAACAACATACAAATACACATTCGCACACACATAGGCTTGCAGACTGTTTGCAATGCTACACAGGCCACTAAACAAACCTTAACTGGATGGAAACAGATGCAGTGGGAGTTTCATTAAAACGGCGCACACCAACAGTCACCAAACTCCCAAATCCCACACAATCTTTTTTGCTTAATTGCTTTAGAAATGCCTTTCTTAAGAACATGTGAGGAGCTAATTAGGTATTTAGCGTAATTACACTCCGTTAAATTAAAAACAGGTCCATAATTGAGCCTCAGAAAAGTAAAATGTAATGTTCCACTGAAGACTGAGACCTCATACCTGTGCTTACATTTAGAAGTGGTGTTGTATAATGACTATGCTTGCATTCAGACACTTTAGAATTTGACATTGAACTTGAAAATGAAATTAATGTGTTGACAATTTCTAATGCATGTAACAAATTGAAATACAAACACATGAAAAAGGAAACAATAGCTGTGTTTTTATCTGTTAATGTGCATTTTGAAGTATCACATGGGAAATTAGTGATAAAAACACCAAATGTTGAATTAAAAATATCTTAATTCGCATTAAAAAAATGTTTGTATGCTCACTTGAGGTGGTTTTGGACTTGTGTGAAAAGGGAAATAATGAAATAATGGGAGATAGAAATGCATTTGCAGAATAAGCTCTGATATAGTGAATGTTACACCTAAGTGACCAATCAGCTTGATAGAAACGCATCTAATTTGCATCTCAGATTTTTTTTTTTTTTTTTTTTTGCGAACTTTAAAAATAATCAAATACGTTTGGATGGAAATGCAATTTATTTAAGACTTCTAAGATGAAGCTAATCAACTTGACAATGACTGATGCAATTTTGCAAGAAATAAACGACCAGCAGGGTGCTAATTTCTATCTTACATTGTCAGACGTTTAGCTTTGCCAGATCTTCAGTTGTGCTTTACACAGGGGTCAGTATTTTTATTTGGTTAGTAGGGGTAAGCTAATCTCTGCTGGTTTATTATGCAAGCATATAAACTGAAATTGTATCGTTAAATTATTGTTCATGTTTGTTAGAGATGTGGTGAAAAATCGTTTGCGAAATCGATTCTGAGATTTTGAGAAGTGGATTGCTGTTGAATTAATTTTTGAGCTTAGTTTTTAACAGCAGATGGCGCTGTATGCTTTACAAACTGCCGTACTCTGCTAGCATCTAATACCTTACAAATATAGCACTTAAATGCAATCTAAAATAATCATTAATAAAGTTAGGAAAAGTTAGCAAAACTAGCGACATAAAGTGCAGCACAAATTGATTGTGTGGAACCCAGCATTTTTTAAAGTGTATAACATGCGTCATTAAACATGCTTGGTTCCACACAATCAATTTGTATTGTGTTATTAGTTTTTACAAATTTAAGTAGATTGAACTGGGGCTGTTTCCCAGTGTTGGGTTGCAGCTGGAAGGGCATTCGCTGTGTAAAACATATGCTGGATAAGTTGGCGATTCATTCCGCTGTGGCGACCCCAGATTTAATAAAGGAACTAAGCTGAAAAGAAAATGAATGAATGAATTGAACTAAGGCTGTGCGATTTATTGAAATTTGGACATGCACGATTTCTAAATGGCCTTACTTACTCTTACTCTCAGGGCCATTTATATTGAAGTTGATATTTAGCCGCACCATATTGGTGTTTCGTAACATCTAGTTTTTATGAGATGGGTTGTTAGCCCAACGCTCAACCCCCAACCTGGAGGTTCTAAATTGCCTTACTGCTCGACTTTCCTGCAGTATGCTATTTGAACCAATCATAACGCAGCTTGCCTAAACAGAGCATGAGAACAGGAGACTGAACTTAATGAGAAATAACCTGCATGATGAGTTCAGCACAGGAGGACTTAATGTCAACATCTGTGTGGGATTACTTTGGAAACATGAAGGCTGATTTATCGCAGAACCAGTTAATTTGTAAGTCAGTCATATATTGCGTCTAAAAGCGCGTGGAAAGTGCGAGGCGCGTAGCTTCCTTCAGCATTTCTAACTCACTTTGCGCTCGCGTTTCTTCCTTTGTTGCTGCTCGGCGACCATCAACTGTTTTCTCAGAGGATAACAAACTAACAAAACATTGCTGCAGCTCCGATACAAGTTTTATTTAGGGAGAAAATTAAAAGGCATTTTTGGGTGTCTTGTGTTTGTCTGAGGTAGGCATGGGCCGGTATAAGATTCTGACGGTATGATAACCTTGAATAAAAATATCGCGGTTACACGGTATCGCGGTATTGCGGTTACTGCTCTAAAATATATTATATTTAAATGTTTGGGATAAAAAGCAAAAACTTTTTTCCCTTTTGAACACACTATATTTAATTTTAAGAAAGATATAATATATTTTGCAACAGTAATGATGTCAGGCTAAATAATTCAAATGAATAATTGACTTCTGCTGTCTTCATTTATTCCAAAAACTGATTTTTTTTTTTACAATTTAAAATGGCATCTTTGTATATCTTTTTTGCTGGAGATACTATTGTCCTAAAAAGAAAAAAGAAGTAGATAAAAAAAAAATCGTACACATACCTTAGGAACGGTATTGCAGAAAATTTTGATGGTTTTAAAACCTTGACTTTTCCAAACTGCGGTATACCTTGAAACAGTTATCGTCCCATGTCTAGTCTGAGGTAATTAGTCTACCAAAATGTGCGTATTCCATACAAAGTGTGAAGCTGATCGTTCAGCTCTTGTTGCGTGACTCGCGGTGTGGCATTCTGAAAAGTGAAATTTAAAGTTTGTCTGAAAAGAGATGTTTTCAACTGGGGGCACCTGGAATATGCGCGCGTGCTACTCTCAATAAACTCGCGCAAGCTGCGCTCCTCCATTGGAAATAAAGGACTTGTGCGCATAAAAGATATGTGAACGGCCTATTTTTACAGCAGCATCACAAAGAAGTCCATGATCTATGCATGATAAAAAAAAATCTGTGGACAGGTAGAAAAGTATATGCAACTACGATATGCGGTCAAGCAGAACATCAGAGCCTTACTTGAGTTTGACAACGCGCACACATACAGTAGTCTATAGACCAATTACCAACTTACGTCATACATGACGTCACACGGGTCCCCCGGTTGCAGAAAAAGACCGGCTGCAATAGCAAACATGTCGTGTTTTGCGGTAGGATGCCAAATTCGAAAGCCAAAAAATAGAAAACTTAACTTTTACCATACACCACACTGCTTTTAATGCCAACTGCAGATGTCTTTGGCTAAAAGGGAGCTGAATGAAGTGACAACCTAATAATAAATGCTGGACTCTGCAGTTCTCATGTTATATCAGGTAAGTTCAGGCTATGCTGAATCATATACATTACTCGTTTTTGATTGCAGCAATTATTTCGGCAAAACAGTTACATGTGGTTAATTAATGCTAACAATGAAACGTGAAAGTGTAAGTTATTAAGGTAAAGTTGGTTTTATATTCACACATTCATTCAGTGACAACTTGCGACACACTCCCTATATTGTTTACCACAGCACTTTGAGTATTCGGTCTGAAATAACCTGCAAGTGTGACTTGAAAACAACATTAACACTGTTTATTTGACTGTGAACAATGTTGTACTTTGACAGTCCTTGGTTGCTAATATGATTTCGCTACTTAGAGTTTGCAAATAATATGTTTATGAAATTATATTATGAAGGGGAAAGTCCGAATGTGCGAATATAAAACCCACTTTACCTTTATGTGTAAGTTCACCCTGGGCCTGCTGTACAAGTGTAGTTCGCTCTCAGAATGGACCTGTCAGACGAACGCCGCTCACTTTAACGTTAATTTTGCCGAATCACTATGCCTATTACTGGGTGACAAGCTGTTATAATACGCTGAAAGCATTATGTAAATAATATATATAATATATAATCAATATATCTTATTTCTAAAACAACAACAAACTCTGAACCGCATTGGATGTCATTCCCTCGCTGTAAATGCTAGCGCTCCCGGTTTTTTTCTGCCACCTCCCTGCGTGCGCATCCTGAATGTTCACAAACATGGTCTAATTGGTCTATTGTTTTGCCTTATGTCTGTTTTAGAAATATGTTACAGGTCTTTGATAAAGATCTAATTATTTTCCTTTGGGAATATGTTTCAGATTCACACTGTAAAACGTCTATGTGTGTGTGTCCAAAACGTGATTAAAATCGCAATATTGTTCAAGAAAAACGTGATGGGTTTCTTTTGCCCATATCGCACAGCCTTAGATTGAACATAAAACAATCAAGTTGTCCCAATAAACTCAAGAATTGTGTAGTTTCAGCTCTTTTGAAATAAGTAGTTTGGACAAACAACAAACGTCATTTTTTTTTGAGTGTGTCTAAACTACTAAGCAAAATAGAAGAGAGAGAACGATGAGGAAAAGTTGTAGCCAATACAATATAAGCTGTATCCTTTGTTAAAGAGGATAGAAACAAATGCAAATTCCCAAAGCTCCCAAAGCACAGCATGTACTGTATAAGATGGCCTGTAAGATACATTTAACATTCAGGAGGAGACACTGATTCCTGCTATGATACAGAGATCTGTATTAAAAAAAAAGAAGTTTTTTCTCTCGCTCTGCCCTCTGGTCTGTGACTGTATGCCGGCTTACAAAACCACCCACCAGCAAACAGAAACAGCGCCTGGCAGTGCATCAAATGCCTTGTGAACGGAGATAGATAGAGACAGCTAGAGAGATAAACTGCGATGAGAATGGCACTTGATTGAGATAATCATCACTGTCTCTTAGACGCCCCGGGCAGTTTTAATATATAATCATCTGCATACGTGAGTGGCTGTTGCTGTGAGTTTCTGATTGGAGATCAGGTCGGCTGGTGCTTAACTCATAGGATAGGATGGAGCAAACTGATTTGGAGTCAGTTCTCCAAGAGTATGCATGCCCAGTAAAGAAGGCAGAGCGGACAGATCTTTTAAAAGCTGTTTTTAACCTTGCAGGGTGTTATGTTACATCTTTTATCTATAATTCCATACGAGCAACTTTGTTTTATGTCAGTAGTTATGTTTCCATCCAAAAATGCGAAATAACTTTATGCGCATAAATGGAATATCACATAAAAGATGTGCGAATAAAGCAGCGTTTCCATCCAACGAGTCAAAGCGAACAAAATCGTCACTTCCTGATTATCTGGCGCCAAATATCAACAGTAAAAACCGAATTTGCTGCGATACGAGATGCTGAGCGAATCTTTTCTTCATTTAATAAATGACTTGCGCCCCGAAGGCAATCCTTACATGCAGTGAACATGCGGTGGTGTCTGAAGGTGTCAGACGCGGAGCACAGACGCTCTTGATACTGGAGGTAATTATTTATGTAATAACACCAATACTGAGATGGTTAAGGCGTTTTAAAATGACTAAAACAGCATTTCAGATGTTTTGCTGTGTGCTCAGCCTGCTGGTTTGTTCATTCGCACACATTTTTATCACCACATGATCTATAATAACAAAATCACATGACTTTTTTTTTTAAATGCACATACTGGAATTTGTTCGGTAAAAGTGTTTACATCATAGTTTATGCGCATCTTTTCTTATCGAATAAAAAGTTTATCCTACTTGGTTATGTGCATGTTTTTTTATGCGCATTTTCAAAATTTATGCACATCTTCACGTAGGGCTGGATGATATGGCAAAAATTTATATCACGATATATTTCTTAATTTCGGTCGATACGATATAATTCCGATATTGATATGGACAATATTAAAAAGACAGGAAAAAACTGCAAAGAACGCACACAATGGATGTCTGTACCTACAAATGTTTGCAAACTGAATTTGCAAAGTCTATAATACCTCCAGGCTCTAATAACTTTTTTTTGTTTAAATAAAAACAGTACAAAAAATTATTTTCACCTTTTATTTGTATTTAACCTTTACAAACAAGAAATGTGAAATAAACTATCAAATAAATAATACTCTCAGACTCAGCTTATTTTATATATATATATATATATATATATATATATATATATATATATATATATATTATAGGTGGGCATAGATTAATTTTTTAATCTAGATTAATCTAGATTAATTTCAAAATTAATCTAGTCTAAAATGGCTCATTTGAATTCTGCCGAAGGCATTCAGAATATGTGTGCTACCCAAATAATAAGACTTTGAGAACGGATTTCTCAAGCCAGGTGGCGCATTAGACCAGGGGCTCATCTCCTGTTTCCAAAATATATATATATATATATATATATATATATATATATATATATATTTTTTTTTTTTTTTTTTTAATATAATATATAGACATAGTTTGTGGGGGTTAGCTTGGCCAATGTGATGAACAGAAACTTTTATTAGCGTTTTTTTTTTTTTTGTATATGCTGAATATTTAACAATCAAAATAATACCAAAATCTTACAAATATGACATCCACGTCATTAAAAAAAACATAGAAAAAGAATAATAATTATAATAATAAAAAAATCAAAAAGAGTAAAGCTACAATAATATTTGCAATAGAAAAAGAGTTGTTTGAGTATATTCATAGTTCTGGTTGCTTTTCATCTTGAACATCTTTTAAGGGTTTTATCTGTCTATTTATATTTGTGTATAATTACCTAAATAAATTAAAAGGTTTAACATAAAACTATTTAATATATATTTTATATAGTCTATTTATATAGACTAATATTTTATCGAGTATATGCAAGGATCGGGTCTTTATGTATGTCTGTGTGTTAATACGGGAGTATATGCATGGATCAAGCATGCATCAAGTTTATATCTAGGTTATATGCGTAAGTTTCATACATGTTTTGAACATTCAAATAAATCACTCACGCATTCTCAGTAGCCATATCTGTATATGCACGTGTTGATAAGCGAAGTTTGATTTAAATCCTACACGGCGGAGGTGGATGGTGGTGATTGTGAGGCGACAGGTTGGCTTAAACTTTTAGGATGCCTCATCTTCTGACTCTCAGTATGTTTTATCAGGAGTAACTGCTTCAAATGATGAAACAGATTTGATGTGTTCCCGCTGCTGGTCGGCACCACTCTCCGACACATTTTGCAGAGCACCGAAACCACTTCCACACCACTGCATTAATCCTTCCTCTCTTATCAACTATTTCGTCTGCATTCTTACTTGTGGAAGCTTGTTTATTCACATCAGGGCACTCATTTTGTAGCTAAAACTTTCTGCGACAGAGCTTAACCAACTGCTGTGCTGAGCGCCGGCAACCTGTCTGTGATATACCTCATCACGCAAGTGTCATCACGCTCTTTCTGACGGCTGAGCACTGAACGTCATTCAGTGACAAGTGATACAATGTATACAATCTTATAGAAATAATATAATATATATGTATGCAAATTTATATCGAAATATCGGAAATGGGTTTAATAATCATATCACCGTTATTGAAAAAAAATCTATCGCGATATATATTGATATCGAATTATTGTCCAGCCCTATATTCACGTTTCCATCAACCGTTTTTATGTGCAAATTAAAAATGTGCATAAAATATGTGGATATAAACGTAGCTATTGTGATTTTTATTTATTTATTTAAAAAAAAAAATTATTTATGACTACACGTTTAACATGGGTAATGCATAAAGTAGCTCTTGAAATGCTCTACACTACCCAACAAAAGTCTTGTCATCGATCCCAGTTTTAAGTATATGTAAGTAAATAATAATTTGCCTTCTAATTGATCATTTGGAAAAGTGTCAGAAGGTAGATTTTTCCGATGAATCATCTGTTGAACTGCATCCCAATCATCACAAACACTGCAGAAGACCTATTGGAACCCGCATGGACACAAGATTCTTATGGATTGGGGTGACATTCAGTATGGGGGTATGCGAGAGATCTGCAACATCAACAGCCTGAGGTATCAAGGTGCTGCCCATTACATTACAAACCACAGGAGAGGGCGAATTCTTCAGCAGGATAGCGCTCCTTCTCATACTTCAGCCTCCACATCAAAGTTCCTGAAAGCAAAGAAGGTCAAGGTGCTCCAGGATTGGCCAGCCCAGTCACCAGACATGAACATTATTGAGCATGTCTGGGGTAAGATGAAGGAGATGAATCCAAAGAATCTTGATGAACTCTGGGAACGCTTTCTTTGCCATTCCAGATGACTTTATTATAAGCTCATGGGAGTCAATAACACAATATTCATTCTGTTTCCACTGCATTCTATACTGGACATTATTTCTGTTAAGTGACAAGACTTTTGTCTAAGCAAAGTCAGACCTTACTGTCCTAATTAAATCATTAAAAATCAAGGCATGATCATATTTTATTTTGGTAAAATAAGCGTAATCTAGAGGCCTTTACCTTTCATATAAGCCACTTCTGATACCAAATGATCAACTAGAAGTCAAGTTATGATTTGTTGTTCCTAAAACTTGAATAGGCGACAAGACTTTTTATATTTTATATTTTCTTGATCCTCCCTAAAATGAGTCTTTCGTTTTGAGAAAGAAAGGGCCGGAAAAATTGGTTACCAGGTACTATTTAGTAGTGTTTTTAAAAAAAAAAAAAAAACTTTAATACCAATTATTATATTAACTTTTCTTTTTTTATGCAAATATTATCATCATCATCATTATCATTATCAATTGGGAGTTATTCTATATGTGTGTGTGCGTGGGTGTATATAGAGACGTCATGTTTATTCATAAAAGGGAAGGATTGCCTTTCTGGTCCAGCCGAAATATGATTTTTACAAAATGTATTAAAAAGGCAACGTTAGAGCTCAGAGTACGGGATGTTAACATATTGCTAAACCATCCAATCGCTGACCTCCGTGTGTCCAGGAAGCAGCCAGATGATTGGCCGGTCCTTCATGTATAATCCTTGTTGTATCCATATGTGTCTTTTGGAGAGAAAAAAATAACACGGTTCTCAAATATTATTATTATTATTATTATTATTATTATTATTATTATTATTATTAATCTTACTTCTGTCACTCCTAATACTTATTAACTTATACTTATAAGCCACTTCTGATACCAAATGATCAACTAGAAGTCAAGTTATGATTTGTTGTTCCTAAAACTTGAATAGGCGACAACACTTTTGTCAGTTTTTAAAGATTGAATGATTTTATCCTAATTTTGAAGTCAACATAGTTCAAAAAGTATGAATCTCTCCTCACATTTTTCATATTTTTCTGATGGGTTGGCATTACAAAGATGCATTTTATTCCCATATAAAGTCTTGCTGTTCTTTTTCTTTTTAGCTGTGTCACTACTTGATCCTGCTTAGGCAGCTAGTGACAGCTACTTATTGTGGGCTGTCTTTAACTGAAGGGATTTTCGACATGAAGTAATGGACTCTCTCACTTTGGTTTGCACGGTGTGAAGTGAGAACTGTTTCCTAAGAGACTCGGTTTGTTCCTCATAAAATCTAATGACCGCTTGTTAACTGCAGTCAACGCCTATTGATTTTACCCTTAACATCTGATTAAGGTTCCTAGTTATGTCAAAGAAATGACTAGCCAGTGCAATTTACAGTGAGCTATGGTGTTTAGTCTCAGCCTTGCACTGGGTGATGGTCTCCAAGGAAAGAACATTATTTAAAGTTGAATTTTGAACCAAATGGCTTTGCAGAAATAAAGTTTCATCTGGCGGCATGGTAAACACTGTCGCTTCACAACAAGAAGGTCACTGGTTCGAGTCCCAGCTAGGCCAGTTGGTGTTTCTGTGTGGAGTTTGCATATTCTCCCCGTGTTGGCGTGGGTTTCCTCTGGGTGCTCCGGTTTCCCCCACAGTTCAAAGACATGCACTATAGTGGAATTGGATGAACTAAATTGGCTGTAGTGTGTGAATGAGAGTGTATGGGTGTTTCCCAGTAATGGGTTGCAGCTGGAAGGGAATTCGTAAAACATATGCTGGATAAGTTGGCGGTTCATTCCGCTGTGGTGACCCCACATTAATAAAGGGACTATGAAAAGAAAATAAATGAATGAAATTTAAAAAAAAAATCCACGAAACTGCGAGATCACGAAAGGTGAACCACGTTATATCAAGGTAACACTGTATATTAATGGACTAATGTAGGGAATAGTCAGTGTTGCCAACTTTGTCGCTATATTTAGCGACTTTTCAGACCGCCCTAGTGACAAATTTTCAAAAAAGGAACTAGCGACAAATCTAGCGACCATCTTGGGTGTTACTGGAGATTTTTATAGACTCTCATCTGTCAGTACTGTACCATTCCTACGCTTCTCCACGAACTGCGGGTGATGCTGTCGGTCAGCCCCTCCCCCGCATCAGAGCACTTACAGGCAGCCCAGTCCTTGTACAGCAGTCTCTCCCACCTGTAGTCTGAAAGCAGATCATCCCTCTGCGTACCGACGGCAAATGATTTAGCACTGCGAGTGTGAGGTATCTGAGGTATTGCTATACTGTATTCAAACAGCAATAAATTTAGTTAAATTGACATGCATACATAAAGCGTAGTGCACATACTGTATAAATACCCCTTTATTAACTATAGGCTGTTAAACAAACAAACGGTTGGACGTTATGATGTCAGTAATATGCAAATTTTGACGTATGAAGTAATCTAGCAACATTTAGCGACTTTTTGAGCAGAGCTTAGCACCTTTTCATTGAAAATAGTTGGCAACACTGGGATTAGTGAATGTGTGTGAATTATTTTTTTTTTTTAGGTACAGGCCTTCTCACCTCAATCAGATTACAATTCACACAGGTGAGTGGGTTTAACAAACCACCTGTAGAAACACTCTTCTCTCTTTCTGACAAAAAAAAAAAAAACACCCCTCCTTACTCTAGCACCTAATTCTCTGAGCACGATCAGTTCCTTTATAAAATTAGCGTCACATGAATCGGCTTCCGGGTCCAAGCGCTCTATCAAACTGTATAGGGAGACTCATCAAATTGTAATGATAAACGTTTACAAAGCGATTGTAGTCCATGCCTAATATTCGATGGCCTGAAAGTGATTAATTTTTTATAAATTTATACATTTTGCAGCAAATCCCAGAGATATAAATTCACTTTAATGTCTGATAGGACTAAAAAGTGGCCATAAACAAACATTTTCTCAATTCAAATGAGTAGCAGCTTTGACCCGGAAACAGTATTCCATACGTCATGACTTATCAAGCGGATTGTAAGTCAATTTTAGACAAAAGCGTCTGCTAAATGACTAAATATAAATGCAGAAACGGCTAACTTCACCTTTAATTAATCAGTTCAACAATCATGAATCAGGTTTATAGGACTTTTATGAAAGCGAGTAGCCAATGCGTGTCAGGTTGTTTTCAGAATCTATTTTATGTCCGTATTTTACTAAACCGCAATGGATGTTTGCGCGTCACCTCGGATTACTCCCTTCCAATCTCAAGCCGCCGTTGTTTCGTGCCTCTTCTACAGGTGTAATCATCTCCAGCGGTCCTTTTGTGATGGGATGGCTGATTTTAAAGCATTCTCACCCCCACATAAAATGCAGTGAAGTGGAAAACGTGCCACGCTTCTCATTTTCTGTTTGAGGGTAGGGAAAAAAAAAGCTGTGGTTTTCGTGTCTGCGTTTGTCAGTCTCAGCAGTTTCCGTGTGGGGGGGCTTTCTCAGGTCAGCTCGAAAAACAAATGAGCCTGGAATCTCATACGCTGAGCTCTGATTCGACACCTTGGGTCAGGGATAATGAGCCGGAGCGTGTATCTGTGAAATACTGTCTCTGCGTGTTTGAGGAGAAGAGGAGCTTCGTTTTCTCTCTCTCTCTCTCTCTCTCTCTCTCCCTTCCTCTCTGTCTTGCCCTTGAGAACTGGAAATCTGTAACATGATATGTAGCGGTCTTAGCGAACAACCTGTGGTCACCAAGTAATCCCTTCAGCTGCGGAATTTCCATAAACTACGAGAGAGAGTCTGAGTCTTTGGTAAATTCAGAAAGAAATTTTAATTCTCTCTTCATTTACAAAAGAGTTTCTCTCAAAGTGTACAATATTTGCTGTTCGTTTGAGGTCAGTTTTAATTTATTTATACAACATTTAAGAAATGCTTTTTGCTAGGGGTGTGAACCTACACTGGTCTCACGGTTCGGTTACGATTATCATGCCATCGATTCGGTTCAATTTGATATCTCGGTGCATCACGGTGCATTGACGATGCTTTCCATACATAATTAGATTTTTTTTCTTTACAACACAAGAATAAAAATTGTATTAAAATCTATAAATATGTTTATATTTATATATTACTTGTAATACAATTTTGTCCTTAAATAGACGCAGTAAGATACTTGAACTGTACCTTTAATTTTACCTGCTCAAAAAAAAACACTCTTTGTGAATGTTTTAGACAAAACTCCAATACATGCACAGAAGACAGCACGAGCATTCATAACAAATAATGTAAATATTATCCCGCTTGCTTTTTTTTTGCAAGTTCTTACACCCCTATGATTGGTCAATGTCTTCACCCGCTCAACAGAAAGGGCTGCGCTTGGCTTTAGAAACGAAAGCGACGTTCACCCATGAGTGACGCGGGAAAAACAGCCGCGGGTCAGTCTATATGCGCATAATACGCAGTTATCAGGTAATTCGTAATAGAATAAATACAATACAATAAACTCGCACCACAGGCACGCTTGTGTCTGGATCTACAAGTATCGCTTTAACAGAAACTTTACCTCACGGACATGCCAATGCTCCCTAGTAGTGAAATCGCGGCTCGTGCTTTACCATTCCTCAGTGTCAGTGAAAGATCTGCTTTTTAAGTAGTAGGAGTGTTTTATTTACTCGCCCTCGCCTCCTTCGCCATAGTATTCTACAGCGACATCGCGCATAAGGGATAAATGACGTCAGTGCGTAATAACCGGTTATGATCTATTACTGAACCGATATCGAATTGTCCCCATCTGCATCGCGGTGCACAGAAGAAACGATTAATTTAGACACCCCTACTTTTTGCACTTATAATGTTTTAGTTTCAAATGAATGCTTTTATTTGAACTTTGTAATTATCGAAAAATCCTAAAAAGATTGCCATTTTTACACAAATTCCCCTAATCTTTCACATTAAACTTTCATAAAACATCATTAAAAATCGTATCTACCCCTTACTTTTTGTTAAAGAAAAGTGTAAATTAGTATAAATAAAAATGGAAATATGGTATTCATTGATATTGAAAATGGTATTCAAAAATGTACTTCATATGTTTGTTGCAGTTTCGTGGTAAAATGAACACTAGGGGGGCAGTATGGCACCAACAAATTTAGTTCTTTTTCACATTAATGATATTTAAAAGGACTATTTTGTGCAGTTCTTTGCATAACACCAAATAATAGAGGTGTAAAACTACACTGGTCTCACGGTTTGTTTCGGTTACGATTATCATGCCATCGATTTGGTTCAATTCGATATCTCGGTGCATCACGGTGCATTGACGATGCTTTCCATACACAGTTTTATATTTTCTTCACAGCACAACAATTCTTGTATTAAAATGTATAAATTTATATACTATTTGCAATACAATTTTGTCATTTAATACAAACAGTAAGATATATAAGTTGTATAAACAACACGAGCATTTATAGCAAATAAACAAATATAAATATCCTGCTTGCTCTCTGAGCCTTGTCTTTGTCACGCGCCCAACAGAAAGGGCTGCGATTGGCGCTGGCGCTCTTCACAGATGAAACTGCATCAGCGATCACAGCTTATCCATAAAGCCTGGTTTATACTCGACACGTCCGCTAGTTCGCTTGAAGCCAGGTTTATACTCGACGCGTCCGCTAGATCGCTTGAAGCCTGGTTTATACTCCACGCGTCCGCTAGTTCGCTTGATAATAATAATAATAATAATAATAATTCCTTACATTTATATAGCGCTTTTCTGGGCACTCAAAGCGCTTTACACATAGGGGGGAATCTCCTCATCCACCACCAGTGTGCAGCATCCACCTGGATGACGCGACGGCAGCCATTTTGCGCCAGACCGCACACCACACACCAGCTGATTGGTGGAGAGGAGACAGAGTGATTAATCCAATTATGATATGGGGAGGGTTAGGAGGCCATGATGGACAGAGGCCAGTGGGCAGATTTGGCCAGGATGCCGGGGTTATACCCCTACTCTTTATCGAAGGACATCCTGGGATTTTTAATGACCACAGAGAGTCAGGACCTTGGTTTAACGTCTCATCCGAAAGACGGCGCTCACTGAGCAGTATAGAGTCCCCGTCACTATACTGGGGCATTAGGACCCACACAGACCGCAGGTTGGGCGCCCCCTGCTGGCCTCACTAACACCACTTCCGGCAGCAACCTAGCTTTCCCATGTGGTCTCCCATCCAGGTACTGACCGGGCGCAGCCCTGCTTAGCTTCAGTGGGCGACCATGTGAGAGTTGCAGAGAGCTAGCTGCCGGCAAAGTGGCCGGCTTGAAGCCTGGTTTATACTCCACGCGTCCGCTAGTTCGCTTGAAGCCTGGTTTATACTCGACGCGTCCGCTAGTTCGCTTGAGTGCATGCGGCGAATGTGACGTCATCGTGGAGTTTGCGGATGTTCACTTTGGGTATGTGCGACATCATTTCGGCTGGCGGCGAATAGACGCGGTGAAGACTCTGCAGACACGCGCCCGTGTCTGTATCCAGAAGCATCGCTGTAACAGCCGAAAGGAGTGGAAAAGTCACGCCCAGCAGGTCAAATGGGCCACAGTGAGAGAGAGAGATATGGAGTTTACTTTCATTCTCTCAATCGCAGTGAAATAGGAGCTTTTGCTGTTAGTGTCAGTGAAAGACTGTCCAGCAAACACACACGCAGTGAAATTGTGCAGAGTTACTGCGTTTTTAAGTAGTTGGAGCGTTTTAAATACTTGCGCTCGCCTCCCTCGCCATAGTAAGCTACCGCAACATGGCGCATATGAGATAAATGACGTCAGTACATAATAACTGGCTCTGATTATTTCTGAACCGATACCGAATTGTCCGCGTCTGCATCTCGGTGCACCGAAGAAACAATTATTTTTGACACCCCTGCCAAATAAATACTACAAATCAACTAGACAGCTTTAAGGCCGGTACACAGTGTTGTTGGCTCACATCTGGTTCCATATGGACCAAAAAACTCCTTGTGAACACATCAAAACAACTATTCGGACCACTGAAACCCAATAGCCGACCGTTAGCTTGGTGTGTCCTGGCCTTTAGAAGAATTTAGATTTTTGAATTGTGATCAGTTGCCAAATATGTATTTATTCATTCATTTTCCTTCGGCTTAGTTTCTCATTTATCAGGGGTCGCCACAGTGAAATGAATCAATTTACAATGTAAAATCAAGGTAAAACTATATAGTTGCAGTACACATTTGCTTTTGAAAAAAAAACCCCACTGTTGGTTGGGTTTAGTTCAGTGGTTCACTAGGCGATCTGTTTGACAGGCTCCACCTTCTCGTGGACGTGTACAAGAAGGATGTGTATTTGAAACACAACAAAATTTACCCTAAGTAACGTATTTCAGATTCGCAAAAATCTAGAGAGCGCCCTCTAGTGGATTTGTCACCTGAAATGTGCAATCAAACATTTCTCAAAAATGTAGCCTGAGGCACGTATTTTCAACGAGTCTTGGCTTAAATATGAAATATATACATACTTGGCAACTGGTCTGAATATTCATTTATTCATTCATTCATTTTGTCGGCTTAGTCCCTTAATTAATCTGGGGTCGCCACAGCGGAATGAACCGGCACATTTTTTATCCAGCGGATGCCCTTCCAGCCGCAACCTATCTCTGGAAAACATCCATACACTCATCCACACTCATACACTACGGACAATTTAGTACCGCATGCCTTTGGACTGACTGTGGGGGAAACCAGAGCACCCAGAACACAGGGAGAACATGCAAACTCCACACAGAAACGCCAACTGACCCAGCCGAGGTTTGAACCTGCGACCCAGCAACCTTCTTGCTGTGAGGCGACAGCACTACCTACTGCGCCACTGTGCCACTACCTACTGATTGTTGAAATGCTGCAATGTTAAAACTCGCTTAAACATGTCATAAACAATGACATTTCAACTCATTCTAGGATGTTTAAATTGACCCAAAATCCTGTCTGTCTGGGTTGGCTTACAGCTTTAAGGCCGGTACATGCCAAGCCGACCAAACACAACTGTGTGTCGCCTTACATTCGTTCACATCTGGTTCCATCTGGACCAAAAAGCTCCCCGTGAACACACTAAATGGACAGCAGCCAAGAGATTGAGAGATAGCGTTTTGTGGCTGCATTGGAGGACCTGTCTTTCTGAACACGTCCAGAGTTTCCAACGCGCATGCAAAACGTAAACAAAGTACTGTTCATTACAATTATCACAGTTAAGCCTGGTTTATACTTCTGCGTCGAGTGATCGGCATGACCCACTGCTGTTTGTGTAGCTCTGCAATATCACTTCCGAAACGCTAGCTGGCAGTGAGGTTTTTATGTTCTTCTGTGTCGAGTTTCTTCACGGGTGTTTTTAATTTTTTCTGAACACTACCTTAATGTACAAGTGGCTCAAACTTGCTCATTTTAAGGCGGGAATCGGTGGACGTGCAACAACTTGAATCATAAGGTAAACACAAAACAAAACCTTCCACCTAGGGATCCTTCACGGGACTCGATACTTGTAAACACTCGCTCCAACGGATTCGCGTGGCTCTCGGTCCCGCCCACACTCGTCAGCGATACCAAGCCGACCAATCACAGAGCTTGCGCTATGCGTTGTTGCGACCCGAAGGTAGGGATGGGCGATATGGCCTAAAATCCATATTGCGATATACATTGCAGCCTCTTGCGATAACGATATATATTGCGATATATAAATTATAATAGAACCATTTCAGAACAGGTTACAGAGACCCTTAGGAAAGCCAAACTGCTATTTTTTTTAAGAAATAAAGAAACGTTGCATGTAATTTTGAGAACATTTATTGTGCAAAGGCAAAACTGTAATTAAACAACACAATGTTGCCGATAAATAAACTAAATGTAGTGCCTTTTAGAAAGAAAGACTTTTCTTTTAAGTCCTTGGTTCCTAAATGCCAAGTTGCAGAGAACAAAAAAACTGGTGTCTTTTTAGTTAAGGAACTTACACTGTACTGAAATTACTTCCAGTATTAAATTAGTCAAATAAAATTGTGTACTGCAGATACTTTAAATAAAAACATATTTCTAATCTGCAGCCTAAGGTAACGCATTTGATTTTAAACATTTTGTTTTCCTAATGAAATTAAAACTGGTGTCTTGATCTGCTCTTTCTCTCTCTCTCCCTCTCTGTCTGCTGTATGTTGGTGCTGCTGAGAGATTGAGACGCACCAGATAAAGTTTGCTTATAAAGTAATGCAAAAATGAATACAATTAATATCGAAAGCGAAAGCAGATTCTTGGACATGTCCGGGGAAAATGTATTGTCACCTCAAATAATGAGCTGGATCAGTCTATTTAGTCTTCGCGCTCTTCTGTATCCAGCGCGTCTCTGTGGGTCTGCATGCAGAGCGTGTGAGTCTGTGGCAGAGTGTTCTTAGTTTCTCGCGAACACAGAACCGGGCCGCCCCAATAATATATCGGCCGCCCAGGTAAAATCTGTGTGGGAAGCGCTGTGTGGGAATCTGTGTGACAAGCCTCGATATGCCATGCATGAGGCTCGCAAGTTGTGCAACACGTCGCCATTCCGTGCCATGCGTTGCTTAGTGCTGTTGTTGAGAGCTCAGCATGTGCTACAGTCACAATAGATTTCCAACGTAATACACCATAAGTTAGTGTGAAGAGCATGTTGTTTTACAGTGGCCGAGTGATTTAAGTTATCAATCGAGCTTATTATTTTTTGTCGCAAATGCGAGCGAAATGGTCGCACTGTTGTTTATTTAAGATGATGCGTAGCAGCCAGCTGCAGCTCGTTGCTCTTAATTTCGCGGGTAGATTGCGTCATCAAACATGCATTATCGCGATAAATAGAATTAGAATCTCTATCGTAGGCCAATTTTGTATTGTTTATATCGCATATCGTTTATATCGCCCATTACTACCCGAAGGTACATTTTTTGAGAGGTGCGCGTCAGTGTCGGCGTCAGCCACGGCGAGGACTATGTGACCACTTTGTTGAAGCTTACGCGTGTGCTTGACGCAGAAGTATAAATCAGCCTTTATTGTCACTCACCAAGGAGGGATTTGCTCCTGCAAATAAATCTGATAATCTAATAATCCATATCGTTTGCAGATATTTGAGAAATGTAGCGAAAATTACAGCTGGCCTCTTTGCGTTCCTTCTTGACTTGAATTGTTTACATACTATGTCACTTCACTATACATCACACTCGCGCTCTGATTCGTTGCTGAATAACCAGTCAGAGTGCTATCTTCAGCCGACGGCGATTCTACCTGCTAAATCGGGCCAATGAGCTCCTACGGTAACCTGGCGAGAGGCCTTTAGAGGACACAATTTTGATTTCCATTAAAAAAATGCAGCTTTAACAATAACAAAATTATAATTTTTGATTAAACAGTTCCTTTAAACAATGCACATGCATTTTGTTCACAAAGGGAAGAGCTTTAGAGCGAGCTTGACATGGGTTTCGACACAGCTAAACGATCCCGATCTGCGCTCAGGAGTGTTCAGTACTTACATTAGGGAGCTCACGGTGAGGCCGTCTGGCAAACCTTCAACCCGCGGCACTCTAATGTTAATCTAGGCCACCAATCCACCCCTGTGGTGCTCCCCTCCTCATTTATACAGTATTAATCTTTTACTGCTGCAGGATGTTAATGCATCGCTCAGAAGAGCAAGGGACAGTACAACAGCAGCCCTGGATAACAGAGGATTAGAGAGACACTGAGCGAGAGAGAGAGAGAGACTCTGTTAATCAGTATGTCTTTGTGCTCCGGGCTACAGTTTGAATAAGGCCGCACTCCTCTGTGGGGAGAAAGTTATTTATGAAGGACTGCCACCAAATTAAATTTCAAAAGGCAGGGAGAAGGCAATACGAGAACGAAATGGAAGGATGAAATTGGAATTGTAATGGGTGGAAAAAAAGTGAAGGAGAAAACCGATAGGAAACAAATAAAGCTAGAGTGAAAGATAGATGAGAAATAGAATATGATAGTATGTAAATAAGACGGCTCTTCGTGGTGCTTCTGAGGACGGCTCTCGCGATACAGATGAGGGTGGTTGGCAATGGGGCCGGATTGAGTGGACTTACTGGGTAGCACTGGAAAGCGGGACATGCATGAGTGTGATTTCAGAGAGCTCTGTGATCTTCACACGTTGAAAGGTGTTTTTGCCTCTTTTCACAGTGAAGGGTGTTTCTCTGATCCAGATGCTTCCACTAGGAAGCTAAAATCTCCTACAGGACTCGCAGCACGAGTGTGATTGTGATGTATTAGTTTGTGGAGATAAATCATGTGTGTGTTACATTTGACACTATTTATTTATTTATTTATTTATTTTATTTTGAAGCAAAATAATAGTAAGGCAACTCAAGTCTGAGTGTTTGAGATTTGTACATTGGCAGAGAATATAAAAAGAATAATTCACCTAAAAAAATGTTTGAAGTTGAGTTTGAATCTGGGTCATAACCGCTGGATATTGCGTTCTTCTCCTCATCTTCAATACACTACCAGACAAAAGTCTTGTCGTCGATACTAGTTGTAAGAGCGACAAATAATACATTGACTTCTAGTTGATCATTTGGAAAAGTGGCAGATGGTAGAATCATTTGTTGAACTGCGTCCTAATCATCACAAATAGTGCAGAAGACCTACTGGAACCTGCATGGACCCAAGATTCTCACAGAAATCAGTCAAGTTTGGTGAAGGAAAAATCATGGTTTGGGGTTACATTCAGTGCGAGAGATCTGCAGAGTGGATGGCAAAAGGTATCAAGACATTTGTGCTGCCCGTTACATTACAAACCACAGGAGAGGGCAAATTCTTCAGCAGGATAGCGCTCCTTCTCATACGTCCGCCTCCACATCAAAGTTCCTGAAAGCAAAGAAGGTCAAGGTGCTCCAGGATTGGCCAGCCAAGGCACCAGACATGAACATTATTGAGCATAAAACTTGGATAATTGACAAGACTTTTGTCAAGTAGTGTATTGACCTTATTTGGAAGTGCGCTCATTTTCGCGTTTGTTTAAACCTTCAATTCAGTTGCCTATGGGAGAAATGATAATAAATGGCCAAACTACTTGGTTTACAAACAAGAGTGTTTATGACCAGGGCTTGACATTAACTTTTTTGACCACCAGCCACGGTGGCTAGTAGTTTACCAACATTACTAGCCACTCGCCATTTTCACTAGCCACAATTGTATTGTTGGGAAAATATATTTTATACACATAAATATGACTTTGACATGCTAAAATGACTTGATTTAGATGTTGCGTTTTCTCCACATGCCTCATTCATTTCACTTTTTGTGTGCCGTGTATGAGCTTGCTAAATGTTCATGAGCAAATGGGTCATGGTTTCATAGTATTGCAATCAGTTTTTATTTCACATAATTTTCAGAGCTCAAAATGAAGGATTTACCAAATTTATCTCTGACCACACCAAACATAAACAATTAATTATTTCTTAGCCACAAAATTTAAATGTGTCAAAACAAGCAAAATACTGTATAGCTGTTTACTATACTTTTTATTTAACAAAACATATGCACAGTAATCTGTCCTGGCTAAAGGTCCCAGATCACCAGTTAACTACACATAAATGGGGAGTAATCTCCCATTAAAGCAATGTTATTGTAAAAAACGATAATTAGACCAACTTACGCAAAACAAATCAGGTAAAAAACATACCGTGTGATTTATGAAAGGATTATAACGCACACGGTAAATGTTAGACCCATAAATAATCTGTTCAAATAATGGTGAAAGTGAAAGCAACCGGTGCTGCTCACAAAAATACAAATCTGACGCTCTTGAAAGCACCCAGACTGAGGGTGCATGTTCATCACTTTTTGTCTAGTCTATTTGAAAGAGAACCGATCACATCAGCTGTGTTTCTAGACCCAGTTGCTTCACGCAAGGAAACGAGAGCGTGCACACGTTTTAAACCGTCGTGCGCATCACCTCAGCTGTTAGCACGAGTTATCATCCTTTTAATCGGTGTTCATCTGCTTTTTTATTGCTCACGCGAATGCAATTATTTTTGTCAGTCGTGTTGCTTCTCAATTCTAACATCGCCTTTGCATGCATATTGGACCATCCTTATTGTCGAACCCTGCTTTTATGAATTATTATCTGGGAAAATTATTTTCAACCAGCCAAAGTGGCTAGTGGGAGTTTCTGTCTTACCCGCCACCACTGAAATCTACCCGCATTTGGCGGGTTGGCGGGTGTTACTGTAAAGCCCTGTTTATGACTATACATAAAAAGGAGAATAATATAATAAGAAAGTATCAATTTGCAACATCAAATAGCATAACGAGCTGTTTAATGTCTTAAAATCAATGGAAGTGAATGAGACTGGAAGTCTCAAGCCAAAAAGATTCCAATGGCTACGTTCACTTGTACATGAAGAATAAGGTCAATAGACCATTTCAATAGGCCTATATCATTAGCAAAGTGACAAATTTTAGAACTGTAACAAGAGGCAATTCAGTCATAACCAATGTTAATCCAGGAACATGTCCTACTTGGTGAAGTCTGGTTGGCGGTCATAATAGGTTGACCTTTTTGAATTCTCAAAAGTTTTGAAAATGAAAAATATAAAACAGGAAATACATTAAAATTATTGGTATTGCTTACATCCCTCAAAGTGCTCTATTAATAAAAGTGTAAAAAAAAAAAAAGCCCAAGGAATAGATCTGCTCTACGTTTTTCTCACTTCCCAAAGGTTCTTGGTTTTTGATAGTCAGTGTTTACTTGGTGTGAAAATTTTGCTATGTTTAAACAACAGTTTATTTTGTGTCTACGAATATGCAGTCAGACAGCACTGGGACTTTTCACGGCTTGTTTCACTCTTCTTGTCTGTGTTTGTTCCTGACAGATTGTCAGTCTGTGCGCTAAGCCCAAAGTATACTTCAGTTTTAAAGCATGTGTGAAGGTCAGTGCATGAGACTCGAATTTCATTATCAGAGCATTACACATCTATACTATATACCAGTGTTTCTCAACCATGTTCCTGGAGGACCACCAGCTCTGCACATATTTCACGCCTGTTTCTCAATTCCAGGAATGCAGAGAAAAAACTCGTGATCTTGTGAAGACCAGTCTTGCCAGATCACCTCCGAAGAATGAACTCAGGAGACCGCGAGAACAGAGAACGCGTCCTGTTAGAAATAAGATGCTGCGTTCTTCCTGATGGTCACATGACCTTCACGCGTTTTTAGCAGAAAATTATTTAAACATTACAGCATTCATACAATAATTATTGTGTGCACAAAACCTTACAAATATACTTTGCACAATACAAATAAAACAGATTTTGATACGAATTTTGATACCCTTAATGTGCCTCTATTAATTATGTTCATGTTTACTTTCATTTATGGAAACTCCTGAGGTAAATAAGATAAATAAATTAAGTTTAATAATAAATCTATATAAAATGAAGTGCTTCCCACCTCCTTTATTCAGTCGCAATGACTTCTGGGACTTCTCGAGCGAGTTCGGTGCTCAAGTCTACTTTGGTGCATCCTCGATACCAAGAACACATCCGGTAACTTTCACGCATCCTCCATTCTTGCAGTCTTGAGTTTTGCAACTGAACTTTGGTGGTTGATGATGACGTTACACAAAGACGCAAGAACGCTGAAGAACGCATATTGAGAAATAGCCCATGTCTCCTTAACCAAACACACCTGATTCAGATCATCAGCTCATTAGTTGAGACTGAAAGACCTGTAATGGGTGTGACAAAGGAGACATCTAAAACATGCAGTGCTGGTGATCCTTCGGGAACATGGTTGAGAACTACTGCTATATATACAGGCAGTGCAGAATTATTAGGCAAGTTGTATTTTTGAGGATTAATTTTATTATTGAACAACACCCATGTTCTCAAGGAACCCCAAAAAACTCATTAATATCAAAGCTGAATATTTTTGGAAGTAGTTTTTAGTTTGTTTTTAGTTTTAGCTATTTTAGGAGGATATCTGTGTGTGCAGGTGACTATTACTGTGCATAATTATTAGGCAACTTAACAAAAAACAAATATATACCCATTTCAATTATTTATTTTCACCAGTGAAATCTCAACATTCACAAATATACATTTCTGACATTCAAAAACAAAACAAAAACAAATCAGTGACCAATAAAGCCACCTTTCTTTGCAAGGGCACTCAAAAGCCTGCCATCCATGGATTCTGTCAGTGTTTTGATCTGTTCACCATCAACATTGCGTGCAGCAGCAACCACAGCCTCCCAGACACTGTTCAGAGAGGTGTACTGTTTTCCCTCCTTGTAAATCTCACATTTGATGATGGACCACAGGTTCTCTATCGGGTTCAGATCAGGTGAACAAGGACGCCATGTCATTAGTTTTTCTTCTTTTAGACCCTTTCTTGCCAGCCACGCTGTGGAGTACTTGGACGCGTGTGATGGAGCATTGTCCTGCATGAAAATCATGTTTTTCTTGAAGGATGCAGACTTCTTCCTGTACCACTGCTTGAAGAAGGTGTCTTCCAGAAGCTGGCAGTAGGGCTGAGAGTTCAGCTTGACTCCATCATCAACCCGAAAAGGCCCCACAAGCACATCTTTGATGATACCAGCCCAAACCAGTACTCCACCTCCACCTTGCTGGCGTCTGAGTCAGACTGGAGCTCTCTGCCCTTTACCGATCCAGCCACGGGCCCATCAAGACTCACTCTCATTTCATCAGTCCATAAAACCTTAGAAAAATCAGTCTTGAGATATTTCTTGGCCCAGTCTTGACGTTTCAGCTTGTGTGTCTTGTTCAGTGGTGGTCGTTTTTCAGCCTTTCTTACCTTGGCCATGTCTCTGAGTATTGCACACCTTGTGCTTTTGGGCACTCCAGTGATGTTGCAGCTCTGAAATATGGCAAAACTGGTGGCAAGTGGCATCTTGGCAGCTGCACGCTTGACTTTTCTCAGTTCATGGGCAGTTATTTTGCGCCTTGGTTTTTGGTTTGGTTTTTCCACACGCTTGTGACCCTGTTGACTATTTTGAATGAAATGCTTGATTATTCGATGATCACGCTTCAGAAGCCAGGCAATTTTAAGAGTGCTGCATCCCTCTGCAAGATATCTCACTATTTTTGACTTTTCGGAGCCTGTCAAGTCCTTCTTTTGACCCATTTTGCCAAAGGAAAGGAAGTTGCCTAATAATTTGGCACACCTGATATAGGGTGTTGATGTCATTAGACCACACCCCTTCTCATTACAGAGATGCACATCACCTAATATGCTTAATTGGTAGTAGGCTTTCGAGCCTATACAGCTTGGAGTAAGACAACATGCATAAATGATGATGTGGTCAAAATACTCATTTGCCTAATAATTCTGCACTCCCTGTATTATACTACTATATGTGCCCTGCTATGTTTGTATGACCACTTTAAAACACACTACTTTGAGCAGGTTCACTGTTGGCACCTTGTGGATAATCTTTCACAGTTGGTAAGAAACAGAACAACTATGGAACAAGAGCAACAACAAACGACTGAAAAGGCCAACCACAATAGATGTCTGTGCTAGTAAGTGCTTGTGTGAATGTTTGTTTTTAAATACAAAGGAGCTTTTGTTGCTAGTAACTTTTAGAGGGCAGATGCTGGACTAGATTAAATCTTTTTAGTGCATGTGTCAAATGCACCAGTGTTGATAGTACCTTTTCGAATGAGGTATACAGTGACCGCTTATGCATATACTGTATTCTTCATATGTATATGCTGTCGGTTTTAGTGTTGAGCATACCTGCCAACATTTGTTCTTGAAGTTCTGGGAGACTGGGGGGGGGGGGGTCTTTGAAATTCCAGGGGGGGGGGGGGTGGTGTACTACTACTACTACTTCTACTACTGATGTTGCGACGTTGTACTACCACCTACACAGAAATCAACAGTGTACATGTTGCCAGATTGAGGTAAAAATGCTTCGAGATTTGAATATTTCATCAACTGTGTAAGGTGATGAGCTTATACAGGATTTGGCAACTTGACAAGCATAGACAAAAAGTGACTACTACTACTACTGATGTTGCAGCATATTACTTACACATGCGCAGAAATGAACAATGCAGTTAGGTTGTAATGTTTGTTGCCAGATTGAGGTAAAAATGCCTCAAGATTTGAATATTTCGTCAACTGTGTGAGGTGATGAGCTTTATACAAAATCTGGCAACTTGTCAAACATGGACAAAAAGTGACTACTACTACTACTGCTGCTGCTGCTACTACTGCTACTACTGACATTGCGACTTTCCCCTACCACCTGTGCAGAAATCAACAATGCAATTAGGTTGTAACGTATGTTGCCAGATTGAGGTAAAAAACGATTTGAGATTTAAATATTTTGTTTATTGTGTAAGGTGATGAGCTTCATACTAGGTCTGGCAAGTTGACAAACATGGACAGAAAGTGACTACTACTACTACTACTACTACTGATGTTAAGACATTCTACTACCACCTGGGCAGATATCAACAATGCAATTAGGTTGTAAGGTTTGTTGCCAGATTAAGGTAAAAAAATGCCTTGAGATTTGAATATTTCATCAACTGTTGATGATTACTAAGTACAAGTGTGAAAGCAAAAGCTTGAAGCAGTGTACTAATGCTGTGACGCGTTACCTGATAAATTCAAAAGACCGATGAGTTGTTAGATAGAGACAAGATTAATTAAATATCACGTTTAACAGCTATAGTGAGACGAGATCCGGCGATACATCCTTGACGTGTCCGATGTACAGTTGCAATCAGAATTATTAAACCCCCTTTGAATTTTTTATTCTTATAATATATTTATAATATATTTCCCAAATGATGTTAAACAGAGCAAGGAAATTTTCACAGTATGTCTGATAATATTTTTACTTCTTGAGAAAGTCTTATTTGTTTTATTTCGGCTAGAATAAAAGCAGTTTTTAATAAAAAAAAAAAAATAAAAAAAAACATTTAAAGGTCAATATTATTAGCCCCTTTAAGCTATTTTTGTTTTCAATAGTCTACAGAACAAACCATCGTTATACAATAACTTGCCTAATTACCCTAACCTGCCTAGTTTACCTAATTTACCTAGTTAAGCCTTTAAATGTCACTTTAAGCTGTATAGAAGTGTCTTGAAAAATATCAAGTAAAATATTATTTACTGTCATCATGGCAAAGATAAAATAAATCAGTTATTAGAGATGAGTTAATAAAACTATTATGTTTAGAAATGTGTTGAAAAAATCTTCTCTCCGTTAAACAGAAATTGGGGAAATTTTAAACAGGCGGCTAATAATTCAGGGGGTTTATTAATTGTGATTGCAACTGTACACTGTTCTCTGGAGCTCAGACGAGCGCATGACAGTGTGGCTATGTCTGTGTGTATGTGTGTGTGTGTGGCTGTGTCTGTGTGTGTGGGTGTGGTCATGTGATGTATGTTTTTAGCGGATGGAGGGCTGTTCAGGAACACTAGATGAAACACCAGTGTGGACGTGGATAATTTTTGTTCTAAAATGCCATTTTTAAACTAAGCTGTATTGGTGTAAACGGGGCCTGAGTGTGTATTTTTCACGAGCGGGTTTGCGACAGGGGTGGGGCGGAGGATCGGTGATGCCGTCTCAGCATCGTGATGTCTATTAGCCATCGGCGATGGACGATGGCATTGTCTATCGGCCCAACCCTATAGTCTATAATGAGTTGCTGAATAATTAAATAATTCCAAGTGGTTCTTTCAAAAATGCTGATTCATTCAGGAATGAAACAAGCAGCTTCCTTTAAGTCATTGAATTGTTCACTTAACCGATCTGTTGAAATGCATTGATTTTGTTGCAGTCAAGCATCTATTGATTGAGAGTCAGCTTTTGCTTTAAAGCATAGCAAAAGCTTACACTTAAATTCTGTGTTTATATTAAATAAATTACATTTTATATTCAATTACTTTACATTTGTTCCATAATTAATAAAAAAACATTGTAATTCAGAGCATTTTCTGCATTTAAATGTTTTCGAACATGTTTATGAAGTAAACATTTAATTCATATTTATAAAAAGTGAGTAATTAAAAGTGATTAAATCCATTGCTTTAAGATTATTAAGTAAATGATCTAGGTGCTTAATTAACCAAAATACAACAAGTTTACTCACTTATAAAGTAAAGTTATTAATCGCTTACTATGGTGTATATTAGGGTTGGGCGATGTTGACCAATTTGGCATCGTACAATGTCTAATGTGAACATCGGCGATGGACGATGGTATCGTCGTCGTAGGCGGGGTGGGGGTGGTTGTTGTAAATATCAATTAATTCATAACAAATTTAATAATTGTAGCGTATCGTTTTCACTACCTGACCCACATGGTCTTTGCTTTACCCATAACCAAACCATAAATAAATAAAGTTTACCACCTGTCAATCACTTTTTTTCCGCGGGACTCTGGCATGAATAAGCAGAGTGATCTGTGTCCTTATATAATGGCTTTTTCCCCACAGCTGGTGGCGGAGACCAGACGAGAGTTCGTTTGGAGTTCACTGTAATTTGTATTGTGATTAATGATAACTTCCTTATTTTACTACTATTATTATGAGGAAATAATAACAAGTAATGATGCTAGGGCTCGACCGTTTCGGCGTATGCGCCCGAAATTTTATGCGACCTAAAATATATATTTGAAAGCATTTGTGCTAGTGCATAAATTGTTGCCGTGCGACCTGTTTTCACTACAAAATCCTCGACGCGTGTGCGGATTTAGGAGACATTTATGCAGGATGCATCTTTGCACCTAAAGACGCCAAATGCAGCGCTCAGGAACAGATTAAAACAGTTGTTATGCGATTGTGAACTTGCTGAAGTACAAAAGCCCGGAATGCTTGCCCCGCCTTTGTGCTCTTCTTATTGGCCCACTGCGCTAGAACTGAACGCGAATGGATTGGTTAATATCAGCTGTCAATCACTCAGTCAATGCCTTCTGCCTTCACACGACAGAAGCTGCAACTGTAAATGTGAAGCGCTGACAGATTTAGAGAAACCATAACGTTACTAATAATGGCACATCTTATTAGTGATCATGTGCTGAATGTTAATCCACCATTTACACTTTTCCAAGAGTGGATAAAAGACTTCCAGTGGCTTCAAGTCCGCTATGAAAATAACTAAAGCCATTCACTGTAAAGTCTGTGGGACGGGGTTTGCAGGTAACCGCGTTTACCACTGAATCTACACATTTTAAGCGCGAGAGGTACTGTATAATTCTCACGATGTATTTAATCCTCACAATGCTGTCAGCCGTGCAAGCGGCAGCTATAAGTAAAATATAACACAGCTCATGAAAAGACTGTTATTGCTATTAAGATGATACGCAAATAATAAGTTATATATCAATATAAATGTGGGGCGGGGCGATGGATCGTGATGCCGCCTCAGCATCGTGAAGTTTATTGGCCATCGGCGATGGACGATAGCATCGTCTATCGCAGTGGTTCTCAAAGTGGGGGTCGGGACCCCCCTAGGGGTCGCGGGACAATGAAGGGGGGGTCGCCTGGTCATTTCCAAAAATCTATTTATTTTTATAAATCCATAAGAATTACCATATTTTATCCATAACCTACAAAAAAATAGTCGTTTATAGTTATTATATACTACATAGTTACTAGTTCTATTGGATTGCGACCCCTGAGAGAATTAAATTATATTAAAGAAACAGCAATAGCGTCAGATGCAGCAGATTTTATAACACCAGGTTAAAATTTCTGGCACATTTACAGCACTGACATACATTAAAAAAAAATAAACGAAGAATAGACTTGGGTCTATTGGTGTGTGTGCGCCATTGCATGCAAGGTTTCTGTATTATAACCACCTCAGAGGATATTGGGGGTCGCGAGTCACTGGCATTGTTATTTTGGGGGTCGTGGGGTGAAAAGTTTGAGAACCCCTGGTCTATCGGCCCAACCCTAGTGTATATATGCATGAATTACATTTTTCATTTTTGTAAAGTAATACTAAATAAATACAGTGGTAAATATATACTGCATACTGTAATATATACTGTAAATATAATACTAAATATATACAGTGGAAAAGTCAGACCTCTCTGTCTGTCTCTTATGCTTCTCTCAGCACATTACCAAATAACTACTACTTCTACAAAAGCCTGAAAATCCACTTAAGTTTCATTTACTGATATCCTGTTTCTTTGCCTCTCTGCTATTAAAGATTATGTCCCTCCATAACCCGGCGAGATCCTCACTCTTCCCCATTATACCCTATAACAGTGTGTGTGTGATTTGGTTCCTCTTGTGGACGAGGGTCTAAAAGCTCAGCGAGAGAAGCTTTATGCTGTTATTTATTTATTTTTTTACGCAGCCATGCAACGAAAAGAGGAGCTTCCTCTGTCCATTTCCAATGGCTCCTTGGGGTCTGGTTTGCTGCGCCGTAAAAACATGATTACAAGGCGTTTTCCCACTTTATAACATGGTCAGTAAATTCCAGAATAATTATTGCAACAATTATACACTTGAATTGCCTGGTGCTGATGCAACGCTTTTGAAAGCTAATGAATTATGGATAATCTGGGCATACAGGTCATCTTATGTGTGTAAAGGGGACGGTATTCTGCTCTTTTAAACTGTAGCATTATAGCATTTCCCACTATGGTGCACTTATAATGTTAGTCAAGCATTCTAGCCACAATATTTTTAGGTTTTCTTGACTATTTTAGACCAGTTTTAAAACCGTATAATACATGGGTGATTTTTAAAAAAAATGTATTGTTCATTTAAAAGTGTTGTTTTAAATGGGTAACCTCTGTTAAGTCAAACTGCTTAAAGGGCTAGTTCACACCCAAATTTTTAGTTTATAAGTTTTATAAATTTTTAAGTTTTCTTAATGAATTTTGTTTCTACACTACCTGGCAAAAGTTTGTCGCCTATCCAAGTTTTCGGAACACACGTAATAACTTCACTTCTAGTTGATTATTTGGTATTAAAAGTGGTTTATATGAAAGGCAAAGTCCTCTAGATCAGGGGTTTTCAAACTGTGGGTCGCGCCCCACCAGGGGGGCGCCAGCACCTCTTAGGGGGGGCGCGAGAATTTGAGGCGTGCACGCGAGTAAATTATGATGATGATTTTTATGCGTTCACTAGAGTGAATCAGATTAATGTTAGTCCCACAGCTAATTATCAGGCACTTGTAGAGTTTATGCTTTCCAGTAAAACATATACAAATAAAATGGAGCGGCTTCTTTTTAACATGGAAAAACGCTGAATGAATGTCAGACCGGTGAGTGTCTGACAAAAAAAGTGCCCTTCAGAATCAAATCAGCAGGATGCCCTTCTGGATCTTTCACTTTGAAGACATATGACATGAAGACATACAGGTTATCTTTACATAGACATCAGTAGTTGTTTGCCTTAATCTGAATTAGACAATAATATAATTAAGGTGTTACGTGAAGTGCTTTTAGAATGCCTCTCCACGTTTCCTGCAGTCTCATGTCATTTCGGGTGTTTCATCTTTAATTTTTCGACTTTAACTGCAGTTCGGCCCTTTCACTCATGAATTTTTTTTGGGGGGGGGGGATAAATTGGACAATCTTGGGGGGGCGTGTGTCCTAAAAGTTTGAAAACCCCTGCTCTAGATTACGTATGTTTTACCAAAATAAAATTTGATCATGCCTTGATTATTATTAATTAGGACAGTAAGGTCTGACTTTGCTTAGACAAAAGTCTTGTCACTTAACAGAAATAATGTGCAGTATAGAATATAAAGTCATGCTGCAGTGGAAAAAGAATGAATATTTTGTAAGACCCTATATTAGCCACGCTGCAAACTCAAGACCATTGGTGGGAGGCAGGCCCGTGCAAAGGCTTTCCAAAGGGCATGTGCAGAGTAGAAGATCGCTAACTGAAGAGGGGGGGGGTTGATTGTAGTAGAGATCGCGAACTGAAGAGCAGGGGAGGGGGGCACTTTATATCCCAGACTCAAAGGGGCATGTACACTGCACAGGTTAAGCCCTATGTGTGCACGTTAGTGATGCGCGGATGGCGGTTAAATCCGCAGGCGCTGCGGATAATCCGCGGGTCGGGCGGGTCGGGTAATAAAAAAATACATTATGATTAATTGTGGGTGGGTCGCGGGTGGATGTAGCGGGTCATAGCAGTTGACCAGCAAAAAAGCAGAGAGTGGACTTCGCAGAATGTGAAGATGAGAGACGCCCAAAATAATGGATGAAGTGCAAGAGTACTGTGCTAACTTCAGTTAGAGGAGTCATCAGAGGGAAATCTGCTATCATTCTGGGAGAAACAAGATCACTTATTTACCATTTACACGACTGCAGCGCCTTGCAAGGAGAAGCTTGTGCATTCCTGCAACAAGCGGTTCGCGCGAACGCTCATTTAGTGCAGCCAGCCGTGTTTTGGAGGCGAGGCGGAATCGCCCGAATCCAGGCACAGTAGATGCTATTCTGTTTTTGCACAGTGTTAAGAAAAGGGCCGAGTACACACAACATAGCTGCTGTTTAGGCTGAAGGGACGCCGTTTTTGTTCTCTTTTTCCTGTATATGTTAAAGCTGAATCTGCTGTTAATAACGAACGATCCACTGTGACCTAAGTTGCAAGAGAGGGGAAATAGTGTGGCCGCTTGCCTGCTTTTACGGGAGTTGTAGTCCATAGCATTGTGGGTAGTGTAGTTCGACACGCATGCTGTGTGATGTGAGCTCTCGCTGTGTGCTGTGCGTGCGGTGAATTAGAGGGAGAAAGTTTTATCCGGTTTTGTTTTATGTTTACTACAGTAATTCCACCCGGGAGCTGTTTTGCACTATGAACCTGAAAACACTGAAATAAGTAAAAGAAGGGCATGCATCGAGTACTTTTGTCCGTCTCATTTGCTCGAGCATGAATTAACGAGCTTTTACTCTGCCGCCGGACATTGCGGAGAAAGTTACACCTATCATCATGCTTAAAACAAAGAATTAGAATTATTAAAGTGGCGATCGGGTGCGGATAAATATATCAGATGAAATAATATGTGCGGGCGGGTGGCGGGTGGATGATTAGAATGAAGGAGGGGATTCGGGTGACATTTGAGCTGATCCGCGCATCTCTAGTGCACGTGCTTGGTGGGAGGGCTTTCTCATACAATGCGCCCAAGCTGTGGAATGCACTACCCATCAGCATTAGGAATGCTGCCTCTCTGGACTGTTTTAAAAAACTTCTTAAGACTCACCTTTTTAGCATTGCTTTTAACTTAGGACGACCAATTTGGTAACTTTTTATTCTATCTTATGGTTCGTATTCTTATTGCATCTTTTTATTGTTGTGCTGTTTTGCTTGCCTTACGTTGTTAGTATTCTACCTTGTAGCGCTTTAAGTTTAAGAAAAGCGCATTACAAATAAAATATATTATTATTATTATTATTATGACTCCATGAGCTTGGAGGACTGCATCCATACATCTCCGCAATGACCAAATAACTTATTGATAAAGTCACCTGGAAAGCCAAAGAAAGCGTTCTTGCAGGACTCTCAGAGTTCATCAAGATACTTTGGATTCATCTTTAATGCCTTCTCCCTCATCTTAGCCCAGACATGCTTAATAATGTTCATGTCAGGTGATTGGGTTGACAATCCTGGAGCACCTTGACCTTTGCTTTCAGGAACTTTGATGTGGAGGCTGAAGTATGAGAAGGAGCGCTATCCTGCTGAAGAATTCACCCTCTCCTGTGGTTTGTAATGTAAGGGGCAGCACAAATGTCTTGATACCGCAGGCTGTTGATGTTGCCATCCACTCTGCAGATCTCTCGCACTGAATGTAACCCCAAACCATGATTTTTCCTTCACCAAACTTGACTGATTTCTCTGAGAATCTTGGGTCCATGCGGGTTCCAATACCCAATATATATCCAATCTTCTGCAGTATTTGTGATGATTGGGATGCAGTTCAACAGATGATTCGTCGGAAAAATATATCGTCTAATTAGAAGAAGTCAAAACTAGAAACTAGAAGTCAAGTCATTAATTGTTGCTCTTACAAATGGGATCGACAACAAGACTTCTGTCAGGTAGTGTAGGGTTTAATTTATCAGTTCTTTAAATGAAATATGAAACAATGCTTTTTGTAAGATATTTAATCTTACAAAACAATCTTACATTTAATCTTATATGTTTTTTTTTTCTATTGCCAAGGCCTGGCTTATTCTCTTTATTCACGGTGGAATAGCAACACAAGCTTTATGCTGATAGCTGAATCTCTGGCTATGTGAGATTTATGTAAAGCCTAATTCTTTTTTTATTAAATTGATAGTGTATATATTTCCCCACCCATTATTATATTAATGTTAGATGTAAGCCTGCAAAGCAACCTTTCAGTTCAATTCAGATTTATGTGTAGAGCCCTTGCCACCATAAATATTGTTTTAGAGCAGCTTGACAGAGGTTTTTTTGCCTTACAACCCCCCAGAGCAAGCTGAAGGCGACTGTAGTGAATAGAAAGATCACAAATAACAGTATGTAAGGACATAAAAGTGAGTTGCAGGGAAGAGCATATTGAAATGCTATGCACGGAATACTCACATTGTTCATGCAGTATTGCCAATGCTAACTATGTAATTTTTTAAAAATAGATTCTGATATTGAATGAGTCAATCATCTTGTGTTTTCCGGTTATGTCAGTGGCCCACAAAAGCATCCAAAAGAGATTTATGTAAACAGCATTATAAAGTAATGCATAAAACATTGTTAAATTGAAATAAAATATATTTGCTACCAAATTTGATTTAAGGCGCCACAGCCTGGTCAGATTGGAAAAAAAAGTAAAAAATAGTCATTGAATCATGAAGACAGTAGTCTAATTGTCTAATTATCATCATCGATTAATCATTTTAATAATGTGTATACAATATATGGTTTTAAAATAATAATTATAATAAAATATATAGCAGTTATAAGGAATTACACTTATTACTAAGCCATACTTGCATGCTATTTCAGAGCGAATATTCAGAGTAGCACGGTAAACAATATAGGGATCAGTGGTGTAGTCCTAAAAAAAAAAGTGGTGTACTATTACCCACCCAACCCAAATATTAAAAGTAGGCAAAGAAACGACGAAACTAACTATCTATCTATCTATATATATATATATATATATATATATATATATATATATATATATATATATATATATATATATATATATATATATATATATATATATATATATATATATATATATAATTTTTTTATTTATTTATTTTTTTATTTATTTAACATAAGTTACCTGTAACTATTGAAAGAAAAAAACAAATACTATGGAAGTTAATGATTACAGGTTTCCAGCTTTCTTCAAAATATCTTCTTTTGTGTTAAACAAAATAAAAAAATACAAACCGGTTCGGAACAAGTAAAGGTTGAGTAAAAGATGACAATTTGACTTTTTTTGAATGAATTATCCATTAAAAAAGGAAAAATATTTAATCAAATTTGTTCATTTTAAAGCGAGATGCTAATAGCCTAATCCTATTCAATGATTTATGCTTAGCTAATAGTGCCCCCAGCAGACCCGGAGATTGGCTGTGTATATTAAGCTGTGGTAGAACCAAAGTAAAAGCCAACTGTTTAACTCTAAAGGGACTTGTAAAACAAGCCTATAATTAATATAACTATATGTATATATATATATATATTTTTTTTTTTATCAGGAAAATTTTTTTTTTCTTCAAAAACTCAAATAGCCTATACTCAAGTATTTTTTCCATGTTTTAAATAAAACTGCCACTTTTATAATGTAAAATGGCATAAATATAAATATATTTAAAAATGTACAGGCTAATTTACCTATTTCATTATCATAATATAAGTCATAATAGGAAATAATTTTTAACAAGATACAACACATAATGTTTCACTCTGATATGCAGTTAAAATGAGTACATTCACTGAGTGGTTCTGTCACTGTGTTTAATCCTGTGCATGAATGTATGCTATATATAATGCCACATGCACTGTAATGTGTTTTATAATCATAGTTAATTGATAAATGTTCGTTAAGAGTTGCATTTTCGCTGGAGGAAACAGCTGTGATGATGAGGGAAGTGCCAAGGAAACAGTATATGGGGAAACCTGATTGGTACATGTGATACAAGTGTTTCTATAGCAAAGAACTGTGAATATGCAGATATTATAACAATCTATGATAAACACACCTTCTGCTCTCACTCTGCAAAGCTGTGGTTTGCTGATTAAACGAAAAACGAGTTGAAAACGGAGGGGCGGAAGTCTGCCGCCGTTTTCATATCAAATTTAAAGGGGACTAAGGTGATCATTTATAGTGTACAGTTCATGAGGAAATCGCAAAACATTTCGAGGGACTGAACAGAAATATAGGGGGCTAAAGCGATGCCCATGCTTTTTAAAAATAATTTTACCTCAGTGTTTCAGCGAGACATGATTTAGTTGACTTGTCGTCGTTATCGAAAAACTCCCGAAAATTTCTCACAGCTGTTGCGGTCGTCAGGGGGCGGGGAATGCCGCAAATTAAACAAAAATCCACTGATTGCAACAAATAAGATGCAAGTAAAAAAAAAAACTTTTGGTATACAGTTAAAGGGGACGCGAATACACGTAAATAAGGGAAGTCTAATCAGAAAAACAAGTGAGTATACCGAGGGTTATTATTGATCCTCAGAAGTCGTAATACCCAAACAGCTCATGGAAAAAAGTAGGCATACTGAGTATACGTGGGTATAGCCCCGACTACACCACTGATAGGGATCGCCTCACAGGTTGTTATTGTTTAAAAATTAACCAATGTGAATATAAAAGCAACTTCACCTCAGTAAAGCAGGCCAGGTGGAATAGCGCTATTTACTTCTGTTTTGTTGTTAAACTAAATAAAAATCTACGCTATCGATGGTGTAAAAGGTCCCTTATGAAACTGACAAAGTCACACCAATCTTTCGCCGGAAGATTTCAGTGGCTGAACACTTCTGTGTATGTAACCCATTCGTAAAACAACACAATCTACATCAGCTTTTGGGGATTAAAATCGTTTTAAAACAGAACATTACCTGTCTAAAAGAAAAAGTAACTGTGCAAAAGTAACTCCAATATTGATTCAGGATTTTAAAAAGTTTTGTTTCAGCATTTGTTTTTACCGCTGTCACTCTCGTGTGTGCGCGCGCAAATGGTGGATCTGCGTGAACGGGGTGCGCAGTTGTACAAATATACATTTGCTGACAGACAGTTTGGGCTACTTATTAGATTTATGGGATTTATCGGCCCAACAAACTTTAATTGAATGATCATTTTTAAGTCTTGTGCCTTACACAGAATATAAAAATACATATAAACCCTGCTGAAAAATCCAGCTTAAACCAGCCTAAACTGGTTGGCTGGTTTTAGCTGGTCGACCAGCCTGGTTTTAGAGGGGTTTTTGCCATTTCCAGCCTGGTCTTAGCTAGTAAGGGTGGAAAATGACCAGCTTAAACCAGCTAAAACCCACTTGACCAGCCTGGTTTAAGCTGGACATAGCTGGTTTTGGCTGGTCAAGCTGGTTTTAGCTGGTCAACTCCCAGCCTGACCAGCTAAGACCAGGCTGGAAATGGCTGGAAACCATCCTGGAAATGGCCAAAACCCCTCTAAAACCAGGCTGGTTGACCAGCTAAAACCAGCCAACCAGCTTAGGCTGGTTTAAGCTGGATTTTTTAGCAGGGATTACATTTAGATTATTTACTTTTATCATTACTATTGGAATGTGAAGAGACTTTCAACCGGCACAACAAAAAATGTTTCTGAAAACAATCACCCACTGCACCTTTAATACACTTAAACAATAGCTGCACCTGCATTAAAGAGCATCACTCGCGTGATTTGCGCCAACAAACTAAACAGAGGTCCCATCGCATCTGTATATATTTTAGCTGTGTGACGCGAGCGTGTTACGCTCCCACACATCATTTACCCGTGTTGTGGCTGCTTGTAGGCTATGCATAGGGAGCTCACGTGCGCCTTCGGTCCTGTCAGATGTGGCGCGCGCTCTCTCATTCCCATACAGCAGAGAGGGTCTGTGTGAAACTCCACTGTGCACGATTCAGAGAGCAGTAATTTGTAATCGCGCGACCATGTAGAGACAAAAATCACATGCCGTGGTGTAAATAAGATACTAGCTTGTTTATTGAAAGAAGTTGTGATCTGGCGCTGTCTATAAAATATAATTAACTTGACTTCAAGGGGGGCGGGGAAAGCCGTTGGGAGGGCGGGGCGTCCTCCTTATATAATGGTAGGGGAACACTGGAATAATATAGTAGAGCACCTTCTTGTACACTTTTTTTCATTCTTCTTCTGAAACAAGGCCCCGAAACGGAAAGGTATAAATTTAGTGTCAATACCAAGCTACAAGAGGCTTGAATCATACTATTATTTTGCTATCGATCCAACTCTACTCCTTTATTCTGCTGAACACTTTCTCTGTAATACATACAGTACACACACACATGAGTCTGCAGTGTCTTTTTTTCTTCGCAGTGGGAGAAACCGAGAGAAAGGTCTCTTACATCAGTTGACACAACCAGCAGACAGATGATCATTTTGTCTTAAAGGTCACAGAACATACTAAATGGCAGCTTCCAGTATTATTCCAGCTTGTGTTTTATTCGCATTCGCCCACCGGGTCTTCAGCTGTATTTTATGGCGGTCTTCCATTTAAGCAGGTCTGCTTCCGTCTTCAGCTCTTCGACTTCGTTTTCTCTGCCTTCTCAGATTTTAATGAAAGTCTTCTTGTTCTTCATGCTGTTTACTATTGTTCTTCATTCAGGCCGTTTGAGTCCTGACCCGCTGTTGGACGTGGTGCTTGTTAAGGTTGGCACAGGGTCTTTTGGCTCGTTATATCCAGGTTTGAGCGGTGTAGCTCATTAAAGACAGCGGTACGCGATCTCTCTAGCGCACACACATACACACACACCGGCGGTTCGCTTTCCTTGCCTGGAAACTTTTCACGGTGGGCAGTTTGCTCTTTGTTCACTCTTTCTCTCCTGCTTTTGTGTGAAGGCCCATTAGCCGAGGTGTCTCCGCGGTGCTGAAGCTGGTGAAAGTTTTAGACGGGTTGCTGAGTTAAGGTGAACTAGAACCACCTGGAAACGAGAACTGCAATTATACTCGGCGGGAATATGTTTTTAATTTAACATGACAGCCAATGACCATTATCTCATACGTGTGTGCGTGTACAGTCAGAATGATTAGCCCTCCTGTTAAATTTGAATTCTTTTATATTTTTTTCCCAATTTCTGTTTAACGGAGAGATTTTTTTTTGACAAGTTTCTAAACATAATAGTTTTAATAACTCATTTCTAATGACTGATTTATTTTATCTTTGGCATAATTCAATTGAATTCATCTTTATTTGTATAGCGCTTATACAATGTAGATTGTGTCAAAGCAGCTTCACATGGAAGACTATAGTGAATTGAAACAGTGTCAGTTCAGTTTTCAGAGATTAAGTTCAGTTCAGGGGTGCGTTTCCCAAAACCATCGTTAGCCAACTAAGGTCGCAAGTTCCGTCGTTACAAACATAGTTCTTTGATTTGCTGTTTCCCAAATCCATCGCTCCAACGAACATTCGCAAACTGTGTCGCAAACTTGAGCCCTTGAAACGACACCTCTGGAGCTGTAGTTAGAAGCATAGTTCCTGGCTGTGTTCTATTCCCACTTATCCCCCCTATGCCCTATTCATTTAGAACATTCTAACATTCAAAGTTGGAATTATTAATAATAAAAAAGCATTAAGGTCATCTCTCTTAGGTGTAATTTGCTTTCAAAGTATTTTTACAGTTCAGTTTTAGCGATCTTCATGTTTACAATTGTGCTCCCTTCGCGGTGCACTTTGAAAACATTGATATCATTTTGAACACAGCCTCATGGCGAAAACTATAGGTATATTTAAAAGCGGAAATTATGTTACGTCTCCAAAGCTTGTGAAAATAAAAAACATAGCATACGTTAATTCTTTTATTTTATAGTGGGTTATTTATTAAGTATCTCTACTGTATATGACATGGGCCTGTTGGTTAGAACTTTCTGCTGTGGTTTGCATGTGTCAAATTGTAATTTTTTTTAAAATAAATAAACAATATCCTAAATAATAATAATCATCATCATCATTAATATTATTATTAAAGTAAATAAATTTATAATAAAACGCCTCATTATTTATTTATATGATTTATATATGATATTAGAATAGTGTTAGCTTTTGTAAGTGATTTTATGTTTTAGAATAGAATATGTAATGTTCAACTTCTCAATAATATTAGTAAAGCAAACATTGGCCCTATATGTGCCATTTACATTTATTTTATTTAATATGGAAAGCGAGTGCATGTTTTTAACAAAACTAATATTGGATTTTATTTTAAATGCGTGTTTGTGTAAAACAATATAATTTGCACAAAGAAATGATGGGGCTGTTCTCTAAAGAAGTTACTCCACCCCGTTTAGAGCATCATTATGGGCGTTTTACGTTATAACTAACGTGGTTCAAGCGATGGATCTGCGACAGAGAAACTATGGGTTTTGGGAAACACTCGTCTCTACATCGTTATTTTGCCAAACGATGCATCGTACTATGATAGTTCAGCCGCGAGTTACATCGTTGTTTGGGAAACGCACCCCAGTTTAGCTCAGTTCAGTGTGGGTTAATAATCACTACTGAGAGTCCAAACACTGAAGAGCAAATCCATCGATGCGCAGCTCTACAGATCCTGAACCATGCAAGCCAGTGGCGACAGCGGCGAGGAAAAAACTTCACCAATTGGCGAAAGCGAAGATTTTAAAAAACCTCGAGAGAAACCAGGCTCAGTTGGGCACGACCATTTCCCCTATGGCCAAACGTCTTGTGCAGAGCTGCAGTCTAGGCGCAGCAAGCTGGACCTCAGCGAAGACTCGTCTGTCCTTGGAGCATCACAGGAGTCAGTCATGCTCTCACTCCACGATGACCACCGCAGCAGCTGCTCAGGATACGGCCTGGTCCAGAAAACTTTGGGATCATCTCGTCGCTGGTCTCGGATCGCTTCAGTGGCACTGCATAGTCTGAGGGCCTCGAGATGAGTACCCCCAGGTGGAAATACAGAATAAGGAGAATAATTAGCGTAGCTGCTGTTCATAGTGTATATAAACGAGAACCAAAATCATGCGTGGGGCACATCATGCGTCATACCGCTATGTACTGCACTGAGTGTATGCTTTGCTAAAAAGATAGGTCTTTAATCTAGTTTTGAAGAGCGAGAGTGTGTCTGAGCCTCGGACATTATCAGGAAGGCTATTCCAGAGTTTAGGGGCCGTAAATGAGAAGGCTCGACCTACTTTACTCGACTTTGATATTCTAGGTAATACCAGAAGCCCTGAGTTTTGAGATCGTAAAGAGCGGGTTGGGTTGTAGCGAGACAGGAGGTTGGTTAGATAAACAGGAGCTAGATTATTTAAAGCTTTATAGGTAAGGAGTAATATTTTAAATTCAATACGAAACTTAACAGGCAGCCAGTGTAAGGAGGATAAAATTGGGGTGATATGATCATATTTTCTAGATCTGGTAAGAACTCTGGCAGCTGCATTTTGCACTAGCTGAATTGAATTGAAATGACAGTAAAAAATATTTTACTAGATGTTTTTTAAGATGCTAGTTTTCAGCTTAAAGTGACATTTAAAGGCTTACTTAGGCATGTTACGTTAATTAGGAAAGTCATTGTATAACTGTAGTTTGATCTGTAGACAATCGAAAACAAATATTGCTTAAGGGGGCTAATACTATTGACCGTAAAATTGTTTTAAAAAAAATGAAAACTGCTTTTATTCTAGCCGAAATGAAACAAATGAAACTTTCTCCAGAAGAAAAAATATTATCGGAAATACTGTGCAAAAATTCCTTGCTCTATTATGGTGCATTTATACGAGACGCGGAAGTGTCAAGCATGAGTGATTTACATGTTAAGTCAATGCAAAGACGTGAATAGATGTTCTGCGGCACGATTCACGCAAATGAGGCGGAGCGAATGACGTGATTCGCTCAAATAAAGCTTTGCGAGTTGAGCTTTTTGCGCATTTGATGTCCGAATTGCGGGAATCGCTCGAGTTGGAAAATCGGAACTTTAGCGAACATTCGTGAAACGTTAACCAATCAATCTTGCTGTAGTAGGGGTGTAATTATGACGTAGCGCCTGTTGTTGGTGTCCCTAAGGGTAAATCCTCTTGCCGACACTGGACAACAGCTCATCAAACTAAGCTCGGCTCAATCTGAAGCACCGCTGAAAGCCTCCAGCATCCAGGTATAGTTTCTTGAGGAGTTGATGGACTCAAAGAGCTAAATTCACCTCAAAGGATCTAATGGATTAGACACTGCGCCGAACGAACCTACACTGTTTTTCAGCCTCCCTAAAGCACATAAAGGACAGCTACTATCTCAATAAAATCTATGTTAGCCATTTAGCTACAAAGCTAAAGTCACAGCAGTGTCGGGCAGACAGAAGCCCTGCCCATGGTGTGAATCCGTGTCTATTGTGAAGTGAATTTAATGCGCGAATGAAGCAAGTAAACTCAAAATGTTCACGCGTTCACGTTGTTATTTGTGCATGCTGCATCTGGTGTGAACACAGCTTTAAACATCATTTGGGAAATATTTAAAAAAGAAAATTGACAGGAGGACGAATAATTTTGACTTTAACTGTATATGGTTCATTCCTGGGTACATTTCAAGCATTTTCCATACATTTTCCTTCAAGTGGAATGGTATTCAGCAAATGTGAACTTACAGTGAACTAACAGTGAAAAAATCCATTATTAATGTACAGGGGTGCACAAGCACAATATAAAAGAAATGTGGGCATATTTGTCACTAGTAAAACAATAGAAAGCCCCCCCCCGCCCCTCCCCACCACTTTTCATCTCAAACAACGTCAACCCCCTACTTCATCTTGAACATCTCGAACTATGTCAATCCTCAATGTTTCAATGTTATTAAAATATGTTATTACATCAGAGCATTTACTAGTCATTTAAAATAGCTTTATATTTTCTTTATGTCTAGCTTTATATGTTTTAAGTGCTTTTCTCAGTTTTGTTTTTGTCAATTTTTTTTGGCTTTTTATAATTTAGTTTGATTTCATTTTTTTTATATTCATTTAGAACAAATATCTAAAGCTTGATTTCTTTAGTTGGCAAGACATTTCTTTTTTCTAATTTAGGTCATATTTTTAGTTTTCAAAACATTTTAAAATAAGTTTTACTCATTTTTATGGGATATTGACAGGTTTTTTATGTTCTAGCTTTTACTTATTTTACATAATTTAGAAACCGAAATCTAAAATATGTATTCCATTAAATGCTGTTCAATATTTTTACATTTGATTTTAAAAAAAATTAATATTTATAATATATTGAAAAATAATTAGGTAAAGTTTTAGTAATTTCAATGTGTTTTTTTTATCATTTTTTTCTTCATCTATTTTAGCTTTAAATAATTAAATATAACATAAATAATAAAAAATATTTTGATTATATTTTATTTATATATTTTATTATTTATTTTTCTTATATTTTATTGTATTTTATTTTTATATCCTAGCTTTTACTTATTTTACATAATTTAAAAACTGAATCTAAAATATTTATTCCATTAAGTGTAGTTCAGTATTTGTACATTTTATTTATATTTATACAAAATAATAAATAAACGTTAAGTAAAGTTTTAGTAATTTCAGTGTGGTTTTTATTATTGTTATTTTTTCCTTTTATATAGTTTAGCTTTAAATAATTTTATTTATATTATATTTTATTTATATATTTTATTATTTATATGTAATTTTATTTTTCTATCCTAGCTTTTACTTATTTTACATAATGTAAAAGCTAAAATCTAAAATATTTATTCCATTAAGAGCCAATCAATATTTTAGCATTTTATAAAAAAAATCTTGTAATATTTACACTAAATTGGCTAAAATTTAGGTTAAGTTTTATTCATTTTTAATGTGGAATTTATTAATATAAATATTTCTGCTTTCTATATTTAAGCTTTAAATAATTTTATTTATATTATATTTTATTTATATTGTTTTTACAATGTGAAGTTTTATTCTGTTGGGCACCAAGTTATCATTTCTATTTAGAATTGTTTTAATTTTTTTTTTTTTTTTTTTTACAAATAAGTTAATTTCATTAGTTAATTGCTAAACTAATTTCAGTTCACTTTATATTAATTGATGGAAATCGACTCCTTTAAGACATCAAAAATGAAATAATGATTTGTCATGACATTCGTTTGTCAATAAACTGTGTCCGCAGACTCCACAGCAACCAACCGTTAGAAAAGACTTGACAATTTCCATTGATTAGGCCTGAAGTGTGGCATCTCAGTCTCTGGAGGCGTGATTATGATTATCTTGCAGACGCTGCAGCACAAACACGCTGGCCAAACTCCTGCGAGAGCGATGAAAGTGAGATCTTGCTGAGATCAGGCAGATCGTCCCCATCCTGCTTATAGATCTGTGGTTTGGAGGTGTTCAGACACTGGTTCTGATTGCAGCTGGAGGTGGGATTTGTACGGGAGAAAAGAGAAAGGATTTGGAAGCTTCAGAAATGATGTGCTAAAACTGAAAAATGCACGAAAAGATGGTGTCCCAATATTTTTGAGAATCGGAATCTACAGTTGAAGTCAGAATTATTAGCCCCCCTTTGAATTTTTTTCAATCTTTTTTAAATATTTCCCAAATTATGTTTAACAGAGCAAGGAAATTTTCACAGTATGTCTGATAATATTTTTTTGTTCTGGAGAAAGTCTTATATGTTTTATTTTAGCTAGAATAAAAATATTTAAAACACTTTTTAAGGTTAATATTATTAGCCCCCTTAAGCAATATATATATTTTAATTGTCTACAGAACTATTGTTATACATAAAAACTAGTATCTTAAAAAATATCTAGTAAATATTATATACTGTCATCATGGCAAAGATAAAAAAAAAAATCAAATATTAGAAATTATTGGATGTATTTTACATACCCAGGCCCAAAACGACCCAAACAAAATGTGTACCGTGTGCATTTTGATAGTCAAGTCATCTTTATTTCTATACTGCTTTTACAGTGTAGATTATGATAGTCAGGGGTAACAGTGGCAAGAAAACAAAACTCCACCAATTGATAGAACTGGAGAAGAAACCTTGGGAGAAACCAGGTTCAGCTGGGGCAACCAGTTCTCCTCTAGACAAATGTTGGAGGGCTTGAGAATGATGAGAATCTTTTGCAGAGAAGGTGCAGCTCCAAATAGACTTTCGGGTGGATGTTCAGATTCACCAATGGGATTATTTCAGAGTTTCATCTGTCACTGAGGTATTTCATCCTTTACTTATCAATGACCATGACAACCATCTGCTCTGGATACGGGCCGGTTCCAAGATTACGTGATTAACGTGAAATATACAGACTAACATGAGCGTAGATTCCATTCAAATTACATTGTATTTTTGGCGAAGTGCACCCAGCTTCCGTTGCCTTGATTTAATGCAGCTTAACAATCCTTTAGAGGGTTTGGATTTCAAAGTTAGGTGTTAGTATTCTGTGTGTATGCTAATGCAAAGAGTCTATTATAATCTAGTTTTAAACTGACTGAGTGTCCCAGAGTGTCTCAGAGAACCGAACCGTGAGACCAGTGTAGGTTCACACCTCTACACAGAAACGCCAACTGACCCAGCTGAGGCTCGAACCAGCGACATTCTTGCTGTGACATGCTACCCACTGCGCCACCTTGCAGTCTTCATTAAAGATTATACAATAATAAACATTATATCTAGCAAAACGCAACACATTTCAAAACAATGACACAATAGTTCATTCATCTCTGACTCATTGTTTCTCAAGTATGTTCAATCTACTTGATACATTAATTGCACTGCTTCTCTTAATTGATTGATCCAGAACTGTTGAATTTATGAACAGTATTTAAATAAGTACAATATAAGTAACTGTAATTCAATGACCTGAAATTGAAAAGTAATCCCTTACTTTACTTTTTCTGTGGAAAAGTAATCTAATTACAGTAACTAGTTACTTAGTAACTAATTACACCCAACACTGTTGGTACGTTTTCAAAATGTCTGTTTCTTTAAACAGATTCCTTTTCATTATCCAGGAAAAGTTCCATGTGGTGCATTTTGTATCTAAAAAGAGGACTTTGTAGTGTTCATTTCCTTGTATTTAAGCAACATCATAAGAGCAAACAATGTGGAAAAGTACCTTGATGATTTTATCTAATTTTTCCTTTTCTGAATTTGACGTTGACTCTCTTAAAATGGAACAGAGCCACTTTTTAAATTTGATTTCAGAGTAAATCCATAAATACTGAAGCATGCATGTCCAAAGAAGAGAGAGAAAATATTGACATTTAATATTTCCAGCTGTATTGCCAAAACTTATCTCCTGTCCCCGCTGCGGTGGGCAACATATTGAATGTTAGATGTGTGTATGCGTATAGTTTCTCGTTTCGTTGGCAAGATTGCGGTTATATCAAATGCTCTCAGTGTTTGATGCTGTTGGAAACAGGAGATGCCCGTGATAGGAGACAGAGAAAGTGTCTGTGTGTGTGTTGTCTTAACTCTCGTTACCTTGTTTTTAGCAACACCAGAGGTATGAACAATGTGTGAGCATAACTTGATTACTTTTAACTAGTCTATTTGTAAATATATATCGGCGAATTTAACTTCTGAAAGGCAAATGCTTTTAAAACTTTGATCTCAGAGTAAATGCATAAAAATCGAAGTATCCATTTTAAATTAGCCTAAAAAAGAAAGATATAATATCGGCATTTAATATTTTCAGCTATATTGCCAAGCCCTCTACGCTGTTCCTGCAGTGGTGGGCAGCATAATGAATGTTGTCTGTGTGTGTGTGTGTGTGTGTGTGTGTGTGTGGGGTGGGGGGGGGTTACCTGTTTCGTTTGCAAGATGGTAGTTATATCAAGTGTTCTGAGTGTTTGATGCTTTTGGAAACAGGAGATGCCTGCAATAGGAGACAGAGAAAGTGTGTGTGTTGTCTTAACTCTTGTTTATTACCTTAACACCATAGGTATGAACATTAGCTCCCTACACAAAGTGATACCAATAAATATCCGAAAAAAATTTCTGGAACGACTTTATCGGTAGTTCAAAAAAGTGCTGTTCACATAGGCAAGGATGTTCCAGAAATGTTCACACATCCATTCCAAAATACTGGTAAATTCTGACATCATTAACCAGAAATGACCTCTAAACGGCTGCGCTTGTATTTGTAAACATAGAAGGGGTCGGGGTTTTGTTGATGGTTTCACTTTTATTTAAAGCTTTAGTCTCACATACATCCAACGGCTGAAGCGTGAACCGCAGCTAAATGTTTACACATATGACTACATTACAACTTCTGTGGATTTTGTAACGTACTTTTTCCCAAGTGTATCTATACGGACTGCAAGACAGGGTCGTACCATGAAGGGGTGTAACTTGTAGTAAGTTAGAGAGGCGTAACTTGCAGTTATCGAGACCATTGAACCATGCGAGATGTCACAACGAGATGTTGTTGCCAAGATGGTGGAATTAATTACAGAGAACATTTTCTGGAGTTTTTCTCCACCATATCTTCATCTGTTTTGTCACGACAGGTAGCCTACTCTGCGTCAACCCCTGTGATTGCAAATAACAGTAAAATGGCGAGCATGAAAGAATGAAAATTTCCGCAACTCATAGCTGTACGTTAATAACTGTGATGGTTGAGTTTAGGATTGGGGAAGGTTTACAGTAGATGTTAATAACTGTGATGGTTGAGTTTAGGATTGGGGTAGGTGTAGATGTTAATAACTATGATGATTAGGTTTAGGGTTGGGGATGGTGTAAACGTTAATAACGATGGTGGTTGTGTTTAGGGTTGGGGAAGGTGTAAACGTTAATAACTATGATTATTGGGTTTAGGGTTGGGGAAGATGTAGACGTTAATAACAGTGATGGTTGGGTTTAGGGTTGGGGAAGATGTAGACGTTAATAACTATGATTATTGGGTTTAGGGTTGGGGAAGATGTAGACGTTAATAACAGTCATGGTTGGGTTTAGGGTTGGGGAAGGTGTAGACGTTAATAACAGTGATGGTTGGGTTTAGGGTTGGGGAAGATGTAGACGTTAATAACAGTGATGGTTGGGTTTAGGGTTGGGGAAGGTGTAGACGTTAATAACAGTCATGGTTGGGTTTAGGGTTGGGGAAGGTGTAGACGTTAATAACAGTGATGGTTGGGTTTAGGGTTGGGGAAGGTGTAGACGTTAATAACTATGATTATTGTGTTTAGGGTTGGGGAAGGTGTAGACGTTAATAACCGTGATGGTTGGGTTTAGGGTTGGGGAAGGTGTAGACGTTAATAACTATGATTATTGTGTTTAGGGTTGGGGAAGGTGTAGACGTTAATAACCGTGATGGTTGGGTTTAGGGTTGGGGAAGATGTAGACGTTAATAACTATGATTATTGGGCTTAGGGTTGGGGAAGATGTAGACGTTAATAACAGTGATGGTTGGGTTTAGGGTTGGGGAAGATGTAGACGTTAATAACTATGATTATTGGGTTTAGGGTTGGGGAAGATGTAGACGTTAATAACAGTGATGGTTGGGTTTAGGGTTGGGGAAGGTGTAGACGTTAATAACTATGAATATTGTGTTTAGGGTTGGGGAAGGTGTAGACGTTAATAACCGTGATGGTTGGGTTTAGGGTTGGGGAAGGTGTAGACGTTAATAACTATGATTATTGTGTTTAGGGTTGGGGAAGATGTAGACGTTAATAACTATGATTATTGGGTTTAGGGTTGGGGAAGATGTAGACGTTAATAACAGTGATGGTTGGGTTTAGGGTTGGGGAAGGTGTAGACGTTAATAACTATGATTATTGTGTTTAGGGTTGGGGAAGGTGTAGACGTTAATAACCGTGATGGTTGGGTTTAGGGTTGGGGAAGGTGTAGACGTTAATAACTATGATGGTTTGGTTTAGGGTTGGGGAAGGTGTAGACGTTAATAATTATGATGGTTGGGTTTAGGGTTGGGGAAGGTGTAGATGTCAATAACTGTAATGGTTGGGTTTAGGGTTGGGGAAGGTGTAGACGTTAATAATTATGATGGTTGGGTTTAGGGTTGGGGAAGGTGTAGACGTTAATAACTGGTTAATAACTGTGATGGTTGGGTTTAGGGTTGGGGAAGGTGTAGACGTTAATAATTATGATGGTTGGGTTTAGGGTTGGGGAAGGTGTAGACGTCAATAACTGTGATGGTTGGTTTTAGGGTTGGGGAAGGTGTAGACGTTAATAACTATGACGGTTGGGTTTAGGGTTGGGGAAGATGTAGACATTAATAACTGTGATGGTTCTGTTTAGGGTTGTGGTAGGTATAGACGTTAATAACTGTGATGGTTGGGTTTAGGTGTGAAGTAGGTGTAGACGTTAATAACTGATGTACAGCGCCATCTTGCCGACAACATAGTTTTGATGTGGGTCTCCATAATTTCAAGTTACGCCTCTAATGTACCACAAGTTAGTTTTCCTTCTGTGTTCACGCAAAGCAGCATTGCAGGAAATTACCGGTAATGTTACAACTTCTCTTTCCGGAAAATTGCCGGAACGAATTTACTGGTATTTTCAAAAAGGGCCCGTTCACACATGATCCCTTTCTGGAAAACTGCCGGTAATTTTCCAGAAAAGTCTGTATGTGTGAAAGGGGCTAATGTGTAAACATACCCTATTTGTGAATATACTGTATCTTAGAACCAGCAAAGTTTGAAATGCAAACGCTTTTTAAAATTGTATCTCAGAGTACATGCATAAAAAAGGATATTTTTGCGGCTTGTTCAACCTAATTATTCAAAATGAGCTGAATTAACACTATTCTTGAGGGTTTTTTTAGGGGGGACAACTTAATTTTATTATTTTTAATCCACTTACATTTTTTTTAAAACAATTACTTTAACTTACTTGAATTGTGTTTGGACAACATGAAGGAATTCTGGTGAACCCAGCATTTGTTTTACAGTGTATGCATTAAATTTGGCTATAAAGAGGGATAAAATATCAACATTTAATATTTTCAGCTATATTGCCAAGCCCTCTACGCTGTTCCTGCTGCGGTGGGCAACATATTGAATGTTGTCTGTGTGTGTGTGTGTGCGTGTGTAGTTACTTGTTTCGTTTGCAAGATGGTGGTTATATCAAATGTTCTCAGTGTTAGATGCTGTTGGAAACAGGAGATGCCCGCGATAGGAGACGGAGAAAGTTTATGAGCGTGTGTGTCTGTGTGTGTGTTGTCTTTGTTCTCCCTTCAGTAGAATCAGATAAGGGTTTCCGAGAGGAGATACGAAAGCCATTGGAGCTCATTTTACACATCCAGACACATGAGCCCAATCCGCAGCGAGACACAAACACTCAGGAAGATTGAGTGTCCGGCCTCAGCCAAAGAACGGATCAAAGAATCAGTCCCGCGTCTCGGACCGACAGAAAGAAACGAGCGGCTGCGTTGTTTTGTAGCTGTGAGAGATTGAGGGAAAAAGAAGGACGGAAAGGGGAGAAGGAAAAAAAAAAACATGACGAATCAGCTCCACGGGCGAACTCATTATGAGAAATCAACGAGCCACAGAAATGCTCTTTTATCAAACTCTGACACCTATAAACAGGGCAACAACCCACTGGGATAATGCTGTAACGAGAGGTGTGCGTGTTTGTGTTTCACCCTAATAGTCTGCTCTTTGAAAAATAACACTTCGACGGGGTGCCTCAAGTCCCTTTAAAACACAATTGTAGGCTGATTCGATAAAGGATGAATGCAGCTCTGGTATTTTTAGCCGTATGGATTATTAGTCATTGTTTTGAGTGCGGTTAGCACTGTCGCCTCACAGCATGAAGGTTGCGGGTTCGAGTCCCAACTGGTCCAGTCTTTCTGTGTGCATGTTTTCACATTGCGATATTTCGTTTTTATGAATACAAATTCACCAGATGGCTTGAATAGCTCTATTTGGGGAAAAAAAAACATTAATTTATCGTTCATTTAGATGGATTGGGGTGATTTTGTAAGGGTGTATAAAAAATAATAAAGAAATTGCAAGCAAGAATAGTTAATATCACAACAAATTAGGGCTTGCATAGACTAGTCGACTAGTCGAGCGATCGACTACTTCAACCACAAGTCGGTGCTGTCAGACACAATCGACTACTCGAGCGTGCATTTACCATAAATGACATTAAGAAGACAAACGTCTCCAACAAACAACATGATCCAAGGTTAAAAGCAGCCAACTACAATTGACAAATTAATATTATTTTAGATGCCTGACACCGTGGGGAATCCTCTTGAATGGTCATGTAATGAACATCGGTTTCCTCTACTATCCAAGCAAGCGAAATCCTTTCTTGCTGTTGCTGCCAATAGCACACGAAGTGAATAAAATTTTTCTTTGGCCGGCAACACCGTAACAAGGCAAAGAGCAAGCCTGAATCCCTCTCACGTAGATGCGCTTCAACAAGCTCGACCAAAGACGGTCTGTGGCTAGAGGATGATAATGGGAATGACTTGTGTTCTTTATAAAGTCCGATGAAAGATTCTATTCCTTATTTCTGTCGAAAACAGGGTAAATGATTACATTGCAAGACGCGCATTTTATTCATAATTACTAGAGATGCCACAATTCTCAATATAATATTGAACCGTTCGGTACGACATCCACGGTTCAATACGCGCTTGTGAATTGCGGTTTTCTCGGTTTTATGTTTAAATAATTTATGTGCGTTTTATTTTACCGAATTGACTGTGTGTGCCTGTAAGTCCACGAGCTGAGTTGAGGAAACTCCTCCCCGCGAGTATATATTCAATAACTATGCTCTAAAGTTAGGGGGCGCTCAACCATCATTCCACGGCCATGGTGAGTGGCGGTGAAGAGGGAACACTACGAGGAAGCACCGGTGTCTTTCAAATCTCCGGTGTGGGGACATTTCGGATTTGCCGTTGAGTATAATGCCGAGGAAGAAAAAACAGTAAGCTAAAAAATGACTGTGTGCACTGCAAGCATTGTTTTACACGTATAGCCAGGGCTTAATTTGTGCCGGAACACACCGGATCCGGCGCCTCATTTTACCGATCCCCCTCCTCTACCTTCCTCCTCCCCGTCCACTGTTCACTTTCATTTTCTTTCGCGATTTCCCAACCCTCTTTACGTTCGTCCGCAACACCCCCACGCTCTTCACTTTCGTCCTTAGTTTGCGACACCCCTCCGCCATCCAACGCCCTTTCCCGCTCTCCACTTTCGTGCATGACACCTCTCCATCCACGGGTAACATGCCGGATCTGTTACACCGATCTGTTTCGGGACCTCGCAATTCACAAATTAAGCGAAGCATATAGCCTACTCAAACGGAAACACTTCCAACATGACTGCACATCTGCGGCATCATCACCCAGCAATATCACTCTCTGAAGGCAGGATAGCAGAGAAAGTAATAAAGTCATCCAATCCCTCGCTGAATCTTCCCAGCAAACATGCTGTTTCCGAGAGACACATACAAATGTTTATTTGAAACGGTCAATTTATGTTTATTAACTTCACATTCATGTTTATTTTCAAAATGCATGAATTTATGTGTTGCCCAGTTTGTACATAGGCTACCAGCAGCTGTGAGATTTCAGTGTTCATTTTTTTATTATACAATACACCAGGAACTAGTGTACGTTTCTTGGCTTTTAAGTAAAATAAAGGAGTATTGCAATAAATCGTTTTTATGTTTTTCTCCTATTGCATTAAGTATAAAATAACAAAAAAAAACACATGTGTCAAGCCATCAGAACCGAACCGAAAACCGTGTTAAAAAACCGAGGTATGTATTGAACCGTAGGCTAACTGTATTGTTGCATCCCTAATAATTACGTTGCGTTTTTTTTTCTACGACATTCTCTGCATAATGTCTGCATGTTAAAATATCATGTAATAATTTGTTTGTTTACTGTGTCTACGTATATTCTATGTATTATTTGAATATTTATTTATTTATTTATTTAAATAATTTATTCATAAATAGTTTATTTATTATTTATTTTCACTTTGGCTGTACACGGTCACTTGTTGAACTATTTCTTTTCCGAAACAAAATAATTTTCATTGTTGTTATCACTGCTTGAAACCTAAATGTTAAAGTAATTTTAAATTTTAAATGTTAAAGTAATTTTATTAGGCTACTTGTACAACTGATTATTACTTGCACGCACATGGTTGTTTGCATAATCTTCAGGCCGGTTGAACACTAATATATTCGTTCATTTTGTTATAACTGTTGAAAACGTAGCAGAAATCAAATGATTCAATGAGATTTAGCCTAGTTCAGAATAATTTTATTCATGTTTTAATTACTTTTATGAATACTGCGTTATGAATATGAGTTTTCAAGACGCTTTTTAGGTTTCGGGTGTAGCTGACTACTTTTACTTTCTATAGCCCACAATAAATGTAAAATTAAAAGGTAATAATTAGCCTAAAGCTTTTTTCTTTAGTATTATTATTATTATTTTATGCATTTTCAATTTTAACTATTTATTTATGAATTATTTATTTATTTAGGCTATTTATTTTTTTTGCGGGTGAGCTGTATTGTTGATGAGAACTATTCTTCTTTCCGAACTGGTTTAAGTAAGTTTCACTTATTAGTTCGTATTATTGCTGAATACTTGTTAAGTAATAAAGTTACTTTAATAAATGATTAAAGTATTACAGGATGAACAGGACTTCGCTTCGCATATGGAAGCCTATGACGCAGATGTTAAGATTACAATGTTGCGTGCAGCTTTTTATTTTTATATTACTCTGTAACTTTATAAAAAATACGAAATATCAATGTTTTGACAATTTATGTTAGGCCTATGAAATTGTTGCATTCGGCTATGAATTAATAAAACGTGTATTGAGACGGATTTCTTTGTGTCTTTTTAAGTGGTAGCTCGAAACACGGGTAGTCGAGTAACTCGAGTATTGTTTTGTTTTGGAGTGGCCATCACAAAGCCCTGTTCTCAATCCTGTAGAAAATTTGTGGGCAGAGTTGAAAAAGCTTGTGCGAGCAAGACAGCCTACAAATCTGACTTAGTTACACCAATTCTGTCAGGAGGAATGGGCCAAAAATCCTGCAAACTATTGTGAGAAGCTTGTGAAAGAATGCCCAAAACATTTGACCAAAGTTATACAGTTTAAAAGCAAAGCTAAAAAAATACCAAGGACATGTATGTAAACTTTTGACTGTCTAGAAATTAATAAAAAATTCTCTCATTATTCTGGCATTTAGCAAATGTAAATGATTTAGGTAATCCTAACGGACCTAAAATAGTAAACGTTTAGTATGATTTACCATCAGACATTTAAAAAAAAAAATGGTTATGTTCCTTTTTTTTTAGAGTGTACGTAAACTTCTGGTTTCAACTGTAAATTAATGCATGAATGAAACAAAACAAAAATGAAACAAAAATGTACTACGGTGTTCTATAAGCACTCTAAAAATGCTGGGTTGTTTTGGCCCAACTTTGGGTCTAATATGTAAAAAAAAAAAAACTCTTGGGTTAAAAAGTATCATTTAAATTAATACAAAAAAAATGAACCCACTGTTGTGTTTGTCATTATTTGATCCAACTTTGGGCTACAACATAGTATCTGCAGAATGAAATGAAGTCCGCTCATCCCCAAAGTCGACTCCCAACATCATCCAGGAATCAATTTCAGACTGTTGACTTTCCTAAGGTCTCCCACATTCATTTGCGCTGCATTTGTGCGTTCCCAGCAGGAGAGAGCAAGCTCCTCCAGAACGTTCACAGCTGCAGCTCGAGCAGGACTGCCATCACAAGACGACGTTCAGCCGGAATCCCAGCGGCGTCCATCAAACAAACCTCGATGTCGTTCGGCAAATATTACCCAAGCTGTTTATCCAGGCTTTCCCCGCCTAGAATAAACAAGCACTGATTAATTAATGACAAACACACACTGAGATGAGGAGCAAACAAACACTCGCGCGGAGCATATCCCCAGAATTAACAGACGCGCGCACACGCTTTTCTCTTGTGGAGTTCAGATCAGCGCCACTCGCTCCTGTCTTCGTCTATTTTAAATTGGCATCCTTCGAAACAGCTGGGTTCAACCAAACACAAACAGCAAACACCCGTCCCTGCAGATGACTGAATTATCATATTTATGGTGTCTTGTGACCCCGTGAGCTCTGTAATAAAGAGCACTGATTCTGATCGGATGAGTGTTTGATACACAGATGATGCACGTCTAAGTGTGGGGAAATTTGAGAAGAAGGAAACACACAAGGGGGATGAATATTTAATGCTTGTAAGCATTGCAGTGCTCAAAGAAAGAAGCGTGTTCTTGTTAGGTAGATCTTTTCACTCTTAAACATAAATGTTATTTACTGCTATCTTTAAAGGGATAGTTCACCCATTTAGAATTTACTCATTATTTACTCTACCTAAAGTGGTTCCAAACCTTGAGATTATTTCTTCTGTTGAACACACACACACACACACACACACACACACACACACACACACACACACACACACACACACACACATACAAAAATATATTTTGAAGAAAGCTGGAAACCTCTACCCATTGATATCCAAGTTCTGGAAGTGTCAAGCAGGTCGCACACCAGAAGCGCCGCTCGGCGCCGCGCCGCGCAGCGCCACGCATTTCAGAATTCTAAAAATAGGTTTCAATTAGAGTACACACACCAGCGCCGCAAGTCGGCGGCTGTCGGCGGCTGTCCGCGGCGCCCAGCCACGACTCAGGACACTGTTCATAATTCTGCCGCGCCACAGAGCGCCCTCTGATTAGTTTCGTTTTAAATAGCCTGCAAATGTGCGCGTCTGGTGTGCGATACTTTCAACTGTCATGTGCGCGCCGTGTCGTGGCGCTGAGCGGCGCATCCGGTGTGTGACGGGCTTCAGAAGATTTCAGACACTTTCCTGCATTGTGATTTTTAGCTGCGACCAAGAACCATGAACGAAAAGGATTGGCGAATCTGTGCTACAACTTCAAACTAGTGCAGGGAAAATGTCAAAACAGCTTTTTTCTGTTTTTATTAATGGAAATATTTATAATGATACAATCTTGCAGATGATACAGTCTTTGCTCTCTCGCACTCTCTCTTCTCACCCGCAGTGAGATAATAATAATAATAATAATTCATAATAATGTCAAAATTTCAGAAATCAGATACAATTTTTTTTTTCTTCGTAATTTACTACCTTTTGGACTTAAGGACTGCTGGTATTAGCATTATATAGTTTAGTCATTTTTTCCCCTTTTTACTTAATTTGCATTATTTTAAATTGAATTTGTTCACCACAGTATCGGAAATGGTATTAAAAATACTTTTTATATTTTTAATATATTTACTGTGTTTGCCACGATATCGAAAATGGTATAAAAAATACTTTTTATATTTTTCATATTTTTACCGTGTTTGCCACGGTATCGAAAATGGTATCAAAAATACTTTTTATATATTTTTATATTTTTTATATTTTTACTGTGTTTGCCACGGTATCGAAAATGATATAAATTTTTTTTTTTTAATATTTTTACCGCACGGTATCGAAAATGGTATCAAAAATACTTTTTATATTTTTAATATTTTTACCGTGTTTGCCACAGTATCGAAAATGGTATCAAAAATATTTTTATATATTTTTATATTTTTTATATTTTTACCGTGTTTGCCACGGTATCGAAAATGATATAAAAAAGTCTTATTTGTTTTATTTCGGCTAGAATAAAAGCAGTTTTTAATTTTTTTAAAAACCATTTTAAGGTCAAAATTATTAGCCCTTTTAGGCTTTTTTTTTTCAATAGTCTACAGAACAAACCATCATTATACAATAACTTGCCTAATTACCCTAACCTGTCTAGTTAACCTAATTAACCTAGTTAAGCCTTTAAATGTCACTTTAAGCTGTATAAGTGTGTTGAAAAATATCCAGTCAAATATTATTTACTGTCATCATGGCAAAGATAAAATAAATAAAAAATCTGTAAATATATAAATAAAAATTAAATATCTGTAAATTTTCCATGTTTTGTAATTCATGTTTTTTTAATTTTCCCCATTTATTTATGCTTTCGACTTGCATTATGGGAGCTTGATCTTTCTTCCAACAACTTTTAACCTTGAAAAGTTCGAAAAGTGACTTTTATGAACATTTTTAATAGTTTAAAGTGATATATCGTGTGGGTTGGTGTAGTATATTACGCTACAAAAACCCTGTTATTTTACAGATTTATTTCTCTTTATCTTTTTTCTTATACATGATATTATTTCAAACTGCTAAAATGTCAATCAAAGTCACTTTGTTAACCTGTCGACTTGAATTCTCGACATCAAAAGTCGACAGAGCAGAAATCAACATCCCATAATGCAATTCACAACCTTAAATAAACAGAAAACACTTGTGAATCACAAAATATGGAAACTGTTAATTAACAGATATTTTTTACGCTGTAGTACACAATCAAAATAATGACCTTTTTGAATTCTGAGAGCTGCAATCTCTCCAGTGTATAGCAGTTATTACGCTTATCTAAAAGCTGATTGTTTTTCCCGGTCGCAGGGAAGTAGCGCTGGGCTTTGAGCAAGACGCATGCTATTAAACAGTGACATTACCAACACAACTGACTGTATGTCACTGTCTAGAGTATTTCCGATATGGCTGCCACCCAGCTGTGACAGGAAGGACGATCCATCAGCGGAAAAGCGTTTCTGTCTTTTGTGAGGCAGTATTGAGTGAAAGCGGCGTTGGATGGGATTCTCTGCCCACCTCGTCTCAGCTATCGATTCGCCTCAGGTGAATTTATGGTGACATTCCTGTAGTTTGCGCAAAGGGAAAAGCATTGTTGTCTTTGTGGGAATCAATCACCGGGTCTGAACAGCTTGTCAATAGGCAGGAGTGACCCGTTTGGCTCGCTTTTGAGGATGGCGAAAGTTTAAAAGTGTACACGCGGATCTTCTTTACAACTCAGATCGCTTTCAATGCGTGACTTCAGTGAGTGGAAGGAGAAATGAACAAGTGAAAAAGGACACTTGTCTTGAAACTCATACAGTCCTTGGCCTTGAAAGTAGACTTGCGTCTCTAATTTACGTCTTACGGCAAATTTATTTATATTATAATTTTAGTGATCTGCTTGAGGTAGGTCAATTTATTTTTATCCTTTTGATGAATTAGCATTCTACTTAAGAGCCCTTTAGATCATGCGCTGGACTGTTTCTCTGTGTTTCGCTTGTAATGTCTTTAAATAAATAATTAATTAGGCCTATTATTCATTTATTCATTATTATTTACATACAAAAATTAAGACATAAAATGAGTAAGTAAAATATAGTCAACAAAAAAAATGTAAATGAAAACTTATGGCCCGTTTCCACTGAGTGGTACGGTACGGTATGGTTTGGTACGCTTTTATGGCCGTTTTCACTGTCAAAAGCGTACCGAACCGTACCGTACCACTTTTTCGGCACCCTTTCGAAAGGGTACCAAAGACGAGAAAGGGTACCAAAAGGTGGAGCTACACGCGCAGCTGAACGCTGATTGGTTTACAGAGATACGTCATTCGCTCGCGCAACAAGCCAGAATGAAATCAAAGAAGCTGCCATGTTTTTAATACACAGCCGAGAGAGATTATGGCGTAACTACTAATTATATATCTATCAAATGAACCTTGTCGTCGTCTTGATGAACAGCCACAAAGCCAAAGAGAAGAGCAGATTTTACCCTGTGCCCCGGCCCCCGTAGTTTTTTACGAGCCAGTCTGAAGCGCGAGTGCTTTCGCTTTCTCGCCGTGCGTCTATTTTTTAAATAACAAACTTCTTGAGCTGATTATAATAACGTGCGCTTGATTATTGACATGCTTTTGAAACCTGATCCTGTCAGAAACTGACAAACGCGAGAGTGACGCTTGAAAAAAAAACAAAGGAGAAGCCAGAAAAAAGGAGCACATTATTTTTTCAGCAAACGTGAACAAAGTGCCATGTTTAACTATTATCATCACCTTTTGGACTATTATGAACTCGGAATGACGGAAATACTTTCTAACAAGAGGCTACACGTGCTGCTGAAGATTAAAGACACATTTAATCATGAGAGGTTTGCAATGACTGGGCTTTTTCGTGTTGTTTTGAACCTAAATAAGGACTAAATGTATGCTGTGTGTAGTTTTTCTATAACTGGTAACATCGGAGACTGTAAGGGTCTGTGTGTGTTCATATATGTGCATTTATTTATTTATTTTATATAATTGCAGACGTTACAGTAGGCTATTTCGCACTGTCATTGATCTGCAGTTATAATCAACTCCTGTTCATAGTGAAGTTAGTAATAAACAATTATACAGAAGTATTTATGTGTATAAAGCATCTATTTTGTGAGAAGTGCTTCTCGTATGATATGTGAGCGACCCGTACAGCTTTACTGTAGACATTTTCTCAAGCGAAAATGAGTTGACTGAAACTGTTGTACACCACGCCCACCAAAAGAGTAACTTTGGTACCCTTTTAGCAATGGAAACGCAAGCCTGATAGAGTTGACCCGTACCGACCCGAACCGTACCGTACTGTACCAGTCAGTGGAAACGAGCCATTAAATGAAACAGCTTATTTATTGCCTTAGTCCTATCACTTTAAAATAACAAATATTGTACATCTCTATATATTTAGGCTAAAATCTATTTATTTATTTATTTGTGTATGTATGTATTTATGTTTGTACTTTCATTTTAGTTGTCTTTTGTTTCTTTAGTTTTAATTTTCGAAATGAATCCTCATTGCACTTAACAAGTTAACAATGATAATAAAGCTTTTTTTTTTCAACATTTTTTCCAGATAATATAGATAAAATCCAGATAAAAAGTCCTATCAGCAAAGAGATTACATCAGATATATAGCTACAAAAACAAGAAAACTGTATAACCCTTAACTCAAACGTACACTTTTCTACCTCCTTCTAAGCACCATCCCTCCCATCTCCCTTCCCTCCCTATTTTCTGAGGCCTTCAATAAGTACGCAAAGATGAATAAATACACAGATAAATAAATAATAAATCAATTGAAAAAAAAATAAATAAATAAAGATATAATAAATATATGGGGAAATATAGAAGAAGAAGATGTTAAAATAAATAAAAAATACTGAAAGTCTCTCTTTCTCCCTTTTAAAATTCAAGTCAGCAGATGCTGAAATGTTAAGGTTCTCAATGACAGACAGTATGGGACTCCATGTTTTGTTAAAGGAGTTCAGTGATCCTTTAAAGCAATGTCTAAGTTTCTCATGATAGATGCAATGTAGAACCTCTTTAATCCAGTGTTCTGATGATGGAGGGGACACATGTTTCCAATTGAGGAGAATTGCGCTCCTGGCGACCAAGTTGGTAAAGGCAATGACCAGTGGCCTAGCGACTTAACAGAGTTCTATTTCTTTTTCTATTACTGTACTTCTATTTCTCTTTCTATTTATTTCATTATGTTTTTAATTTTATTTTTAATTGTTGTATTTTTATTGTTATTTATATTTTACTTTTAAAAAAAATATTTATTTATTTATTTATTTATTTATTTATTTATATTTTTAAAATAATTTCTCCCCTTAGTGCCTCATCTCTTTCTGTGCATGTAGTTGTTGAATCAAAATTTTTTCACTACTTCACCAAAATCCCTTGTGCAAAATGAATGTTGCAAAGATAAATCATATTTAAAAGAGACTGTACTTAGATGGTATCCCAAGACAGTCTCAGACCGAACTGCAAGAAAGAGCTTCAGTTTACTTTCATGTAAATGTCAGAATTAATTCAAATTCTCTCAGACTCACAAACAATCCTCGTAGTCCCTACAGGAGCAACATCTGTCCCAGGAATATAACATCATGGCTTGGGGATTTTGAGGTGGATGAGACTCTACAGCTTTGTTTTATGCATTGTATTCCACTAAAAGCATGATATTGATGAGTGGCTTGGATTACACTTGTGTTTGAGCTTTTAGGTTAAAATATTACATTGCTTCCACAGTCTCTGCTACATGTGTAGTGCATAAAAGGGAAACATTTGTTGGTCTATAATCCATGGTCTCCATAGCATACATTTTTCGACCCACGATCAGAATTAAGTACTAATTATGTATTAAATATTAATTGAGTAATTAACTATAGAGAGCCACATGCTAGTCAAATAATAATAATTGACAAAAATGAAAGCATTGCAACATTTTTAATAGTTAAGCTCAATTCATGCGAAATGAAAGTGAAATGCAAGCGACAAGCGACCATTCATTTCAATGGACAGAGCGACAGCATCCATTTGGCGACAGATGTGGGCGGGTCTAGTTATGCAACAAAGTTGAGAATCCTTTAATACGAATATCAGTAGAGCTCATATGATCCTCTCTCAGCTCATGTACTAGCTGGTTGTGTAGATACAAATAAATACTGTAGCGTAAGATACTGTAAATAGCCACATTGACAGAAAGCACGCTTTTACTCTAGTTCATCTGTATAAATAAACATTTTATGTATGGAATCCATTTATATTTAGTGTGTTACCTACACTATATTTATATTCAGCAGCAAGAATACTCATTTGTTGTTAGTGGATATCATCATAAACGTTATCTAAGCAACCTCTAGGTGGGAACGCCAGAGGTGGGTAGATTATCCAAAATCTATACTAATAAAAGTACAAGTACTTGAGGATGTTTTTACTCAAGAGCAAAAAGTATTGGAAAGTAACTAGTAGCTAAAAAGTTTCTGATGAAAAAAGTACTCAAGTAACTAGTAACTAGAGTATCCAAAATCTATACTAATAAAAAAAAGTACTTGAGGACATCTTTACTCAAGTAAAAGTAACAAACTTAAAAGTTACTCAAGTAAGAGAAAAAAAAAAAGTCTAAAAAAGTATCGGAAAGTTACTAGCAACTAAAAAGTATCAGATGAAAAAAGTACCCAAGTAACAAGTACTTTTTTATCGGATATTTTTTAGTTTCTAGTTACTTTAATCTTCTTAAAGTATTAGAGTATCCAAAATCTATACTCAAGTAAAAGTACAAGTACTGGAGGAAATTTTTACTCCAGTAACAACCATAAAAAAGTAACAACCATAAAAAAAAAAAGTTATTTGAGTTTTACTCGAGAGTAAAAAAGTATCCGATGGAAAAAAAAAAATACGTAACTAGTTACTTTAATCTTTTATATGTATATATATATATATATATATATATATATATATATATATATATATATATATATATATATATATATATATATATATATATATATATATATATATATATATATATATATATATATAGGACTTGACATTAACACCTGCCAGCACACCCAATGCGGGTAGATTTCAGTTGTGGCGTGTTAGCCCCCACTAGCCACCTTGGCTGGTTGAAAATAATGTTTAAATTGCCAGAGCTGCCTCGATTAGAATGTTAATTAGAATTAGAATATACGTGCAAATGTGCTCTTAGAATTAAGAAGTAAAATCATTGATAACTGTTCGCGCGAGCAAATGAAAGCAGGTCAATGCCAAATGAGAGGATGATCAGGCGCACGATGAGACCCAGCCGATCCTCGCTCACTGACGTTGTGAGCGAAGCACAGCTCATGTGAAGAGCAAGAGTGCTTAAAGGCACCTGTTTCCTTGCACAAAACAACTGTGCCTGAAAACGCAACTGGTGCGATCGTTTCTCTTTGAAATAGATTGCAAAAAAAACAGTCCTGCTACTTTCAAGACATCTCCAGATTTTTTGTATGCAGCAGCTGTTGCCGCTTTCGCTTTTACCATTCTTTGAACAGATTGTTAATGGGTCTAACGTTAACCGCGTGCACGTGATCATCCGTTCACTATCGCACACAGTATGTTTTTCACCTGCTTTCTTTTGCTTGCAGTTATTTTTGTTAATATTGTTTAATTATCATCCTTTACATTAACATTGCTTTAATGGGAGAATAACTCTCCATTTATCTATAGTTACCTGATGATCTGCGACCTTTAGTCTGGACAAACTACTGTGTAAAGTTATAGATAAATGAGAACAACTTTTTGAAATGTCAATTGTTTTTTAAGAACATTTTGTTTAATAAAAAGTGTATGTACTGTATATAGATATATTTAGCTTGTTTTGACACATTTTTGACAAATTTGTGGCAAGTAAACAATTAGATTGATTTGGCCAGAGAAGAAAAATGCTCAATTCTTAGTGTTGAGCCCTAAAAAGTAATGTAAAATAAAAAAGCTAATCAGGCATGTGGACATAACACATAATTTAAATCAAGTAATTTTAACATGCTAAAGTCAAATTTGTGCATATAAAATATATTTTCCCAACAAAGTTATAGCTAATGAAAATGGCGAGTGGCTAGTAATGTTGGAAAACTATGACTGGTGGTCATAAAAGTTAATGTCAAACACTGTGTGTGTGTGTGTGTGTGTGTATATATATATATATATAAAGAATAAAGTCTCTTCTCTTTCTCTTTCTCCCAACCAATCATCAAGAATATCCGCTCAACTTCTGCTGATGGGACTAAATCAGCTGATACGACAACAAAAACACATAGTGTACACTCTTATTGTTCACAATTCTTCTAAAGCACCACGCTAACAGTGGAATTGCACCACAATAGTTTTAATTAAAGCAAATCTGCTAAATGTGAGCTGATTTGACGTTTGTTTTTAGTTGTATTATGATGTTTTTAGTTTATTATGGCTGCCTAGAGACTTTTTTATTTCAAAAGAGCAAAGAAAAATCTATTTTTTTCTTTTTCATTGTCAATTTCGTGATTACTTCTGCTATTGTTCACAGGTCTGATTGGTAATGACATGTGGCTGTTTACTATATTTACTTCATCAGCGTTTTCTGCGGCTTTGCGGATTGGAAAACAAATCTACAGAACAATTTTCCTATGATTGTTCAAAGGTTTTTCCAAATTTCCCTACATCTGTAGAGGTTGGTGGTTCTCAGATATATTTAATTCTGGGGTCAAGTCATGCTTAAAGTTCAGCTTGAAGTGACATTTTAAGGCTTAACTAGGATAATTAGGCAAGTTATGGTAATTAGGCAAGTCATTGTATAACAGTGGTTTGTTCTGTAGGGAATCGAAAACAAATATTGGTCAAAATGACAGTAAAATGGTTTTAAAAAAAAATTCAAAACTGCTTTTATTCTAGCCAAAATAAAACAAATAAGACTTTCTCCAGAAGAAAAAATATTATCAGACATACTGTGAAAAAAATCCTTGCTCTGTTAAACATCATTTGGGAAATATTTGAAAAGAAAACAATAGATAAACCATACCCATGATTTGGTTTAAAGAGCTTTTAATAGATTTTTCTGTCCTGTTCTTGGATGATTAAATGGTTAATTGCATTTTATTATTAGTATATCATTGTCGGCGACCCAGGGAGAACCCACGGCCTGTTATTGGGCCACAACCCAACAGTGGTGAACCACTGCCTTATGTTTCACAGATACTGTGTTAAAATAAGAGGATATAAAACAGAGGGCCAGCGAGATAAATGGGACATAAAACCTGCCATGTTCCAGTGCTGTTCTTTAAACACATTACCCGCTTGGCAGGCGTTTTGCCTCACAGTTAGAAAGCTGTTCCAGTGCCCAGAGGCCTTTGGGTTTAACTCATAGATTGGCAGGAGAAAAAAAAAAAGATGAGAGGGAATCAGACAGCCCTGAGCCAAACTACCATGATCAAGCCCTGTAAGAGAGATACGGTACTTAAAACGTGACCATTCACACCTTACAACTAAGATTTATGCCTGTAAAGATGCTACATGATGAATGAAAGAGATGAATTGGATTTCTATACTGCTACTATTATTGCTGGCGTATTTCTGCTGACGAGAAAACAGGATTTTAGCTCTTTTAGGAGCATGTTTGTATTGTACATGAAAAAACAAAACATCTTACTGCTTTCAGTTGTTTAGTTGAATCAAATGAAATTTTCTAGTCATCTCAACTCACATTAAAAAAATTATATTTGCTGCTTGTTCAAATTACTTATTTAATAGGCTGACTTCACATGGCCGCCATTTTAAAAGCGAAATCGGTGGGAAGAAATCCGTAAGTATCGCCTGAAGTCACACAGAAATGTGTACCTGGCTGTATATCATATCAGCGAAGAGAAAGTGACACAAATTTATCACTTCAACGCCTTCTGAGTGACCCGAAGGTCCGTTCTGAATGGCTAGTGAAAATAAAGAGATATCACACCACATTTTCAGCTAAGTTAAGGGAAATAGCACTAGTTAGCTAACGTTATCTTTCCCAAACATATGTTTTAGATGCCATTTATCAAACTCAAGTTAATGAACAAATTTTTCACTATATTAGACTTGTCACGATACTGAATTTCGGTACTGAAATAAAAAAAAAACGTCCATTTCCCGCTAACATTCAATCACTGTTTAGCGTATTCTTAAACATCGCTGATTTGCCGTAGTATTCACCAGTGCTCAACAGAAATGACTGTGATTGGCCGTGAAGGTCATCAGTTCACCGCACTTCACCGATGTTTACCGAGCGACCTGCTGATGTCTCTTTGCAGCTTTAAAACACTTCAGTGTCCAAGTATTTGTGTTTGCACTTGGTGAAGAGCGGTGAACTGATGACCTTCACAGCCAATCACAGTTATTTCTGTTGAGTATTTGTGAATGCTATGACAAGTCAGCGGTGTTTAAGAACACGCTCAGCGACAAGGGAAAAGGACGTTTTTTTTTTATTTAAAGTACCGGGACAACACTATTACAGACAACACGAGGGTGTGGACTGCATTATTTTATCGCTCACCGGGTTACAAAGGCTGAAGCAGGGAAATGTTTCCATGGTGTTTACCTGGTGCCATGAACCGAAGCCTAGTTGACACAGTAATACAAACGTATTACTCTTTTTAATTCCTAATATGCTTTTAATTGTTTAAATTAAACTGAATGATATTAAAGTGATGTTTACACCATATCTGCACTTTGAAATCGCGGCAACAGCTGGAGGTTTGTAGTCCACAGCATGTTGTTGCAATGTTTACAGTGCTGATCTTATACTTCCGGGTTCCTTCCCATCGCAGCCTCGCTTTTATTTTTTAAAATAGCAGCCGCATGAAATAAGCATAAATTCAATTCAATTAAATTTTATTTGTATAGCAGCTTTTAAAAAAGTGCACATTATTGCATTACAATCAGATTAAGTTAAAATTACAATCAAATATAAATTATTGTATACATAGTTAACCTGCAAATGAATTGCATATAGTTGATGTCTATGTTTACATGCTTAATGAAGTGTGTTTGTGTATTAAGTGTATGTGTTGTCCTGGAAGTCCTTGATGTTTGGGATCCTCTCTTCACAGGTCTTGGATCACATCAATGGCGCTGTACAATCTCTAGAGGCCTAGGTCTTTAATCGCATTTTGAACTGAGAGAGTGTGTCTGAGCTTCAGACATTATCAGAAAGGCTATTCCAGAGTTTAGGAGCCATAAATGAGAAGGCTCGACCTCCTTTAGTGGACTTTGCTATTTTAGGTACTACAAGAAGCCCTGAGTTTTGAAATCTTAAATATGATATTTTGAGATCTATAATATGAGTTGAAGTTTTTTGGGGGACAACTTAATTTATGTTTAATCCACTTAAATTTGTAAAAACGATTAAGTTAACTTAGCCAGTTTGTGTTCGGGCAACATGAAGGAATTGTGTAGAACCTGTGTACATTAGTCAAACTGCCTAAAAATAAGAAGGTAACCTTATTAACTTCTTAAAATAAGTTAAAGTAACATAAAAACATTTGTTGTCGTGACTTTTTGCCACATAATGTTTTACAGTGTAGACCTACAGGAATGTTTGGTGTATAAAACTGCTAGTAAAACTATCAGATTAAATTAAAATTACAATCAAATATAAATTATTCTATACATAGTTAACCTGCAAATTAATTGCATATAGTTGATGCCTACGTTTGGGACCATCTCTTCACAGGTCTTGGATCACATCAATGGCGCTGTACAATCTCTAGAGACCTAGGTCTTTAATCTTGTTTTGAACTGAAAGAGTGTGTCTGAGCTTCAGACATTATCAGGAAGGCTATTCCAGAGTTTAGGGTCCATAAATGAGAAGGCTCGACCTCCTTTAGTGGACTTTGCTATTTTAGGTACTACCAGAAGCCCTGAGTTTTGAGATTTTAAATAGCCGGTTGGATTGTAGCGAGACAGAAGGTTGGTTAGATAAACAGGAGCTAGATTATTTAAAGCTTTATAATATGAGTTGAAGTTTTTTGGGGGATAACTTAATTGTTTTATGTTCAATCCACTTAAATTTGTAAAAACTATTAAGTTAACTTAACCAGTTTGTGTTCGGGCAACATGAAGGAATTGTGTAGAACCTGTGTAAATTAGTCAAACTGCCTAAAAATAAGAAGGTAACCTTATTAACTTATCAAAATAAGCTAAAGTAACGTAAAAATCTTGTTGTCGTGACTTTTGTCATATGATGTTTTACAGTGTAGACCTTCAGGAATGTTTGGTGTATAAAACTGCTAGCAAAACTATTACTGCTACTAAAACTAGATCATCTACTGCTAGATCATCTCTTCACAGGTCTTGGATCACATCAATGGCGCTGTACAATCTCTAGAGACCTAGGTCTTTAATCTTGTTTTAAAGTGAGAGAGTGTGTCTGAGCTTCAGACATTATCAGGAAGGCTATTCCAGAGTTTAGGGTCCATAAATGAGAAGGCTCGACCTCCTTTAGTGAACTTTGCTATTTTAGGTACTATCAGAAGCCCTGAGTTTTGAGATTTTAAATAGCCGGTTGGATTGTAGCAAGACAGTAGGTTGGTTAGAGAAACAGGAGCTAGATTATTTAAAGCTTTATAATATGAGTTGAAGTTTTTTGGGGGATAACTTAATTGTTTTATGTTCAATCCACTTAAATTTGTAAAAACTATTAAGTTAACTTAACCAGTTTGTGTTCGGGCAACATGAAGGAATTGTGTAGAACCTGTGTAAATTAGTCAAACTGCCTAAAAATAAGAAGGTAACCTTATTAACTTATCAAAATAAGCTAAAGTAACGTAAAAATCTTGTTGTCGTGACTTTTGTCATATGATGTTTTACAGTGTAGACCTTCAGGAATGTTTGGTGTATAAAACTGCTAGCAAAACTATTACTGCTACTAAAACTAGATCATCTACTGCTAGATCATCTCTTCACAGGTCTTGGATCACATCAATGGCGCTGTACAATCTCTAGAGACCTAGGTCTTTAATCTTGTTTTAAAGTGAGAGAGTGTGTCTGAGCTTCAGACATTATCAGGAAGGCTATTCCAGAGTTTAGGGTCCATAAATGAGAAGGCTCGACCTCCTTTAGTGAACTTTGCTATTTTAGGTACTATCAGAAGCCCTGAGTTTTGAGATTTTAAATAGCCGGTTGGATTGTAGCAAGACAGTAGGTTGGTTAGAGAAACAGGAGCTAGATTATTTAAAGCTTTATAATATGAGTTGAAGTTTTTTGGGGGACAACTTAATTGTTTTATGTTCAATCCACTTAAATTTGTAAAAACTATTAAGTTAACTTAACCAGTTTGTCCGGGCAACATGAAGGAATTGTGTAGAACCTGTGTACATTAGTCAAACTGCCTAAAAATAAGAAGGTAACCTCATTAACTTATCAAAATAAGTTAAAGTAACGTAAAAACATTTGTTGTCGTGACTTTTTGTCATATGATGTTTTACAGTGTAGACCTTCAGGAATGTTTGGTGTATAAAACTGCTAGCAAAACTATTACTGCTACTAAAACTAGATCATCCACTGCTAGATCATCTCTTCACAGGTCTTGGATCACATCAATGGCACTGTACAATCTCTAGGGGCCTCGGGCTGAGTATGCCTAGGTGGAAATATAGAATAAAGAAAACAATTAGCGTTGCTGCTGTTCATAGTGTATTTGAACAATAGAAATTAAATATCAATGCAAAAAGGAAGTAAGGAAGTAATGCAAACATAGAAACAAGCATGTAAAGCATATTAGTATTTCTAACAAAATGTCTGGTGCATTAAGACAGGAGGAGTGTGTTCTACAGGTGGTTGTTAAGCCCACTCACTTGCATGGAGCACCCTTAGAGTCCGATCACACCGAACGTGCTTTTACGTTCCAAAAATGTGCGCTTTTTTAATATCGCTAGACAATGACTGAATCAGCTGCGCATTGTCCACGAGTATTGCTGTTGATATTGGCATAATTTTAATATTTAATAATATTGTGATTTTCAAGATTTGTGAGGTCATACAGTTCTGCATAACTTAAAACAGTAACCAATAGTCTCTCCTCTGTCTTCAAAAGTCTCTGTAGTAATTTTGACAACACAAACACTGCTGTCACCTCAACGGAAACCCCGCCTCTGCTTTCATTTGATTGGAGAATAAAAAAGACACGACTGATGTAGCATGACCTTTCCGCTCAGAGTTCACTTGTTTTCAGCTGCGAACGCACAGCGCACAACAGCAAAAACGCGAGGTGCAGCAGGCGGTTTAAATGTGTGGCGAACAGGGTACATAAGCACCGCGCAAAACGCTTGTGGCCGTTAGTAAATCATTCAAGAAAGGTGCCTCTCAACATAAAAAGCACATTCGGTGTGATCAGCCCCTTATGCATCATACCATTATGTGATGCATTGTGTGTATGCTTTACAAAAAAGATAGGTCTTTAATCTAGTTTTGAACTGAGAGAGTGTGTCTGAGCCTTGGACATCATCAGAAAGGCTATTCCAGAGTTTAGGAGCCATAAATAAAAAGGTTTGACCTCCTTTAGTGGACTATACTATTCTGAGTACTGCGAAATTACTAACAGAAGCCCTGAGTTTTGAGATCTTAAGCAGCGGTTTGGATTGTAGCAAGGGAGAGGGTTGGTTAGATAAACAGGAGCTAGATCATTTTAAGCTTTATAGGCTTTATAATATGAGTTGAACCAACATAATTCTTATGTTTTTTGGGGGACAACTATGTTTAATCCACATAAATTTGTAAAAACGATTAAGTAAACTTTAGCAGTTTGTGTTCAGACAACATGAAGGAATTGTGTAGAACAGGGGTGTCCAAACTTGGTTCTGGAGGGCCGGTGTCCTGCACAGTTTAGCTCCAACTTCTTTTAACACACCTGCCTGGAAGTTAGTACACCTAGTACACCTACAGGGCTCGAAATTAACTTTTTTACTTGGTAGCACCGGTGCTCCCAACTTCAAAAATTTAGGAGCGCCAGAAAAAAGTTAGGAGTGCCAGAACAAATTTGGGAGCACCCATTAAAAATGAATGAGCACCACTGCAAATTGTATATTGAGGGATTTATTGTATTTGAAAACAACATCAATCAGGACTAACAAAAACCAGAAACAACTATCTAACTAATGCTGAGATGACTTATTGATATCTGTGCAATAATTCCAAAATGAATGTCTAATAGTTATAAAATATTATTGATGTCGATGATGTCAATAATACTTACAATGAATAACATTTCTCATTGTCATGCTGCCCTGAATGTGCTTGAATGTGAGTTATGTACTGTAAAAGGTCCTGCTGTTACTTTATGAAAAATAAATTTATGGTTTGCATCAAACAAAAATGAAGCATTGCAGTAAGAAATATTTATTTTGCACTATTGTCTGTATATGCATGTCAATTTAATAAATAATATTTCTGCTACAAAACAAACGTAAGATTATAATAAATTATTCAATTCAAGGCTGAAAGCTACAAAGCAGTCATCAGTAAATAGATATACATGTCAAGAAAGAATGAACCAAAGAAAGTAAGAAAAGTCTCACTTCTACACTCTTTAAAAGGTTTGGTTTCGGTTTGTGTCATTTTAAATGCTCGGTCTCGTTATGAGCTGATTTTCATTTTTCTGTGTTTGTGGAAAAGCAGGAGAGTCAGCCAGCCCAATATATGAGCGGGGCAGAACAGGATTCTAGTGATGACCACTGGCGCAAATACCGTTCTTTGTTATAAGCCGCAGATTCAGTTTAAATTCAGTAAAGGCGAGCTTTTTTGGCGATGATGTGTGCAGTGTTAGATTTTACATTTAGCGGACATTTACGCTGAACACGCAGTGAATGCAACGCATCGAGATTCGGCCACCTTCTCCGAAAACCCTGGATTGATCTCGGCTGGCGCCCATATTAAGCTCCCTGTTATCTGACAGCGGAAAGCCTTGAGTGATTGACAGCTAATATGAAACAATATAGCAGCAGGGAAGTCCGATTCAGCACGTTTTTCGAAAAAAATCGAAACAGGTCGCACTACAACCACTATATGCAGTCGCACAAATGCTCCCAAATATATTATGAGGTCGCATAGATTAAATTTCGGGCGCATATGCGACTAAAATGGTCGCAATTTCGAGCCCTGACCTAGAAAGAGCTTGATTAGCTGGTTCAGGTGTGTTTAATTGGGGTTTGAACTAAAATATGCAGGACACCGGCCCTCCAGGACCGAGTTTGGACACCCTTGGTGTAGAACCTTTGTACATTAGTTGAACTGCCTAAAATATGAAGATAAACTTATTAAAATTTGTTAAAGTAACATAAAATCATGTGTCGTCATGACTTTGTGTCATATAGTGTTTTACAGTGTAGGCCTTCAGAAATCTTTGGTGTAGAAAACTGCTAGTAAAACTATTACAAAGAAAACGGGAAGCAGTACACTCAATTATACTTTCAAAGCTGAAATCGTAGCACTCGAATAATTGTTTTATTTACAACTTTTAAAAATGACTTTTTTTTTTTGCAGTGCATGGATAATGTGCAGGCTTTTTTCAGCCTACGCACTGAAGTAATGTGGATAGAAAGCTTTTCTGTGAATGTCTCTGCTCGTTTTAGCCTTTAAATTAACACCGTCAGAATCACCTCAGACCCATCTAAATGGGTCTAAATATATAATTTGAGCTCCCTAAAAAAGTGGGTGTCTAAATCCATAATTCATCTCATTTACCTAATTTAATTTTGCACGAGAGAACATTACATCCATCGCAGTCTCTTGGCAGACAATTAACAACACACTCATGTGCCTCAGATAAAATATGCCAATGGAATTTGGTAACAATACCAGATGTTTGGTACCTTGCTATATATCTGTATGAAAATGCCTTATATACTTGTTATCTCCAGGTCATAGCCATGTCATTATACAAAACTGTGTCCTTGTAAACCACTAAAACCAGTACACACACACACTATTTGTTTTCAAATGTGACTAGAAACAAGACTGAGGGTAAATGTTTTATCCAGGTTAGACTCATATATGCACCACAATCCTGTTATTACCAGAGTCTCTTAAAGAAACTAGTCAACTGCAGCAGCCCAAGAGCTGTCACCACTAATCTGAACTGTCAAACTAACACTAATCTCCCAGCAACATCGGCTGGGTTTATTTCTGACAATGAGCTCAGACAAAAATATGAGATTCTCAATCTTTCAGGTTTCACTGCACAGGTCTATTGTGGGGCTGACATGAATTAGATCACTGAAGGGAAGTCTAAGTGTTAAGCTAAGCCGTGTTAGCGCTGTTGATTCAACAAGCTCTCACTTTGGACACAATGCAGCCGCTACGTTCATTACACCAATCTGTCTAAACATATTTGCGTGAGTCATGATGAAAACTAGGAGACAGTCACTGAGTTATGAAAACAAAAATGTGTGTGTGTGTGTGTGTGTGTGTGTGTGTGCTGGTTTTTGTAGTTTACAAGGACACATTTGAATCTAGTTTTGAGCTAAGAGAGTGTGTCTGAGTCTCTGACATTATCAGGAAGGCTATTTTTGAGTTTAGGGGCCATAAATGAGAAGGCTCGACCTCCTTTAGTGGTCTTTGCCATTCTGGGTACTACCAGAAACCCTGAGTTTTGAGATCTTAAATAGCGGGTTGGATTGTAGCGAGGTCGGTTAGATAAACAGGAGCTAGATTATTTAAAGCTTCATATGAATTAAGTTTTTTGGGGAGCAACTTGATTGTTTTATGTTCAATCTACTTAAATTTGTAAAAAAACGATTCCAGCGTGGAGAGTGGCTGTCTGTACCTGCGAGAATATTGTGACGTCTCTGAGGGTGCGGCGTTAAGTCATGAGAAAGACTTTGTTCAAACCAATCAGCGCGTTCACAATCTATTGTGTATGACGTTCAACTTCATTAATATGCATGATAGCTTCTAGGGGTGTCAAAATTAATTGATTCTTCGGTGCACCGCGATGCAGACGCGGACAATTCGGTATCGGTTCAGTAATAATCAAAACCGGTTATTATGTACTGACATCATTTATCTCATATGCGCTATGTCTCTGTAGCTTACTATGGCGAGTGTGGCGAGCGCGAGTATTTAAAACACTTCAACTACTTAAAAAAATCAGAAAATGTGCACAATTTCACTGCGTGTGTGTTTACTGAACAGTCTTTCACTGACACTTACAGCAGAAGCCCCTATTTCACTGCGATTGAGAAAATGAAAGTACTCCTTTTCTCTCTCTCACTGTGGCCCATTTGACCTGCTGGCGTGACTTTTCATCTCCTCTCGGCTGTTACAATGTTACTTCTGGATACAGACTCGAGCGAGTGTCTACAGAATTTCCCCCACCGCGTCTATCATGGATCCAGTGCCATGGATCAGCTGTGATCGCCACTGCGCTGCCGTGTATCAGTGTTTATCATCGGTGCAGAGCGCCAGCGCGTAAGAGCCAATCGCAGATCTTTATGTTGAGCGCGTGACCAATCAAAGGGGTGTAAGAAAGAAATCGCCAGACAAGGCTCAGAAAGCAAGCAGCATATTTATATTTGTTTATTTGCTATAAATGCTCGGGTTGTTCTGTGCATGTACTTGAGTTTTTAAAGGTACAGTTCATATATCTGACTGTTTGCATTAAAGGACAAAATTCTATTACAAATAGTATATAAATATAAATATATTTATACATTTTAATACAAGAATTGTTGTGCTGTGAAGAAAATATAAAATTGGGTTTGGAAAGCATCGTCAATGCACCGTGATGCACCGAGATATCGAATTGAACCGAATCAATGGCATGATAATCGTAACCGAACCGAACCGTGAGACCAGTGTAGGTTCACACCTCTAATAGCTTCGGAGACTACAGAGAGACTTCGGAGAGGTTTTACCCGTTACAGTGTTCAGACGACAGAGAGAGATGCCACGTTGTGTTGCCAAAACAAGTGAAAGACCAAGAATTTGGAGACACGGGTCGTCAGTGTTGCATTTATTAATGTGCTACGTTTATTATTGTGCTGCAACGAAGGTTTTGTTTGCATTTTCCCGCTGTGAGAGCGCTTCTGGACTCATATGTGGATTACAGTTCACGCGACACACGACAGAAATGCGTTTGCAAGGAACATTTTTTACCCGAGAGCTTTTCGCATCTGGAAATGATGAAATTCGGATTTGCCGCTAGTCTCCTTTTAAAAAAAAGACACAGTTCCAGTGTGATTGCCCTGTCTCTACAGATTTGGTAAGTGTGTGAAAGTTACTTCGTATCGTCAGCAGTGCTCTTTCAGTTTTTAAAAGCAAATCATAGTCAAAATTATTTAGTTACTGAGTTTACAGTATGTTAATATCACTGCAATATTATAGTACAATATTATAGACTGAAAGATCCGCTGTAAATGCTGCTCTCTGAATGTAAACACAGCAATCAAATATTGACCATCATGTATAATTTTCGCCGCATTTTGTGACAGGATAGTCTATACACACATGGCTTTCTGACGCTACCTACCGAGTGCATCTAAGTTACCGAGAAATGGGGAGGATTTTTTTCTCCCATTCGCCGTGCGGTATCAAACATACCATTAACACTCAACTCTTCCAGCAGTTCCTCGCTTTCAATATCTCGTTTGTCACGGGCGACATGCAGGAAATATTCCTGAATAAAAAGTGAAAGTGCCAAACTGCAGTTAAAGTCGACAAATTAATAATTTGGCAAGTAATTCGGTTACTCATGTCCATGTAAACACAGTCACTGTCTTTCTCCCCTGCGTCTGTGTGTTTGTTTACCTCGCACGTGCCCAAACGGAAACTCCCATATTTGCAAATCCTTCCCTCTTTCCTGACACTCCCACCTAAACAGAGCTGGACACGCCCACTTTCCCTACTTTTTCCAAACTAGAGGTGTGAAAACACCTTGCTGAGACAGGGGGGTTTCATGGCCCTTAAAGGCAAGTCCTTCCACTCAGCTGCCATCTTTGAAACATCTCTCTGGCAGTATGCTCAGGCACTCTGTTTGAATGGGGAAACATCAAATTCTCCAAAACTGCTTGCCAAGCTTACCATTGAATTTCATATTAGGAATCATCAATAAAATTAAACAACAACATGACCCTTCAGTGTAGTTTCTAAATGTTCAAATCACACAAAATCTGTAGAAACTCACGTCTGGTCCGAGCCCCTCCTCTGAAGAATCCTCAGTCTATAACGATCCATGATTGGCTCCTGTGCTAAAAGGCGGGGCTTCATTTGCTATATTAACGTTACACTTTTCCCCATTCAAAACTATATGAGCGACACGTCTTGTGTACTTATTCTGCTTTTTTTTTTGCTGTGGATGATATGGCATAATGATTGACAGGGCACGTAACTAACATAACGGTCTGTTTATGAGGAAGTAGTATGTCCCAAAACGTCTAGTTACACACTCAAAATATACTTTTCTTTACTAAAAAGTACTTTTAGCATATAGTAAAAGTAGGCATATTGAGACGCAGCATTTTAGTATTCGCAAAATAATAACTGATGTGCGAATGTAGCCTTAGCTAACATTAATCTCACTGCTATTTTACATCTAACTGCATTTTGAGTAGAATATAAATTGGCTACAAAAAAAACATTTTTTTTCTGTTTTAAGTTGTTTCCAGCACAGTTTGTGGTACATTTTAGAGAAGTTGAATTTGTCTTTTGGCAGATTAAAATGTGTATTGTTGGTAGGTATTTACCACACGTCTGTTTATAGTAGATTTTCTTCCTCTTTTTTTTTTCTTTTTGACTGCCAGCTCCACACAGGAGGCATGTCAGCAAACCCAGCAGGAGAAATAACTGTCAGCTCATGGGTATTGACTGTAGATCCGATGATAAAAAGATATTAAAAAAAATCTTATTTTGGATCCAATCTCCTGAAAGCACATCTCAGTGGGTTTCCTAATATCATGCAGAATAAATATTTCAGTTTGTTCTTGTGTGCTTTGGAGAATATTGTTAGAGTACAGATTTCTTGCTCCGTTCCAAAATCTTATGAACTATATTGCTGACTACTTATACAGTACATATGCAATATTTGTGCGTTAAAAATACACACATATTGAGCGAAATTAGGGTATTTAAAATCATATTGATCTTTGGTATTGAATTATTGTATTGTGTTAAATCACGTCTCATCGAACAATTCAATTTCAATTCATGCTTCTGTTGCTTAATTTGTATTTATTTGTATATTTATACAGTTGAAGTCAGAATTACTAGCCCCTTTGATTTTTTTTTTCGTTTTTAAATATTTCCCAAATTATGTTTAACAGAGCAAGGACATTTTTACAGTATGTCTGATAATATTTTTTTCTTCTGGAGAAAGTCTTATTTGTTTTATTTCGGCTAGAATAAAAGCAGTTATTAATTTTAAGGACAAAATTGTTAGCCCCTTTATTTTTTTTCGAGAGTTTACAGAACAAACAACTGTTATACAATAACTTGCCTAATTACCCCTAACCAGCCTAGTTAACCCAATTAACCTAGTTAAGCCTTTAAATGTCACTTTAAGCTGTATAGAAGTTACTTAAAACATATCTAATCAAATATTATTTACTGTCATCATGACAAAGATAAAATAAATCAGTTATTAGACATGAGTTACTAAAACTATTATGTTTAGAAATGTGTTGAATAAATCGTCTCTCCGTTAAACAGAAATTGGAGAAAAAAATAAACAGGGGGGCTAATAATTCAGGGGGGCTAATAATTCTGACTTCAACTGTACAAACATGTATTTTTGCTGGTTGTTAAAGCTACTTTTTTAAAATGAGATTTTTTTTTGAGACCGCTTAATTGTTTTATGTGCAATCCACTTAAATTTGCGAAAACTATTAATTTAACTTAATCGATTTGTGTTCAAGGAACTGTGTGGATTTTTTTTTTTACAGTGTATATCAATACAATAGTCAAAACTATTTAAAAATGTCATTTATTTTTGTGATGCAAAGATTCATTTTCGACACCATTACTCCCAACCCAGCCTCATTGTTGATACGTACCCAGGTCTACATTTCTGGGGAGAGTGAAATATATAACCGGAGGTACATCTGCTTGCAGTTTTTGTTTATGCAAATCCACCAGAGGCCGCTGTGTACGCTTTTTGATGATCTCGAATTTCACTCGCACACGCTCTCCTTGCATAAATCCACCAGAGGGTGCAGTATACACCTCAGCTGACCAGGCCAGGTTGCAGTTGGCTGACTGACTGACCGACTGACCCACCCACCCCCGTCTGTAAACCCAACTGATAGAGTTTTCAAACGCAATCTAGAAAAAGAAAAGTCGTCGCTGCCATGTGATTTCACCACAGTTTTAGCCTGTTGTTTATTTAGTTATTTATTTTTATTTTTTGCTTTTGTTTTACCTGGTTTCTGGAACTGTTCTTTGCTAGATTGGAATGGAATGTCAGTATTGTCCCCGAGGGGCAATTTGGTTAATGGCAATAGCTGACACAGATCAACACTCAAACAAACATAGAAATACAGTAAACAATAAAATTAATCATGATCAAGTAAAATATATATATAAAAAAAAAATAATAAAAATAAAAAAAAAAAATACGTCCGCCGACGTATGCAGAGAGCTACTGGGCAAACTGGTAACAGCAGAAAAGCCGTCTGTAAGGAAGTAAGCAGTTAGCTGGTAGCGCTAATAGGAACAGAAGCCATCGGCAGCATCATACTGCCCTATAGCGTTCATTTTAAAGATGAAATACAGCCAGATGTACCTCTGGCTACATAATTCACGCTCTCCAGAAATGTAGACAGATGTACATATCCACAATAAGCCTGTGTTGCTTACTGCAGTCTTCGATGTCACATGATCCTTGTTATAAACCATTGTAATAAACTGATTTTATGCATAAGAAACATTTATTATCATCATCAGCTGTCCTGTTAGTATTTTTAATAATTTGTTTTCAGCATTCTTGGATGAATAGGAAATTTTTTGTAAAAAAAATAAAGGCTCAAAAAAAAAAAAAAAGGCTCATTCTGATAATGTACCCCTATATACATTTCTGAAGAGCACCAAATACGTACCAGGAAACACTTTTTTTTTTTTTTTGCAGTTTTTGTTTTCACGAATCCACCAGAGGCCGCTGTGAACGCTTTTTGAGATCTCAGATTTTTGTCACGAGTGCCGTTTGTGCCTGATGTTCTCATGTAAATACACCAGAGGGCGCTGTTGACTGACTGACTGACTTACTGACCGACCGATAACCCCACCCACCCCCATCACTGAACCCAACTGACAGTGCTTTAAAAAGCAATCCAGAAAAAGAAAAGCCCTCGCGGCCGCCTGATTTTTACCACGTTATCAGATTTTACCACATTCTCACCCTGTTATTTACGTGTTTGTTTTATTTTTTTGGCTTTTGCCTTTGTCTTACCTGCATTCTGGAATTGTTTTTCACCCGACTCAAACCCAATCGTTACGGTCAACTCTCTGCGTCTCAAATCCTCCAATGTATGCGGCGAACTACTGGACAAAACCGTATCAGCGGAAAAGCCGTCCATATAGAGGTAAGCGGTCAGCTGGTAAGCGTGAAAAGAAACGGCATCATACCACCTCGCAGTGTTCGTTTTAAAGATGAAATGTAGCCGTATGTACCTACATAATTCGTGATCTCCAGAAATGTATATAGGGCTACGTTTTTCAGAATGAGCCTATGTTGAAGTTTTTAGCCAAAATAAGGACTCCTTGAAGCCTACTTACGTTGTTGACATGCTAAAACAGTACGAGTAAAACATTTGATACCTCTAAATATGCCTGCATCAGTAGCTTTTGGAGTCAGAGCTGTAGATTTTCATCAAATACGGATGTGCCTGAGGCTCATAGACAGCTTAAAACATCCCGCTGTGCGCAAAGGCTGCGTTAAAAAGCTAACACTCCTATATGACAGTACAACGTCGAGATGGCTTTACACTATTAATACGACACCTCAATTTACTGTCTGCATGTGTTTTTTCTGGCAATGACAAAACACACATACACAAATATACTTTGAATTTTAATGCGCGTCTCTTCAAAGGTGCTGTTTTTTGGACAGCACAGCTATGTGATATATTTAGTGAGTGGAAATGGATATTAAAGTCAGCATGAAACAGAAGTAATAGTGTTTTCTTCTGTGTTGTAATGGAAAGGGGAGTGATGTTTTTCTTTTTTAACGCCAGTGCTACTTGATTTTGTCATGTGGATTCTTGAGGCTTGCTATTGGTTGATCTTATGTGATTGACAGGTTGGCTCCACTCTCATCTCAGTTAAGGTCAATGAGGTAATAGATGTTGTTAAAGTCATTTTGGTTACTGATTATGAGGGTTACACATTTTTAAAAGTTTATTTTAGTACATTTAATATTCATTGGGTTATACTTGATCTGCCAGTGGTGTCATAAATACATCTGATCTCATTAGTTTCTATATTTTGAAATTGTTCAGTTTTAGTTTAGTTTTTATTAGTTTCATTTTTTTCTAAATAAGGATATTTGTTAGATGCAAGATTTTAAATCAACAGAGTAAATATTGTATAACAAAAACTCAGCCATACATTTTTTGAAACCTGTATTTAGAGGACACATGAACATTATCATCTACCACTATCGTACCCATCCTCAAATTCAAATACAACAGTCCACAAGACAGCAGCCTTAAGTACAATACGTGTGCAATATCTGCGTCTGAGGTTAGATACACAGTAGTGATGGGAAATTCTGATATTTAACGCGGATCTAAGGACTCAACATACCAAAATTATGTAGTCAGCAATAGTAATTAGAGTCAGTTAAAACATCACTAAAATCTGAAAAATGTCTTACAGTAAAGTTTTGCAACCCAACCGAATCATGATTCACTTATTTCAATTCCATTACGATTTTCTGTTATGAAATAAACTTGCGTTTTTTCACCAGATCCTCTCATTTAAGCCCTCGGTTACCCAGCGGTGCTGTTGTTCAAGTTTAGTTCAGTCACTGCAGGCTGTCGCTTGTGTTTGGTTCACTGAATCACGCATGCACAGTATTTATGGTTCACCGCTTCTAAAATTTGATCTCAGTGTAACGTTACTGTTCTAATAACTGAATAAGAGTATATATTGGATTATTTAGAGTCAGAGGGAGGTATTAGGCTTGTTAAAAAGTAAGTCGTTTTGTGGATAAGTGCTTACTGGAGACGCAATTCATTTCAAATGATTCAGTTCACTTTGGTGAACTAGTTCAACCGGTTCACTTAGAAGATCCGGTTAAAAAGATTCGTTCGCGATACAGAAATAAAACCTATTATTGGGCACAAATGTGTTAGTAAAAGTCCCTGTAATGCTGTCACCATGCTGCTGTCATGTCCACTCGTTGTTTTTGTTGTGGGAGCAACAGCGAGGACTGACTGGAGGAGAACCGGCTCGATCTGGCAAATGGGAGCAGGATTACAGACTCTGAGGTGCGAAAGGGTCAAACACCTGCAGCGTGATTTAGATTTACTTCTAAACAGCTTACAGTAAGATTATGTATTAAATACATTCACAATTACAACACCTAAGGAGGTTTTATATAATTTTAGTTAGTTTCAGTTAGTTTGGTATGCACACAATACAGTTTCAGTTAGTTCTAGTTTTTTTAAAAATCTCTTTATTTTAGTTAACGACAATTATTTTAAATTTTAGTTTTAGTTTTTTCGTTCGTTTTAGTTAGCTATAATAATCTTGATCTGTAATAATGCTTTGACAAGTCGATGGGCCCTATCATACACCCGGTGCAATAAGGCGCAAGACGTGTATGGCGTGATTTGTTGCTATTTTCAGACCAGCGCAACTGTCATTTTCATGTTTTACACCACGTTGTTTAAATAGCAAATCCAGCGCAGAGCACATTAGTTATGCGCCTATGCAGGTCCAAACGCTTACACATTGCTTAAAACACAAATATCTTTACATATGAAGAAAATTAAAGGATCAAAATGTTACAAAATGATTATTTTCTACATAAATATAAAAACCACTGCCTCCATGCCTTCTGCATCTCACCTGTTCATTTATTTGTTGCTGCAAATTAAAACGAAATTTCAAAATGGTTTTGAAACAAATCTGCGCTTAACAAACTAAATTAAATATGTAGGCTAATGGATGTCTTAAGTAGAGTGAGGGTACAGTTTTCCTTACTCCAAGAAACTAGAGTAAAGTATGAAGGAGGCTTGTTCTTTATCCTGGCGCTGCAGATGGTCTGTTTAACTGTTTTCTCGCTAGTAAAGCATTCAGTTTTTTCACTTACAATGTCTTCCATGTAAATAGCAAATGCACCATGGTGCAACGCAACTGAAATGTGGGATGAGACTCTGATTGGTTTAATGCATGTTATGCTCAAAACACAGCCATAACTCTCTAAGAGAATAAGCACAACCCTTTTAGACCATGTGCCAGGGCGCAGAACGAGAAAGATAGTGAAAGAGAGGTGGTACATAAAGGAAGATGTCTTACTGGTGGTTTATCAAGCCCACTCACCTGCATGAAGCACACTTAGATTTGCAAGATATCCAGAATTTAATTTTTTTTTTGAAGCAGACCCAGAATTGCACAATGTTTTCAAGAAGTATGAGGTACGTAACGGAAGGTCTATTGTACACATGGAGAGGAAAATAGTGTTGTTGGTGGTTTGTAAAGCCCACTCACCTGCATGAAGCACACTAAGAATTGCATTATGTCCAGATAAATGAAGAGTTGTTAAGAAAGTGTCTGTTGTTTTGTTTAATTTTTTTGTTTTTTGTTTGGTTTGTTTTGTTTAGCTTTTTCTTTTTTTTTTTTTTTTGTTTAGTTTATTTTTAGTTTAGTTTAGATTAGTTGAGTTAAGTTAAGTTAAGTTTAGTTTAGTTTAGTTTAGTTTAGTTAAGTTTTGTTTGTTGTTTTGTTTTGTTTTATTTTGTTTTTAGTTTAGTTTAGTTTAGTTGAGTTTTGTTTGTTGTTTTGTTTTTAGTTTAGTTTAGTTTAGTTTAGTTTAGTTTAGTTAAGTTTTGTTTTGTTTTATTTTGTTTTTAGTTTAGTTGAGTTTTGTTTGTTTGTTTGTTTTTAGTTTAGTTTAGTTTTGTTTGTTGTTTTGTTTTTAGTTTAGTTTAGTTTAGTTTAGTTTAGTTTAGTTAAGTTAAGTTAAGTTAAGTTAAGTTAAGTTTAGTTTAGTTTAGTTTAGTTTAGTTTAGTTTTGTTTTGTTTTATTTTGTTTTTAGTTTAGTTGAGTTTTGTTTGTTTGTTTGTTTTTAGTTTAGTTTAGTTTTGTTTGTTGTTTTGTTTTTAGTTTAGTTTAGTTTTGTTTGTTGTTTTGTTTAGTTTAGTTTTTGTTTTTTTGTGTTGTTTTGTTTTTAGGTTAGTATAGTTGAGCTGAGTTTAGTTTTATTTTTAATTTTTTTGTTTTGTTTTGCTTTGTTTTGTTTTTATGACCTCAGTGTAACCTTATAAATAGTTCATTTGAAATGCTTTAATTATATAGCAGCTTCAGGTGGGTTACAGGATATTTGGCATTTATTTTTAATTTAGTTAATTTTAATTTAATAGAATTTTAGTTTATTTTATTGTGTATGTAAATAAAAAGTAAATAAAAAATTTACAAATTGCTCTTTTTTTGCAATTTTTTGTATAATTATTTCTTCCTTTAACAGTCATTTTTCACTGCGAACAATACAAGTGTGACTATTTTATAGAAACACTTACTCTAGTTCATTTAAATCAGTTTTTCGTTTATTCATTCAATCATTCCTTCACACAAACTTGTTTCGTCTAAAATGTCCAAACAAAAACTTAAACAAGAAATGATGATAGACTGAGTTTAACTTTGTTCATTCCAAATGGACTGAATTGTGAAAAGAACATTTGCATACAAGAATAAATGTGAATCTTTTTTAACAAGCAGCATTATATCTCTATATATTGCTATTTGATAGATTTTTTTTTCCCCCATAAGATTATGATCGTGCATTGCACACCCGTTGACATTGTTTCCACACTTGGTTGTCGAGTCCATCTGTGTGTGTGTTTCTGTGAAGCTCTCCAGTCGCCAGCGTGTGGTCAATGAGGACGTCTCTCGCTGGATGATCCAGCTTTCATCTCAATATCGCGCTCTCCTCTGGCTCCTCCAGGGATCTTGGCACAATGCCTCATTATCCAGAGAGAGATCATCCGCTGCCGGGGTACATGTCGCCTCTCACCAGCATCCAGTCAGGGCCTCGGAAAGGAGATCTGCCTCTCCAAATTAAACATGGCTCCCGTAACGTAAGATCTCCAATAAAAGATGCAAAGCTAAGCTGCTTGCATGGGATTTTGGGGCTGAAATCAGTTAATTACTTTGTGATATGGCAAATCTTAAGCCTGTGTAATTGGAGGCCCCGCAGCAGACAGAATGGGAGACCGATAGAGCCGCAGGTTAGGCTTTTTACAGCGCGGAACAATACCGGCATACAGAGGCGTATAGTACACGTCCGTCTTTGTTCCAGACACAGACACACAGGCACTGTTCCAAACTCGGTAGTGGATATATGGGAGGCTGTCTTACAAGGCGACGTCTAAATGACCTCAGTGTAACCTTATTAATGGTTAATTTGAAATGCTGTAAATAGGTAGCAGCCTCATGAATTTAATTTTAATTTAATTTAATTTAATTTAATTTAATTTAATTTAATTTAATTTAATTTAATTTAATTTAATTTAATTTAATTTAATTTAATTTTATTTTATTTTATTTTTTATTTTATTTCTAATGTTTAATTTTGGTTTTAACTTTTAAGTATTATTTATTATAGTTTTGTTTTAATTCGATATTTTTTGTAAGTATTATTTATTATAGTTTTGGTTTAATTCGATTTTTTTTTAAGTATTATTTATTATAGTTTTGGTTTTAATTCGATATTTTTTGTAAGTATTATGTATTATAGTTTTGGTTTAATTCGATTTTCTTTAAAGTATTATTTATTATAGTTTTGGTTTTAATAAAATTTTTTAAGTATTTTTTTTTTATAGTTTTGGTTTTAATTAATTTTTTTAAGTATTATTTGTTATAGTTTTGGTTTTAATTCGATTTTTTTTAAGAATTTATTATATTTATTATTTATACCTCATTAATTTTATTAAATTAAATTTAATTTCTAATGTTTATTTTGGTTTTAATTCGATATTTTTAAGTATTATTTATACTTTTCAATTTTGAATTAATTATTAATATGTTTAAAGTCAACACCTAATGTCTTTTATATTATATTATATTATATTATATTATATTATATTATATTATATTATATTATATTATATTATATTATATTATATTATATTATATTATATTATATTATATTATATTATATTATATTATATTCAGTCGTTCATTTTCTTTTATTTGATTACAAGCAGAGGAATATGCAGTTTAACTTCTTATGCATCGAATATGCACTCCAAACTTTTTCTTGATTGAGACATGCTGAATTCTTCCTTCGTCATTTGCAATGTTTTTAAATTGCTTTGCTAGTCATTTTTCTTGATAGTGTGGACCATGATGTGTCCACACTAAATAGTTATAAGAGACGTGTTTGAGGGATTATATGCAACATCCTTCATTTATTTTTATTAGCACAGGAGAGATCTCCACTTAAGTATCATACTTGGGGCGGGGGGTGGTGGGTGGTGGGGGTTGACTGTGCTTTATGCAATGTTAAAAATGATAAAGCTTAAAGCATCAGAATCGGCCAATCATCATGACGAGGAATCGGTACTCGGTATATGCTGCAAAAATCCTGATTGGAGCATCCCTAATTATATTATATTATATTATATTATATTATATTATATTATATTATATTATATTATATTATATTATATTATATTATATTATATTATAATACATTTTAAATAACATGTTTATGTTTTACTACATTTAAATTATAGTTCGCCAAATTTTTTATTGTTTATTGCCAAAATTATTAGATTTGTTCAAATATAATAAAAGAACATACTATTTTAGTATGTCAATAATATATATTTTTTCACATTTAATGCAATATTTTTCTTGCCATTTTAATTTTGGCTCCATTTTAAATACATTTTGTTTATAATTATACAAGAAAATCGTTTCAGTGCAGTTTTTCCACGTAAGATATATTTCATTTTGATAACAGTTTAACTAACTGATTAGCTTTTATACACACACTTACACACACAAACACATTCACACTAGGGTTGTCATGATACTGGAATCTGGTACCAATCAGTACTGAAATTTTAAAAACATCAATTTCTCGCTAACATTTGAGCGCTGTTGCGCTCGTTCTTAAACAGCGCTGATTTTGTTCATGTGCTTATTAGAAATGACTGTGATTGGCCGCGAAGGTCATCAGTTCACTGAACTCATCGCTGTTTACTGAATGTAACTACAGATACAGGGACACTGGAGCGTTTTAAAGCCGTGATTCATCAGCGGATCGCTCGTAAACAAACCAGCTGATCGACGTGACTTTAAAACGCTCCAGTGTCTCTGTATTTGTGGTTACACTCAGTAATTGTTCGGTGAACTGATGACCTTCATGGCCAATCACAGTCATTTCTGTTGACCATGTGAACACAATGGCAAATCAGCGCTGTTTATGAACGTACTTAACAGCGCTCAAAGACGTTTTTTAAAATTTCAGTATCGATTGGAACCGAATTCCAGTATCGTACACACAGAAAAAAAACCTAGAATTTTGTGTCTAATGCTGTAGAACCAAGTTACCACCGGGTGCCATTTTCATGCAACATGCCAGTCTGCTCGCTAGGTTTTGGAACGAGGCTACAGTCACTTTGCTTTTATCCCTGTTGATCTTGTCATTGGCAGGGCTTCTGCTCGCGTCTCACTAGTGTCCCTGGTCGCTCGTGTCTTCCAGGGAATGTGTGCATGCTGTGTGTGTTGACAGTATCCATGTCGAAGCTCCTCTGAGCTAATTTAACCACTCTCAATTGCAGAGCGGGGGAACAGGGGCCTGCAGGTGAGCCGGGTTCATTAAAAAAAAAACGTTCCTCCCTCTAATAGATTAGACAAGATGAAACCAAAGAGGAATTGTAGCATTTTTTTGGAAAGGCACCCGTGACTCCGGCTCACTTTAGCGGATCGGGTGTCCTTGCCTCTTCAAACCTTATTTTTACGAGTAGTGCATTTTTTACAAAAGATAAGCGCTATGCTAAAAGCACAGTAAGCGGACGGACGTGAGTGAGATTGGAAAGGATCCAGTTTCTAAAACATCCTCTTTTATTAATTTGTTTTGTTGGCAGCAGCTTTCTAAGCTCTTCACTCTTTCATTGGAGCGGTGCACTTTCATACCCTGTTTTCTAGGCGGTGTGTCAGGATTCAGATGTTTTTTTTTTCGTTCAAATGCATGGTGTTTTATCTGTTTTTAAAGGCAGTCAAAAGCTTTGTAAGATGCCTTGAAGTTAATAGTATATGCTGCTTCCTTCAGATTCATTCGAAGCTGAGTTGGAACGCCCTACAAAAAGTGTGCGCACACATAGTACTCCAAACTGAGATTGATATAAAGCTAATAAAGAAATTCTTTAATTATAATAGTACACAATAATGAATACTGCAGTATAATTTTAATTAGTTACAGCTAGAGATGCACTGATAGCTGATTATATAGAGTGATATCTGCTGATGATGATAGTTTGGTGATTATGCCTTTTACTCCGTTTAAATTAATGGGAATGAGTTGTTTTAAAGTAACTTCTCTCAGTCATGAATAGAAAAAGCTAAAAATTTAAAATCTTTTTAACATATTAAAGGTGCAGTATGTAGTTTTCACCACTAGAGGGCGAGTATTTGCATCAAACAAAGATGTAGTAAGATGAAGGGTGGAATCATGGGTGTTGTGGTTTTTATTACATTCTATGGGACTGCAGAAATCATGTTCATTGACGAGCTGAAGTATTCCAACACTTATTTTCATGGTAGTATGAAACAGAGTATGGTTGAAAGTAGAGTTGCAAGGTTTACGGCACTTCAGTAGCTACGCGATACTATGGCTCCGAAATACTGGCGGTGCCACTGTAGTCTGTAAAGGGTAGTACCGTCAAAATTAATAATTAATGTTGCATGTGGAAAAGTCACTTAAATGCTCACACATCTGTGCCGGCAAATAATCAATAGACCACTTTATTTTATTTAATTTTAACTGTCTGCATACAAGTCATAGGTTGCTGCAGTCATGACATAATCAATGGTTTATTTTTATTTTTATTTTTTTATTGTTATTGCAATAACAACAGAAGAGTCTGTACAAACAATACAATTTTAATAATGAATTATGAATTAAATTTAAGTATTATAACATAAAATATAGTATTTCTGCCAATTGTTTTTATTTCGTAGATTTGAGTTATGAATTAATACAATATTGCTATACTACTTGGTGTCATGATACTTCAGCTGGTATAGTATTGTGACCTGAATTTATAGTATTGTGACTAGTTGAAAGCCATCGAAGTGAAATGAGACATTGACGAAATGTCCTATTAAGGTTATATTTAATAACCCCAAACAAAAACATTTCTAATTTTAACATCAAACTGGTACAAAGTACAAATCTGATGACTTGTCTCGCTCTCTTTTGATTGACGTGATTGGTTGGTTTTAAAATAATTGGCAGTTTATATGATATGATGTGATATGACATGTTTGTGTGTAACAAGCAGTTTTACAGGAAACTTGCTAGAATTACAGTAAGGTTATCATTTAGATTATTGGTTTGTTTTCGACGTGATCTCACACTGAGCAGTTTTGACATCATAAACACCATCACTGTGATTGTGTACTTATATATTGAATTTAAACCCTGGCTCATTGAAAATACATGCCTCAGCGCACAATAAAAAAAAAAAAAAACGTAAAATACATAGGTTTGAGCAAGTTATGTTGCACATTTCTGATGTCTAATCCACTAGAGGGCGCAGTTTCCGTTTTTGCAAATCTGAAATTTGTTACTTAGGAATTTTTTCTTGTATATTTCAGATACTTGTCTTTCAGGATAAGGCAGGCCTTGTCATGCAGATCATCTAGCGAACTTCGTTAAGTTGCTTTGTGGTATTTATTTATTATTGTGCAAAAAACTGTGTTATTTGTTGATAATATGTCCCTGTAATTATCATTAGTGTGACAAGGAACAAGTTGTTGCTGTCATACTGCCCCGCAGGGTTCATTTTACATAGAAAGTGCAGTCAAACTTGTGTTTAATTGCGTTTTTGCGGTTTTACAAAATATAGGGTGAATGTCCATGTTGACAAATTTTCTAATTCAATTAATTGGTCTACTAAGGCATAGGTTTAGGCTAGGTTAAGGAGGTCGCACACCAGATGCGCCGCTCAGCGCCGCGACACGGCATGCACATGACAGTTAGAAGTATCGCACACCAGACACGCACATTCGAATGTTATTTAATATGAAACTATTCAGATGGTGCTCTGTGGCACGGCAGAAATATGAACAGTGTCTTGAGTCGTAGCTGGATGCCACGGATAGACCCTGATAGAAATTCATGTATAGAATTCTAAAATTCATGGCGCTGCTTGGCGCATCGCGTCGCTGAGCAGCGCATCCGTTGTGCGACTCCCTAGGGGGGTTTTACACAACTAAGATTTTAAACCTGAAGTGGCATAAATGTTCAAACATTTTTATTTACACAAACCATTTAAAGGTCTCGTGAAGTGCTTTGAAATATGCATTTTTTAATTTTAATTAAAAGCCCCTCCCCCTTTAAAAAAACAACCAATAGCGTTTGGTTTTATCACAGCTCTGCCACTGAGAGTGGTTAAGATTCGCATTAAATGAAAAGCAAATGAAGGGGGCGGGGCATGTCAGATACTAGAGAGCATTTGATTAGTTAAGATTTTGATGAGAAACTGAAATATGAGGTGATGTTAAAAAAAAATTGTTTATGTATTTAGGCGAAAGTGAAAAACTGCAAGGTTTATATATCGGTTTTATATCCTCTAAATGCTAATTTTGTCACTGTTTTGGAGCACACTAGCTAATGGATATCCATAAGACTAACAGACTGAAGCTAACACGGACCTTTAATGTAGCATAACACAGAAGTAACACAGACCTGCTTTAGGGCCACCTAAATTGGTGTAAAGATGCTTAAGTATCTTAAGTCCATCAGGAGCCTGGCATATATGGATGTAGGCATATACAGTACGTATGTCCATATATGTTGCGTATATGAGTGTAATATGGTGCAAGTTTTAGTTCTGATAGAATGATTTAGCTATTGGGATTCAATATATAGACGTCAAATCAAAAGAGTCTTATGGCCCATCAGGTTTCATTCAGGCCAGTATTAGTTTGATCCCCCTCATTGATTTGATCTGCTGAACTCCAGTCGCCTTCACTTTGACCAGATGTCAAATCCCATCTTACCAAACTCTTTCTCCTTCTCCCTGCGGTTCAGCAAAGTAATGGCCTGTGCTGACGGCACGACAGAGGAGGAAGCGAAATATAAAAATATATGAAAACAATACTGCCATCGCTCCTCATAATTAGTGGGCAGCCGATCAATGGCTGACGGGATGGTCAGGCCTTTAAATGATTTTCTTTTCTGTGGCTTTTGTTGGTAATCATAAGGCAGGAAGATGATACTCCTTTTCTGAAATGAATATTTTAATGAGTACATTGTTATTTTTTTCATAAAAAAATGTCTATAAATATCTAATATCTAGAAATCTATATAGACAAGAAGCTATTTGTCTTAGTTTTAAAGGTCCTGTGAAAATAAAAATACTTTTTTTTAGATGTTAGCATCAGTGTGTTAGTTTTAAGGATATCTATAAGCTAGAGTGCTACAAAACAGTGACAAAATAAAAATATATTAGATACAGGGCTTTACATTAACACCCGCCAACCCTCCAAATGCGGGTAGATTTCAGTGGTGGTGGGTAAGACAGACACTCTCACTAGCCACTTTGGCTGGTTGAAAATAATTTTCCCGGATAATAATTCATATAAGCACGGTTCGACAATAAGGGTGGTCCAATATGCATGCAAAGGCGATGTTAGAATTAAGAAGCAACACGACTGACAAAAATAATTACGTTCGCGTGAGCAATAAACAAGCAGATGAATACCGAATGAAAGGATGATCTCTCGCAGCTGAGTTGATGCGCGCGACTGTTTAAAAAGCGTGCGCGCTCTCGTTTCCTTGCGTGAAGCAACTGTGTCTAGAAACACAGCTGATGTGATCGGTTCTCTTTCAAATAGACTAGACAAAAAGTGATGAACATGCACCCACAGTCTTGCTGCTTTCAAGAGCTCCAGATTTGTATTTTTGTAAGCAGCACCGGTTTCTTTCACGGTCACCATTATTTGAACAGATTTTTTATGGGTCTAACGTTAACCGTGTGCGTTATAATCCTTTCATTATCACACGGTATGTTTTTTACCTGCTTTCTTTTGCGTAATGTGGTTTAATTATCATGTTTTACAATAACATTGCTTTAATGGGAGATTACTCTCATTTATGTGTAGTTAACTGGTGATCTTGGACCTTTAGCCAGGACAGATTACTGTGCATGTTTTGTTAAATAAAAAGTATAGTAAACAGCTATATTATGCTTGTTTTGACACATTTAAAATTTGTGGCTAATAAATAATTAATTGTTTATGTTTGGTGTGGTCAGAGATACATTTGGTGAATCCTTCATTTTGAGCTCTGAAAATTATGTGAAATAAAAACTAATTGCAATACTATGAAACCATGACCCATTAGCTCATGAACATTTAGCTAGCTCATACACGACACACAAAAAGTGAAATGAATGAGGCATGTGGAGAAAACGCAACATCTAAATCAAGTAATTTTAGCATGTCAAAGTCATATTTATGTGTATAAAATATATTTTCCCAACAATAAAATTGTGGCTAGTGAAAATGGCGAGTGGCTAGTAATGCTGGAAAACTACTAGCCACCGTGGCTGGTGATCAGAAAAGTTAATGTCAAGCCCTGATTATATATAATAGAGAAAATAAACATTTAAAAGCTTGCAGTTTGTCACTTCCGCCCAAATGGATCAACAATCTTTTTCACATCCCCTCATACTTCTCATCAAATCTTGACCAATCAAATGCTCTCTAGTATCTGACATGCCCCGCCCCCTTTAAGATGATTTTCATTTGCTTTCCATTTGATCTGCTTGAGCTCAACTACTCTTTTCATACTTTATTTCTCACCCAAAACTATAGTAAAACGAAAAGCTATTGGCTGTTTTCTTAAAAAGGGGAGGGGTTACTCTATGTGATTCAAATTTTGAATGAAAAACTGCACATTTTAAAGCACTTCACAGGACCTTTAAGCCTAAATCTAACAAAAACCAGCAACATCCCAAAGTTTTAATACTACTTTAGTAGGAATACTACTATTATTGATATAAACTGAATCAACATTAAACTAATGTGTTTTTATTTAGTTCTAGTTCTGTGTTCAAATGTATTTTTTTAAAACTACATTTAGTCAATCTTGTCCTATTTTTTTCTTGTGACATTATTGTCAACCAAATATCTGGCCATTGTAGTCTTGTTTTAGTCAATGAAAAGGTTTTTGTCCTTTTGCATTGTGGTGGTAATATTGGTTATTAAGCTCAATATTACAATCGAAATGACAAAGTAAAACACCAGACAGGAAATATATTTAATGTTTGTCAAAAACATGAGGCTAATTGTATTACAGTTTTTCTCAGTGGCTTTGGTGCATTTCTCAGAACACTATTTACATTTGCACAACAGTTAATGCATTTCTCAAAACAATTAGTACAAACTGCAAAACCTAGTGGATAACCTGCAAAAGCGCGTCACTTGCTCAAAATGGAGAGCTCATTCCTCAAAAGCAAGTATTGATGTCAATGAAAGTGTCAGTGTCATCAAAATGAAAAGTCCTGCCACCATTGTTTATGAACAAGATAGTCAAATGGCTTTGTCATGTTTTCATTATGACAGTTTACTCTACATTTTTTTTTCAATGCAAAAAAAGTCAGATTTTGATGACACTTCCTGAAAATGCTCAAGACAGCACTATATACTACTTGCACAGCCGTTTGATACAGTAAAGTTAGACATCACTGCATTTAGTGAGGTATCTAAGTTAGGGTTGGGCCGATAGACGATGCCATCGCGATCCATCGCCCCGCCCCCGTCGCAAACCCCCTCGTCAAAAATACACACTCAGGCTCCGTTTACACCAATGCAGCTTACTTTTAAAATGGCATTTTAGAACGAAAATGACCCACGTCCACACTGGTGTTTCATCTAGCATTTCTGAACAGCCCTCCATCCACTGAAAACGCACATCACGTGACCACACACACACAGCCACACACACACACAGACACACACAATTGTCATGCGCTCGTCTGCGCTCCAGAGAACTGTGTACGTCGGACAGTTTATCAAGGATGATAGTGGATTGCGTCTCACTTTAGTTGTTAAACGTGATATTTAATTAATCTTGTCTCTATCCAGGGCTTAATTTGTGCCGGAACACGCCGGATCCGGCACCTCATTTTACCGATCTCCCTCCTCAACCGCCCTCCTCCCCTGTCCACTGTTCATTTTCACTTTGTTCCGCGACTCCCCAACCCTCTTTACACCTTAGCGCCACTCACTTTTGTCCGCGAGCAACCCCCGCGCCGCTCACTTTCGTCCACGACACCCCTCCGCCATCCACGGCACCAAACAAATGACTGACACGGATCACTCTGCCTACTCATGCCAGAGTCCTGCGGAAAAAGTGATTGACAGGTGGTAATTTGTGTGTAACGTATCATTATTTATTTATGATTTGGTTATGGGTAAAACAAAGACCAGGTAGTTGAAATGGTAGGCTACAAATAATTAATTCGTTATGAATTAATTAATTATTCATAAATAATTAATTCACCTCCGTCAATGAAGACGATGTCATCGTCCATCGCGATGTTTCACATTAGACATCGTACGATGCTAAATTGGTCAACATCGCCCAACCCTAATCTGAGTGCAAGACACTGAATATGTATGTTTCACATTTTTACTGCATTTGCTCTTTGCAATTCTAATTTATTCACAGCATTGTGCAAAAGAATAAATAAACCCTTATTTACAACAAACATAAACATCCTTTGGGTAGAGCTGTGCACAACTGGAAACAATACTGCAGTATATTGAAACTGAACCTACAACATACACAGGTCTGTAAATCATTCATCAACTTGTTTATTTGCAGGAAAAAAAGGTTTATTTTTTTAAAAATAAAATTTGCTTGACAGATTTTAAAAACTAGTTCAACATTTTTCTATGTAAGGACTCAAGTAATGAAATGGGGACTCTTAGTTTTATATGGAATGACTATTCAGCATTCACAAGTTTAGTTAATTTTGACTGACATGACATGAGCAAATGATAATGTTACAAACAGCAAAGAGTTGTATAGAAGCAATTGATGCATGTCCAAAAGCATTTGCAGTTTGTTGGAAGGAATGAGAAACTGCTACTATGATGTGCACAAATGACTAATTGTTTTGAGAAATGCATTAACTGCTTTGCAAATGTAAAGAGTGTTGTGAGAAATGGAAATGCACCAAAGCCACTGAGAAAAACTGTAAATACAAGTCACTTTTGATAATAAGGCACAGGACATTAACTTGATAAACAATGATATATTGTGGGAAATACTGTAATGATGATATTTGCAAGATTACAACACTCTTATTGAACTAAAGTGAATCAACATAGATCTGAATTAAGCTTTAGTTTACACTTGACAATTTATTTGTTGTATTTGTGGCAATCATTTTGTAAAGTTAATGTCTTTATTACTTTTAATCGGATTTGAGCACTATAATAATACATAATAGCTGACTTGATTTGACTACACAAATAAAAAATGATTTTTAAATATAGTTCAACTATTTTTCTTACTTGGGTTTACTTAAGACATACGTTTATTCATTTATTTTCTTTTCAGCTCAGCCCCTTTATTAATCTGAGGTCGCCACAGTGGAATGAACCGCCAACTCATTCAGCATGTGTTTTACGCAGCGAATGCCCTTCCAGCTGCAACCCATCACTGGGAAACACCCATACACTCTCTTTCGCACACATACACAGTGGACAATTTTACCTCACCCAATTCACCTGTACCGCATGTCTTTGGACTTGTGGGGGAAACCGGAGCACCTGGAGGAAACCCACGCGAGCGCGGGGAGAACATGCAAACTTCACACAGAAATGCCAATTGACCCAGCCAAGGCTCGAACCAGCGACCCTCTTTCTGTGAGGCGACAGCACTACCTACTGCACCACTGCGTCGCCCCCCCATTACTGTATATTATGTCTGCCAAAACTTTAAAAACATCAAACAAACATTCAGCTAATAATTTTACAATCATATTATATTATAATAATAAGTTCATAAAAACAATTCAAATAGGATTTTAAGAAAGAAATTAAGCGAACATAAATATTGAGTGGAACTATAGCTGCTAAATTACAATTAGCTGAAGCTGCTTTCATTATTTATTTACACTGCATGAGACTACAATGTTCAGTTTTTCATTTTAGGTTTTGATTTGGACTGCAAGACCTCAATGTGCCGTTTCAGACACATCCTATATAGAATGTAGACAGCTCACTAGCTCATACGATTAGAAAAGTTCTTCACATCTACGTATGTCTGCCACACGTATGAGGAGATTTCCTGTAGCGTTCTCTCAGATTTCACCTTCTCTTTTCCTCCCATCTTTCTTTCTCATGTTTCCTCATTCTTCATCCGTCCGTTCATTAGTTCTCCTCCTAATCCTCCCCGCTGGTGTCAGTAACCTTCATGTTCAGCTATTCATCAAAACCGCAGCAGAAGCAGAGGTGAACCACGGCACAGGTGGAGGGTCGGGTTAACTCGTACAACAGCTTGAGTCTCATTTTCTTTTCTTTTCTTTTTTTTTCACTTGACATTTCATTTTTTATTTTTATTTATTTTATTAATTTATACAGCGACAATGTACAACATGAAATGTTGTGCCAGAGTTAGCTATAAAGCTAATTTACATCTGTATCCCTGGGCAGGAAGTTGTAACAAGTTTAACAATATAAAAAAACAAATGGTACAATATACACTTACAGTACAATACTATAACCTCCTAGGGCCCGAGTGTCCACATACGTGGACAGCACATTTTTAGCTCTTAAGTGGCTATTTAAAATACTTTGAATGTTTTATATTTTGTCACAGACATACATTGTCATCCTGCAACTGTTTTGCAGCATATGAAATGTCCCAATCCCTAATTTTAACCGTTCAAAATGGGAAAAAACGTTGTTTTTACTCTCTGATAGTCAAAGCAAGTTCAAAAAAAAAAAAATAATAATATGTTAAATATGCATAAAAGAAAAATTCGGGGAAAAGTGTTTTATGTAAATTCGGACCACGAGTCCACATATATGGACATAATTTTTCTCTAAAAGTACATCATATCAAAAGATGATACTTGCATTTTTATTCTAATTAGGTTCCAATAAGCCCAAATAGCAAAGATAAATAAAAATGTATGTAAAAAAACACCTTGGGCCTTAAGAGGTCAAACTTTGAGGACAGTTTTAAAAATTTCTGAAGAGCGCAAATTATGTAGCCAGAGTGAAGTATGGCTGCATTTCGTCTTTAAAACGAACACTACGGAGTGGTATGATTCCGCCAACGGCTTCTGTTCTTTTTCGCGCTACCAGTTTACCGCTTACCTCCATACGGACGGCTTTTCTGGAGTTACCAGTTTGCCCAGTAGCTCGCCGTGTACGTCGTCAAACTTGGAACGTGGATCGAAGTTGACCGTGACGACGAGGTTTGAGTCCATCAAAGGAAAGGTTCCAGAAACCAGGTAAAACAAAAGTAAAAAAAAAAACAAAAAAACAAAACAAATAAACAACAGGCTAAAAACAATGTGGTGAAATCACATGGTCGCGACAGCTTTTGAAAACACTATTGGTTGGGTTTAGGGAAGGGAGTGGATCGGTTAGGGCTCAATCACACCGAACGCGTTTTTACGTTCCAAAAATGCAAGGTGCACCACACTGCCTTTTTTGTTGACGATAAAAAGAAATGTGGTGCGCTTTTTACATCCCTAGGCAACAACTGAATTGTAATATTTAATAATAACATAATAATAATTGTAATATTTAATAATGTTGTGATATTCAAGATTTGTAAAGCCATACGGCATCTTTAAAAATCTCTGTTGTTGTCTTAACAACACAAACACCGCTTTCACCTCAAAGGAAACCCCTCGTCTGCTTTCATTTGATTGGAGAATGAACACTCTAACACCCTTTTTCCTCTTAGAGATGACTTTTTAACAACTGAGAGTGCACAGCGCGCAATGGAAAAAATGTGAGGCGCAGCAGGCGGTTAAAACACGAGGCGGCCGTTAGTAAACCATTCAAAAGATGCGCCTCTCAATGCAAAAATCGCGTTCGGTGTGATCGGCCCCTCAGTCAGTCAGTCGACAACAAGCTGGCCTGGTCGGCTGCAGTGTACATTGCGCCCTCTGGAGGATTTACTTGAGAAGAGGACATGCGAAAGAAATTCATCATTAAAAAAGCGTACACAGCGGCCTCTGGTGGATTTGCAAAAACAAAAACTGCGAGCAGATGTACCTCCGGTTATGTGTTTCACTTAGAGCTGGGCAATTTGGCGTAAAATTAAAATCTCGATTAATCGAACATTTTAACTCGATTACAATTAATGAACGATTATTTTATTTATTTATTTGATATTTTTGCCCTCATAGTTCACTGACAGGTTTTGTACAGTAAATATCCTCACATAATACAAATGAGAAATTTTTGAATGTAGGGCGCATTATTTTATTTAAAATTAATTGAAGTAAACACATTATCTATTATCTATAATGTTTTATTGAACATCAACGCTTAACAACTGAAATTAAAACACATTGCTTAAAAACACGGCTCTCCGTGCCACCCACCCTCATCCCCGCTACCAAACTGACCAATCACAAAGCTGGCGCTACGCAACGTTGTGACTTGTAGTAAAATTTTTTTGAGAGGTGCTTGGGTATGCGAATACGTATGTGCTTGGCAGAAGTATAATATCAAAATAATATAATAAATATAAAACATAATACAATAAGTATAAAACAGCCTTAACAAAGCAGGATCATGTGACTTCACACACGGTAGGGAAAGTAATTGAAAAAATTGACCTGGAAACATTTGATCGATTATAGCTTCTGAATGTCTTTTCGATTAATCGCCCATCTACAGTATAATCAGAATCAGAATCAGAATCAGTTTTATTGCCAAGTGTGCTTCACACACACAAGGAATTTGTTTTGGCAACAGAAGCTTCCGGTATACATAAAGTGACAAGTGACAACACAAAATTAAATTTGAGAAAAGAAAAAGGCGATAAACATTAAACAGAGATGCAGTAAGTAAAAAAAAATATAAAAAATATCTGGATGTTGAATTGTATGTACAGATATGTTGTAAATATACAGGTTATAAGGTGCTGTGTACCAATGCGAATGGAGAAAGTATTGTGTTGTATATTGTTATAAGGTGCTGTGTACAAGTGCGTATGAGAAAGTATTGCACGTTTATTGCACAGTAGGGGAATATTTAACTGTTCATGAGGTAGATGGCCTGAGGAAAGAAACTTTTCCTGTGTCTGGCTGTTTTTGTGCTTGGTGCTCTGTAGCGCCGCCCAGACGGTAACAGTTCGAACAGGTAATGTGCTGGGTGCGAGGCATCCAGAGTGATTTTGCGAGCCCTTTTACTCACTCTGGAAGAGTACAGTTCTTGAAGTGTAGGAAGGGTAGTGCCAGTGATTCGTTCAGCAGTCCGGATTATTCGCTGTAGTCTACGAAGGTCAGTTTTGGCAGCTGAGCTGAACGAGACGGTGATTGAAGTGCAGAGGATGGATTGGATGACAGCTGAGTAAAACTGTACGAGCAGCTCCTGTGGCAGGTTGAACTTCCTCAGCTGACGAAGGAAGTACAGTCTCTGCTGGGCTTTCTTCACAATAGAGTCTATGTGAATGTCCCACTTCAGATCCTGAGAGATGGTGGTGGCCAGGAACCTGAATGACTCTACTGCAGCCACAGTGCTGTTCATGATGGTGAGTGGGGGGAGTGCAAGGGTTTTTTTTCCTAAAGTCCACTATCATCTCCACTGTTTTGAGCGTGTTCAGCTTCAGGTTATTGTATCTGCACCATAAAGCCAGCCGCTCCACCTCCACCTACAATTTCACTGTCCCCAGAAATGTAGACCTGAGGTACGTATCCACAATGAGCCTGGGTTTACCGATACCGATATCAATATCTTAACTATTAAATGTCACTTTAAGCTTAATAATAGTATCTTGAAAAATATCTAGTAAAATATTACGTGCTGTCAACATGACAAAGATAAAAAAATGAGTTATCAGAAAGTAGTTATTAATATTATTATGTTTAGAAATGTGTGGAAAAAAAACGAATTTCCATTAAACAGAAATTATTGAAAAAAATGGTTAATAATTCAGGAGGGCTAATAATTCTGACTTCAACTGTACATGGGTTTAGAAGTAAGAAACGTAAGCAAAAACTAGTGTGTTTTTTATTTATTAGCCATCTAGCGCTAACCGTTGAGAGATTAAGAACTTGTTTTGTTCGACAGAGTGCGCAACTTGTAGAGGAAAACACCTAATCAAAAAAAAACTTGTAGACTGAGACCAGAATTACATCGGAGACCATGTTTTAGTCTTTCACCTGACAAACGGTTAGTCAGGAGATTAATGAGCCACATCCCGAGCTTGTGAATGCATAATCAGCGCGAGTCAGTTTGCTAAATGTCTATATTGGATCAGTTTCCTGGACACAAGGGCATTTACAGTCTGCGCCTCATTAAACATGAGCTGTGTCCTGTTCCTCTATGCATTGGGCTCTATATTTAGAGTCGTTTGTCCCGTTTCTCATTAGAGAGTGAGAAGGGAAAGAGCGCACTGGGATAGATTGCTCTTAGTGAATCTGATTCCTGAGATGAGAGTTTGGATATTGCGCATCTGTTGAGACGGATCGCTTTCTGTAAGAGGATCTGCGGTTTTGCCGGCTTATCAGAGCGGGGGATCGAGCCAGAGGAAATGTTCACCTCATCAGTCTATTATTCATCATTGATGCTGTTGGTGAACACCCACATCTGTCAAACGCTCCGCCGTAATGCCATGTTTGAGTGAGTAATCCAGGCCGTGATGTGGCGCTTCTGTCTGAATAAACATGCTTGCGGAGACATGTTCCGTCAGTTTAGATTTGACAGTGGTTTTGAGTTGTGCTCCGAACCCTCTTGCGTATTTCTGTCGCTGTTTGTTTGTATGCACGGTTGGAATTTTTGATAATGTATAACTTACAGTAGGGCTAGGTTACAGTTGGAAGGGCATCCACTGCGTAAAACGTATGCTGGATAAGTTGGCGGTTCATTCCGTGTGGCGAAATTAATAAAGGGACTAAGCTGAAAAGAAAATGCATGAATGAATACCTCACAGTTTTCATCCAAGTCTGTTGTAATATCTTTCAAAATGTAATCGTGATGAAAATACTGCAATTAATCCGGTCTTAAGTGTCTCATAATCTTTCAGAAATAATTATAGTATGTTTATTGGATGCTCAAAGGGATATTTCACACAAAAATGAAAAGTTTTCTCACTATTTACTTACCCTCAAGTAGGTCCAAACCTTAACATGTTTCTGTCTTTTGTTGGAAACTAAAGAAGATATTTTGAAGAAATCCTGTAACCATTGACATCCTTAGGAGGAAAAACAAATACTACACAAGTCAATGGTTACAGGTTTTCAGCTTTCTTCAAAATATATTGTTTTGTGTTTAACAAAAAGAAAGAGAAGGTTTGAAACATGTAAAGGTGTAAATGATGAAAGAATTTTCATTTGTGGGTGAACTATCCCTTTAAGAACCTTTAAGAATTTCTTTGTATTAATTATTGTCTTTGTTGAAAACTGCTTTTTAACATTTTTTGCTACAAATAAATATTATTGAGGTAAAGTTTAATATAGAAGTTGAATTAAATGATACAATGCAATGTATCAAATAGGGCATGGCAAATAAAAGTATCAATAAACAGATGAAATCATAATTATTAGCCCCCCTGAATTAATAGCCCCCTATTTATTTTTTCCCCAATTTCTGTTTAACGGAGAGAAGATTTTTTCAACACATTTCTAAACATAACAGTTTTAATAACTCATCTCTAAAAATTGATTTATTTTATCTTTGCCATGATGACAGTAAATAATATTTGACTAGATATTTTTCAAGACACTTCTATACAGCTTAAAGTGACATTTAAAGGCTTAACTAGGTTAATAAGGTTAACTAGGCAGGTTAGGGTAATTAGGAAAGTTATTGTATAACAAGGATTTGTTCTGTAGACAATCGGAAAAAAAATAGCTTAAAGGGGCTAATAGTTTTGCCTTAAAACGGCTTTTAAAAAATTAAAAACTGCTTTTATTCTAGCCGAAATAAAACAGACTTTCTCCAGAAGAAAAAATATTATCAGACATACTGTGAAAATTTCCTTGCTCTGTAAACATAATTTGGGAAATATTTAAAAAAGAAAAAAAATTCAAAAGGGGTTTAATAACTGTGATTTCAACTGTGAATATATATATATATATATATATATATATATATATATATATATATATATATATACAGTATATAGTTATTATATATTCAAAATGTGATTAATTCAGTATCATTTCTCAAAAGTTGTGAGTCTTTTTCCATGTTCTATATTTTATAATCTGACTACTCATAATTTGAAATGGATAGTTGGGTTTTGTTGTAAATATATAGGCCTACGGCTCCTAAATTATTTTAATTAATTCATATTTTAAAAACTGGTGTGCGCTGATCATTTAAAAATATAAAAATAATATAATAAAAATATAAAATAACATCACATAAAATAGTATCAATAGCATTTGCAATAAATCTATTTTCACTGAATCAAAAACAAGAATAAGCTAAAATTAAAAAATTCTCATTTAAAACAAACTCGACTCTTTAACGCTGACATGGTCGTGGTTTACTTGGATACTGCATTTACTGTTGTTGTTGTTTTTTTTGTATGTAAACGTGGGTTTTATATTAGTTTACCTGCAAAAGAACTGTGCGAGATGGATAGATAGATAGATAGATAGATAGATAGATAGATAGATAGATAGATAGATAGATAGATAGATAGATAGATAGATAGATAGATAGATAGATAGATAGATAGATAGATAGATAGATAGATAGATAGAATAAAGAATTAAGTCAAGAATTAAACTCAAACCACAGATTTTTCAGATTCACAAACAGCTTTAATATACATGGAAAAGGGATACATTTTTATGTTCTGACACTCAACTCTAGAATGTAGAGCTTGTGGACTTGTTTCCGTTAGCAGTCAATCCCCAAAGTTACTTCTCGTTTGCATAAAGTTAAACTTTTCTCAACTTTGTCTTGTCTCTGCCGTTTGTCACCGGATGTCGCTGGGTCTCATTAAAAATGAATGAGATCATGTCACTGGGGCTGCGAGACCAGCTTTAGAGATCTCTGACTTTTGATTGCAGACTTTGTCTGAGCACAGACTCAACTTTTTTATGTAGAAACTTTTTTCAGTCAAAAATTAATTTCATTAATTTATTTTTGGCTTAGTCCCTTTATTAACCAGGGGTCGCCACAGCAGAATGAACCGCCAACTTATCCAGCATATGTTTTACGCAGCGGATGCCCTTCCAGCCACAACCCAACACTGGGAAACACCCATAGACTCTTGCATTCACACACATACACTACGGCCCATTTAGTTTAATCAATTCACCTATAGCGCATGTCTTTTAGACTGTGGAAACCAAAGCACCCGGAGGAAACCCATGCGAACACAGGGAGAACATGCAAACTCCACACAGAAATGAAACTGACCCAACCGAGGCTCGAACCAGCAACCTTCTTGCTGTGAGGCGATTGTGCTACCCACTGTGCCACCGTGATGCCTCACTCAGAAATATTGAGAAAATGAAATCTGGTAATCTGTTTTGCTTATTTAAATGCAAAATTAAATGTGAAAAAAAATTAAAGGGATAGTTCATGGAATTAAAATAAATCTGCCGTTATTTACTTGTTCCAAATCGGTTTGAGTTTCTTTCTTCTGTTGAACTAACAAAAAGGTATTTTGGCACTTATTGACTTCTATAGTATTTTTTCCTACTATGGAAGTCAATTGGTGCCAGCATTTTTCAAAATATCTTGCTTTATGTTAAATAAAAGAACGAACTCATAAAACCACACGAGGGAGAATAAAGGATGTCATTTTAATTTTGGATGAACTACCCCTTTAAATAGTGTTTATTTATTGAATTATCTTATAGAACAACTTATGTGCATTCTGAAAACATTGATAAAGTAACAATTGTTAATACATTTTGCAAAAATGCTGGTTGCCCATTGACTTCAATAATATTTTTTCCTACTATGGAAGTCAATCGGTGCCAGCATTTTTCAAAATATCTTGCTTTGTGTTAAATCAAAGAAACAAACTCATAAAACCAAGGCAGAGAGAGGATTACTGATGAGGTCATTTTAATTTTGGGTGAACTGTCCCTTTAAATAGTGTTTTATTCATTCAATTTTCTTGTAGAACATTTTTTTTCCTATTATGGAGGTCAATTGGTGCCATAAATTTTCAACATAGCTTGCTTTGTGTTAAATAAAAGAATCAAATTCATAAAACCACATGAGGGAGAATAAATGAGGAGGTCATTTTAATTTGGGGTGAACTATCCCTTTAATTAGGGTTTTCTTAGATGATTTATCTTATAGTACAACTTATGTGCATTCTGAAAACATAGCTAAAGTATCAATGGGTTATACATTTCACAATTACAAAAACAAATGTGTAACATTTATTTAAATGCTAAATTAAATAAACAAAAATGGATAGTTCACAGAGAAATTTTATTCCACTATCATTTATATGTTCCAACTATGTTTGAGTTTCTTTCTTCTGTTGAACTTAAAAAAAAAAGGTATTTTGAAAAAATGCTGGTTGCTTATTGACATCTATAGTAAATGTTTTTCCTACTAAGGAAGTCAATTTGAGCCAGAAATTTTCAAAATATCTTGCTTTGTGTTAAATCGAAGAAACAAACTCATAAAATCACATGCGGGAGAACTAATGATGAGGTAATTATGAGGGAGGGAGAATAAACGATGAAGTCATTTTAATTTTGGGTGAACTATCCCTTAACATAATGTTTTATTCATTCAATTATCTTATCGAACAATTTTTTTTCCTACACTGTTAAAAATTGTCCCGTTAAAAAACAGTAAGTTACTGGCAGCTGCAGTTGCCAGCAATGTACTGTTATTTTACAGTATGTTGCTGTAAAAATACATGGACTACATTGATATACACAATACTCAAGTGAACTAATGAAGTAATGTGCTATACAGTATATGCTTAGAAGCATACGTATAATGATAACTTATTTTAGTTAATTTGAAAAGTTCCTTTTAACCCAAATGTCTTAAATTTCACAGCAGCACACATACATGTAAAGCTGGAATTAACACAGAGAGATTCTTACTGCATCAGCAACTAAACAGCTACTGTCTTTAAGTAAAGAAACATGCAGAATAACATCAGCAGTTGATTGTTCATCTTTGACTCAAACACTGGCTCTTACTCTCCTCCACAACGGTGACACACAGAAGAAATTTGCTTAAGGTTTTACAGTAAAATACAGTTTTTTCCCTTGATTTAACGGTAAACTACTGGCAGCTGTGGTTGCTAGCAATCTACTGTTTTTTACAGTCTATATGGTCAGAAATAAATGTGTCTGTTGTTGTTTGTGTTGTTTAATGATCCTCTGCTGAGACTGAAGGTGTTTTATTTGACTTGATTTTATTTAATGTTGTAACTGACGTCACTCTTTGTGTTTCTTGTTTCTCTTTCCTTCAGTGATTGTGATCATTACAGCAGGTGTTCATCAGTGTCTGAATTCACTCATTAGTGTTTATTAACTCTGTCAGGTGAACTATATTAGTGAACTAGTGTATGGAATAGTGAACGAGGGCACAAAGTGGGATTTCAAACACAGACTTAAAACGTCGAATCTGAGCTCTGTTAACTCACAGTTTTCTGCTGTTGGTTACTTTCTCGAAAACAAAAATATTACCCAGAATGCACTGTTTTTAACAGAATATTACTGTTTTAGTGAAAATATTTTACAATATTTTACTGTAGAATCTAACCGTTTTTTAACAGCAAGTTTTTACAGTGTACTATGGAAGTCATTTGGTGCCAGACGTTTTCAAAATATCTTGCTTTGTGTTAAATAAAAGAAACAAACTCATAAAATCACATGCGAGAGAACTAATGATGAGGTAATTATTTTTTTGATGAACTATCCCTTTAAATAGTGTTTCCTCAGTTGATATACACTCAAAAAACTAAAACTAATTTTTTTGAAGGTAAGTGGTTGCAAACAATTTATATGGGCTGAATTTACACAAGCAAATTAAATTTAGTAATGTTCAACTTAATTTGTTTGTTTAAATTCAGCCCATATAAATTGTTTGCAACCACTTCAGAAAATGTAGTAAATCAAATTAAGTGGTTTTTTTTCAGTGTATAGTGATCTTACAGTACAACTTCTGTACATTCTGAAAACATTGATAAAGTATCAGTTGGTAATAAATTTCACGATTACGAATAAACTGCATATAACATTTAATTAAATGTGAAGTTTTGAAAAGCAGAAGAAAGCAAAGTATTTTCTTGTAAGACACTCACGTAATCTTTATTTTATGAAACTTCACTGAGATTGTTCTGAAACTCGAGAGGAGACGCAAGATTGCATGACTCATAAAAGCGCTCGCTTTTATTTGTGGAAAAAATAAAAGCCTCTTCAGAAAGTCTGTATATATACATCTGAACACTCATTTAGTTTTTGGATACCGGCACACTTCAGGTATTTGCCTTGTTCCTCGGGCAGAATTTATCAAGGCTGCTGTCAAGAATGCAATTCGGGCTATACTATACTTTAATCCTAGACTTGATTTAATCATGGAAACAAATCTCCGACACTGAACACATGAGCCCGGAGTGCAGCTGCTTTCAGAAATAAGAGGATTCTTGGACGTTCTGTTGTCTGACTCCACTCGTACATGAAGGAAAAAAAAAGCTTTTACCGAAGCAAACCCTGCAGATATGATTGTTCTGCCTGCCTCTGTGCTTCTTGAAGAGCACTTGTGCTTCTATCACAGCGCAGACAGTAAATCTTACAGCGAATTTGACGTCACGCACCCTCCATCTGATTTCGAGCACTAATGAAAAGTCCTGCTCCGGCAGCGAAAGTCGATTTTAAAGGGGTCAAGTGTCTTTACATGAGGAGAACTCATAAAGTCTGGAAGGCAAGCGAACTTTTCGGAGCCTGCGAGATCTTCCCCTTAATAAATATTTGATTCTCGTATACTAATTACATTTCTGACAGCTCATTAAATACGTCTTAAAATAGAAATCTGAAGACGGCTCTTGTGCCTTAATTAAAGGGTTTTCTAATTAACATTTATTTTAATAATTTTCTTAATCGTAAATTCATTAATACGGCATTAGCTTTCATAAATCTTTTTTTTTTTTGGTGTGTGTGTGTGGTTGGGGAAGTCACGTTGTTGGTCGGATTTTACGTTTGAAAGAGATCTTTCATGTGTGTGTGTGTGTGTGTGTGTGTTTTAATTCTTTTAAAATGTCTTGAAGTGTTGTTATTGATTGCTTTGAAATGTTTTGAAGTTGCCTGTTGAAAGGATTGCCGCTGCTGTAACCGCTCTACAGAATGAATTCAGAGTACATTTAAAGTAGGCGCGAAATCCCGTGGAGAATACCATGTTTGTGTTTTCTCCATTTCATATTTAAAAAGCAAAGTCAATAGAGCTGTTTATTTCGGTGTGGCACTTACTGTATTAAATGTGTATATTCAAAATATTTACATTTACGTTTTTGGTTAACCAGAAAAAGGAGCATGGACATTAAGATATTAAGATAAGCTATTAGGATAATTAAGCTCATTAATCTACCTTCTTATGTTTTACTTGTTCAATTTTTTAGGCATTAATTAACATTTAATTATGTTTTGTCACATTCACATTTAGTGGAACTATAGTGAAATTCCAGCTTCTTCATTTGCAGGTCAAACATTGATGTAAAAAAAGCAATGTTTCACACAATACTTTCGTGTTGTCCCAACACAAACCAATTAAGTTAATGTAACGAATTCAGGTGGATTGAACATAAAACAATTTCCCAAAAAAGTTTCCCCCAAAAAGTTTCCAGATTTTTTTTTCAGTTCTCAAGTCAGAATTATTAGAATTATTAAATAGAATTATTTCCCCAATTTCTGTTTAACGGAGAGAAGATTTTTTCAACACATTTCTGAACATAATAGTTTTAATAACTCATTTCTAATAACTGATTTATTTTATCTTTGCCATGATGACAGTAAATAATATTTGACTATATATTTTTTAAGACACTTCTATACAGCTTAAAGTGACATTTAAAGGCTTAACTAGGTTAATTAGATTGACTGGGCAGGTTAGGGCAATTAGGCAAGTTATTGTACGATCGAAAAAATATTGCTTAAAAGGGCTAATAATTTTGTCTTTTAAATGTCTTTTAAAAAATTAAAAACTGCTTTTATTCTAGCCGAAATAAAACAAATAAGACTTTCTCCAGAAGAAAATTTTTTATCAGACATAATGTAAAAATTTCCTTGCTCTGTTGAACATCATTAGGAAAATATTTTAAAAAGAAAAAAATTTCAAAGGGGGGCTAATAATTCTGACTTCAACTGTGTGTATATATATATATATATATATAACTATGTATTTATCCTTTTCTTTTTTGGTCTGAAAAAATTACCTTAAATACTGATTCGTCTGACCACAGTACACATTTTCACTGTGTGATGGTCCATCCCAGATGCCTCCGAGCCCAGAGAAGTCGACTGCACTTTTGGACACTGTTAACATATGGCTTCCTTTTGGTACAGTACAATTTTCACTGGCATTTGTGTATGTAACTACATATTGCGTACTGTAAAAAAAAATCCGTTATTTTACTTTTTTTTTTTTTTTTTTTCAGGCAGCTATGGTGTCGGAAAAAAAATGTAAAATAATGGCTGTTAAATAACAGTCATTTACCGTAAAAAACAGACATTTACCATAAAATAACGGATGTTCAATTACAGAAATTTCCCAGTTGAAGCCATTATTTTACAGTTTTTTTTTTTTTTTTTTTTTTTTTTTTTGGCACCCTAGCTGCCGAAAAAAAAAAAACATAAAATAAAAGATTTTTTTACAGTGTGGTACTTGACAAAGGTTTGCCAAAGTAGTCTTGAGCCCAGCGCTTTTAGATGAATGAGGATTCTTGATGCAGTGCCGCCCGAGGGATCAGAGATCATAGTAGTTCAGCTTAGGCTTGTGCCTTTGTCCTTTACGCACTGAAATTCCTCCAGATTCCTTGAATATTTTAATTATGTTATGCACTGTTGAAGGTAAAATATCCAAATGTCATCCTATCTTTCTTTGAGGAACATTGTTTTTAGACATTTCAATAATATTGTTGACAAACTGCCATCCTGAGCCCATCTTTGCTCCTAAAGGACTAGACCTTTCTTGGGTGCTGCTTTTGTACCAAATCATAATCACAAACACCTGTTGACATCACCTGTTTTAAATCGCATCGTTATTTAATCAATTTACCTGATTACTAACCCTAAACTGCTCCCGTCTCAAGTTTTTTGAAATGTGTTGCAGGTCTGAATGACAGGAAAGGATGTATATTTACAAATGAAATCAAGTTGACCAGACAAAACATGAAATATTTAGTGTTTATATTGTCTGCATGAAAGACAAGTCAAAGTATATTTAGAAATCACTACTTTCTTTTTTTTATTTGCATTTTCCATTCTGTCCCAGCGTTTTCTGATTTGGAGTTTTATATTGTTTTCTTTTGCACACTTTGAATTTCTATATCGCACTTCTAGTAGCTTTTATCTTTCTGATAAGAAGAACTTTAAGTAACTGCTTTATAACAATTCAAAGCAGAAAAAATCTAGAACATGTTTTTTTTCTCCTGTTAAAAGAAACAGTTCAGAAGCCAAAATTAAGGAGAATGAAAAAAAAAATTCATTTTGATCTCTTTTATTCAACCAAAGTGAATCGTTGAATGGTGAACACAAACACTTTATCAAAGACTTTAGATATTTACTTTAGGCTTTAGATGGTGCAATCATATTCCTTCTAAATGGAAGAAAGTGCAACACGCAATATGCCATAAAATGAGCCAATCGGCAGTTGGAAAAGTCATTGCATCACTTTGCTGCTGTAAAACTGAACTCTAAAAATAGAGTCCAAACCATATGGGTTTTTGGGGGCCAATGCCAACATCAGGGAGTAAAAACAACACAAATATTGATATATCGGCCGATTCCGATTTCAACATTAAAATAATGTCTCTAAAATGATATGAAAGGTAGAAATTTCCATCCAAAATTTTTGCATGATAAAAAAAACACACAAAAAAAATGTCAAAAAACAAATTTTTTGGTGTTGATGTACTTCGAATTGAATTGGAATATTGAGTAGGGGGCGGGGCCTTCTTTTGTGCCTCAATCCCTCATTGCAAACTAACGATAACCTTAATTTCTAGAACTACTAGAGAACTGAAGTAACATTTTAGGGCATCTGATCTTGATTTGTTCACTTTGTAAAACCCTGGTCTTAATTAGTTCATTTTTTTTAGGTCCAAGTTTTGGAATAGCACTCCCTATTGCAAATGTTTATATGATTTATGCACAATACAGTTTGTAAAGTAACATTCTCTGTCTTTTTAGTAGATATATTATACAAGTTTTACTTTGTTTACCAAACACGTGGATTGGATTTTCATTGTGATGTATACATTATGCACAGTATACATACCGATATCAGGGAGTAAAAAAATACAGATATTGATATATCAGCTGATTATTCTAATTTCAACATTAAAATAATGTATTTATATTATATCAGAGGTAGACATTTTTAAGATTAAAAGTATTTTTATTTTATTTCATGTGCTAAGTTTTTAGTTATTATAATAATTTTCACATAAATCTACAGATTATTATTGTTATTATTATTATTATTATTATTATTATTATTATTATTATTATTATTATTATTATTATTATTATTTTACTAAATTCTGTCATTTTGGTTTCAAGTTTTCTCTTAATATCACTCACTATTTATTTTTAATTTTTTAAATTCCTTATCTATCTGTTTCTCCCAACGATATCTCACGGCAATTCGTAACTTTTTTATTTATTAGCTAATTTGTATGAGTTTGTACGATCTCATTCATACAGTTTAGTATGATTTGCTCATCTTCCAATGACGATTGAGTTTAGGGGCTGGGTTTGACTTTTAGAAATCGTACATTTTTGTACGACTGAACTCATACGATTTAGCTACTAAATAGTATAACGTAAAATAGTTATTTCCTCATGCAATCATGCTTGGTTTCTTCTGCTTGTTTATTTATTTATTTATTTATTTTTAAAGAAGCTAAAGCTAACAGCTAACGTTAATCAAACCAAGATTTGTCACTGCATTATCTACACATTATTGCTTTTCTGATTATTTGAAGTTCTAGTCACTTTGCTTAAATTCATTAATTCATTAATTTTCCTTCAGCTTAGTTCCTTATTTATCAGGGGTCGCCACAGCGGAATGAACCGCCAACTATTCCAGCATATGTTTTAAGCAGCACCCTTCCGGCCACAACCCAGTACTGGGAAACACCCATACACTCACTCATTCACACATTTTTGTAAGACTGAACTCGTATGATTTAGCTACTAAACTGACAAAACGTAACAGTTATTTCCTAGTGAGATCACGCTTGATTTCTTCTGCTTGTTTGTTTAAAAAAAGGAGCTAATGCTAACAGCTAACGTTAATCTAACCAAGATTTGTCACTGCATTATCTACACATTATTGCTTTTTTGATTATTTGAAGTTCAAGTCACTTTGCATAAATTATTTAATTCATTCATTTTCCTTTAGCTTAGTCCCTTATTTATCAGGGGTTGCCACAGCGGAATGAACCGCCAACTATACCAGCTTATGTTTTACGCAGCACCCTTCCAGCCACAACCCAGTACTGGGAAACACCCATACACTCTCTCATTCACACACAGACACACTTATACACTACGGCCAATTTAGTTTATCCAATTCACCACTAGCGCATGTGTTTGGACTATAGGGGAAACCGGAGCACCCGGAGGAAACCCACGCCAATGCTGGGAGAACACACTTTGCATAAATGTGTCTGCTAAATGAATAACATTAAACATAATTCATAATTTGCCCTGTTTTGCAGAAATGTTTGATAGTCGTAGTTTTTTTCTTTCATTTTAAACTGAACCCGAGCTAAAGATTTCCCTTTTTTTTTGCTCTGAAGAAGAAAGCAAGGTTTGGAGTGACATGAGGTTGAGTAGATGACGACAGTACGTTCTCTTCGGATGAACTATTCCTTTAATTGCTGCTTTACAGAAACCATTGTGACATTCAAGAGGTCTCGTTTGTGATGTGCTCTAGCCTTTGATGTTACATTACAAATCATATTTCTTTTTTCCATCTCTCGAACAAAAGCTGTGGGTTGAAGTGGCATCTGTTGAGCTAATTGCATTAGAGAGACAGTAGGAACAGCCAGAGCTTCTGTTTCCAACCTTTTTTTTTTGTTCGTGCTTCGCTCCTCAATCGAATCGGCCTGAAGTCTCTGGCTACATTTCAGATGTGTGACCCCATACTTAATCAAGATGTCTTGCTTTAGCTCTCTGCGCTTCTGTTTAAACGCATGGTGTATTGTTCTTCCAAACGGTTCTTAAACTATACACCAGGGCTATTCAATTGGCGGCCCGCAGGCCGAACCCGGCCCCCGAGGCAATTTGTTCCGGCCCTCCAAATAGTGTGACCAAGACATCAAAAATAAATTTAGTTTAGTCAAAAAACGGCCGCTATAGTTATGAAGTGAGGTGCGCCTGTTCAATACAGCATGAGCTGCAAGCTGCGCAGAGCGTGAGTCACCATTCAGGGAGTAGCGCGGGCAGCCAAAAATATTTGGAAATGTTTGTAGAAAAGACCTTTAGTACTATGCACTGATATCATCAATAGTGATGCAACGATTAGCCGATTTCACTATTAACTGCGCTTTAATTCATCACAATTAATCATAAAGGCTTCTATTAGCCGCATTTCTGTTGCACGGAACAAAACGAAACTGCTGCAGTTATGCCAAGTTGCCAACTGTGCAAAGTTCCAAGTATGTACACCGGATTAACGCAGCGGCCGTTCCCATATCACGTCTTTTCCGCTTGCAAGTTTGTTGATTCTAATGTAAGAATATATGACAATATGCGCGCACAAGCAGAGCAACGCGCTTGCGTCTTTGCAGGAACACGCAGTAGAAAACATCTCACCGTGAGAGTTCTGCATGCCTTTCAGTGCAGCGTAAACAAAAGATATGTTAGACAAATTAATATTAAGATGATTATGTATGCATAAACGCAGATGGCAACAACAGTTCATCTAAATACCTCACCTAATATAAAGCTTGAATTTACATTAGATGTGATAACCGTCAAACCATGATTATTCTTCAGACTGTATCGTACAACCAAAATCTATAATTGTTGCATCCCTAATTGTTATGCAGTTCAAAAAATAACATATGAATGTGTGTGAATGTAGAAGAAGCCTACTTCAGCAATGCACTGCTTTTGTTGTGCTCTGAAATACAACATTTGAATGTTTGTAAAAAAAAAAATAAGTCTATTGTACAATGCACTGATATTATGTAGTTTCAAAGTACAATATATTAACATTTTAATGTAGAAAACGCCAACGTGGGTGTCTTAAGGAGCAAAAATACAACATATATGGGCTCTTATATTGCTGTTGTGTTATCACTCATATAGCAAGTCATATCTCTCCGGCCCTTTGTTTGGGATGCTTTTCATGAACCGGCCCCCATGACAAACTAAGTGAATAGCCCTGCTATACACCTACGGTCATACGTTGCTTTGAACTTGTTTGAACTTCAGACTAGTCTTTAGTTCTTGATTACACTTTTATATTTTAATTTCAATAGATTTAATAGCTTTATATGCTTGACAACAATATATCCTGGTCATATTTTTTTTAATGCCAAAATTAGAGATTGACGAAAGAAAATAATCGCATTAACCAAATGTCTGAACTGATATTTTGAGCCAAGGTTGAATTTAATTGGCCTGTTTATTTTTCTTTCTCTAAAGCCTTAAGTGAAATTTATTTTAATGTTTGGTCACACTTTATTTTGATGGTCCGTTTGTTGAATTTAAGTTACATTGCAAGTAATTCTCATTAGATTATAAGTAGACTGTTAGGTTGGGGTTAGTGTAAGTTCACATGTCCATGCAAAGTTTCTTATAGTCAGTTAAATGTCTGTTGAAGGAGCATATCAACAGATATTAAGCAGACAGTCTACTAATACTAAAATGGACCATCAAAATAAAGTGTTATCGATATTTTTTTATTTATTTTTTTTTGCTACCGATTTTTTATTTCTTTATTTATTTTTTTATTTCTTTATTTTTTTTATTTATGTTTTCTGAACATTTTATTCATATTCTTAATGAACTTTCTTTTTGGCTGCTTGTTATGAAGGCTGTATTTGACTAAAATAATACAAATTTAATTGTGACATTTACTCTAATAACTTTCTCACAATTGTGACTTCTCATCTCACAATGACTCTTATTCATTATCTTGGTTATTTAATTTGATCTCACTCTGAAACCCCATGAAGAATGCTGTATTTTCAGCATTTCAGCAAAAAATTGTCCTTCAACATTTCTACTGACTGTTTGTTGTCACAATCACGCAGGAGACCCGAATGCAAGTGATTTATTAAACAGGGATAACAGGAAATAACAGCTGGTAAAGATCTCACCAGATATGTTTTGTTTGCGTTATTTATAGAGCACATTTAAAAACAACTGATGTTGACCAAAGTGCTTTACAAAAAGACCAGCATACAAAAATATACAATTTGTATAAACAAATAGAATATATATAAAACAAAATTAAAATAAATTAATAGCAATCAAAAGCAATAGACAAAAGGTGATTTTTTTAAATGAGACTTAAAAACACCAAGCGAAGAGCATGACCTAATATGTAAAGGCAGACCATTCCACAGACGAGGGGCTCTGACGGAAAAAGCCCTGTCACCTCTTGATTTTAGCCGTGATTTAGGAACAACGAGCTGAAACTGTTGTTCTGACCTGATTGGCCTCGATGAAGTGTGCCAGTGAAGAAGTTCACCGATGTAAGTAGGTGCCAGACCATTCAAACCTTTAAAAACAAATAACAATATCTTATACTGAATCCTAAATTGAACTGGGAGCCAGTGAAGGGATGATAAAACTGGAGAAATACTAGAATTTTTTTTTTTGTCCCAGTTAAAAGCCTAGCAGCTGCATTTTGTACCAGCTGCAGGCGTACAATTGAAGCCTGCGAAACTCCTAGATACAAAGAATTGCAGTAGTCCAATCTGGACATAATAAAAACATTGATAATGGACTCCAGCTCCTTAAAAGACAGAAAAGGCTTCAGTTTGGCAATGTTCCTTTATTGATAGAAACCACTTTTGACGACTTTGAATTTATTTGCCTATCAAACTTTAACTCAGTGTCAAAAATAACTCCAAGACTTTTTGCGTGACTGTGAACCTTAGGCTTAAAAGAACCTAATTGATTAATTGTGGATTCACAGACGCTCGGAGGGCCGAACACTAGCACTTCAGTTTTTGATTCATTCAAGTGTAGAAAATTACCAGCCAACCATTCCTTAATCTCGTTAAAACAGGTAAAAAAAGGACTGTAAAACAGAGTTTTCTCCCATTTTTATGGGAATATAAAGCTGAGTATCATCAGCATAAAGATGGTAGTTTACATTATGCTTTTTACAGATAGCAGCCAAGGGAAGCATATAGATGGAAAAGAGAGCTGGGCCCAAAATTGATCCTTAGATATCGAGGGTTGGGGTAGAGCAATGATGCATCTCTCAAGGGAATCGACAACGCTTAACAGTGATAATAGTTTCTCAATGAGACAGATCCAGGGAGATCTCTCATAGAATTCCACAACGCCAAACAGCGGTAACAGTTCTTCAGTGCAGCAATGCAAAGTGAATATCCAGTGAGTGTCGACAACGCTAAACAGCGGTAACAGTACTTCGGTGAATTCAGCAGTGCTGACACTTCCAAAAGCAACAGTCTCTAAGATCAACTCACCACCAGCGGATACAGCGGGAAGAGCTTAACAGGAACAGACACAGACGTGAAACAACAACGAACTGACAACAAGAGACGCGAACGCTGAACAGATAAAGGTGCCGTAATGCGCTGCACCAGTGGTGTGCTGATTGACAGCTGAGCATGTGACTGCCCAGCTGACGACATGAAAACACAGACAGCCACGCGGTGAAAGATACCCAAACAAACACACCCACAAACACACACATACATACGCACACACACACACACAAGAGGAACAGACAGATCCCCAACCATGACAGTCTGTAACCAGGGATGTGACACTGACAACAGGGTTGTGGATCCAAATGCAGGGTTTTATTGACAGGATGGTCAGGCAAGCAATGATCAACACAGAAGCAAACAGATGTATGAGGGCAATCCAGAGTCGTGGTCCAAATAACAGGCAGATAGTCACAAGGCAGGCAGCAAACAGGATTAAACAAAAAAACGAGGCAAGGATCAAAACACGGAAGGCAAGGCAAAGAAAACGCGTTGTAATGTCACTTAACAGATAACAAGACTCAGCAATGCATGTCTCAAAGTGAGCTGAATATATGTGTGTGTAATCAGTCACTGAGCATCATCAGCTGTGAAAGTGTAATCAGTCAGGATCTGGAACCGGTTGTGTGTGTGTGGTGCATGACTGGGATCTGTAGTCCATAAACCGGCAGATTTGTAGTCCTATGTGTTTGTGAATGTTTACCAGCGATCTATAGAGTCCAGATCGCTGGTGATCGTGACACTGTTATTCCTCTTCATTTGTTTTTTCTTGTACACTGAATATTTTCTATGTGGTGTTTTTTTTTTAGGGGTTGGGGGGGGGGGGGGGGGGGTAGTGACATGAATTTCATGTCATGATTTGTCATCTTGTTTATTCCCCAATTCATAGAATAAAATGATCATTGTGACTTATATTCCCATAATTGTGACTATAAATCTTGCACAATTGCAACATTGGGCTCATTTTCTGAAATACAGAGAGCTGCCACTAGGGCATATACTATTGTAACTAAAGAGTACAGTTTTTTAGGGGCTAATATGTACCCTTGAGGTATTAATAAGGATATTAGTTAAAGGTGCAGTATGTAAGTTTGACACCCAGTGGTTAAACTAGGTGTTGCACTCCTGGATCAAAACAAACGTGAGCGTGGGTTGACAGTTTGAATACAAGGAGCGAGTGATTTAAACTGTGTTCTAAATAAAAGCAACGACACGCGATAGAGGGAATATTTTCCATATTAAAGGGAGTTTTTGTCCTAACCAACACCTCGAATTGAATGATTAGAAAAGGCTTCTATTTCTCACAGCTGAACTTGTGAAACCTATGACAGTGATCACCTCAGGTAAATCTCGTGTGCTTTATTCAGAGCTAAATGATAACAAAATGAGTTTGAATGCCATTTTACATTTTATGATGTTAAAGAGGGTTAACATGTATTAAACAGATTCTAAACCTTACCGTTTCATGAGTGAGTGCATATTCTGTGCTTCTGAAAGGCTGTATTCAAATTTCTGTCGTGTTTCGTCTGGTACAAACAGCCAATTCTGATCACTGCCTTTTTCGTCACAGCATGTTGTTAGGACACGCGGTTACAATGTAACCTGCTCACCTAATGTTTACGTTCGTAATATTTATGTAATTTGCTAATTAATAACCTCATGTGGAACTGAATCTTGTCTCCCATACTGTCCTTTTCGGTCTCGGACGCACGCTTTCAGAGCCTTTCTGAATGAATGAATGAATGAAATGCGCTGTTTTCCAACAAGGCAACCCGGAGTGCTGAATTATAATTGGCTAAAATGGCATTGTGCATGTGAAAATTACCTAAACAAAGACATCGTTCCGGCACGGAAAAAACATTTTCAAAGCAGAATATCTGACTTCAGCATTGTTTTTCAGTTAAACAAGTATGTTCACTTGGGATGTTTCTTAAATATCTGCACACATATTATGGTATTTTTATGCTTTAGAAGAGTAAAAAAACTTACATACAGCACCTTTAAGCATATTAGTAGCTAAAAAGTACTAGTTGATTATTTGGTATCAGAAGTGGCTGATATGAAAGGTAAAGGCCTCTAGATAATTTTACCAAAATAAAATATGATCATGCCTTGATTTTTAATGATTTAATTAGGACAGTTAGCTCTGACTTTGCTTAAACAAAAGTTTTGTCACTTAACAGAAATAATGTACAGTATAGAATATAAAGTCATGGTGCAGTGGAAAAAGAATGAATATTGTGTATGACTCCCATGAGCTTGGAGGACTGCATCCATACATCTCTGCAATGACTCAAATCACTTATTAATAAAGTCATCTGGAATGGCAAAGAAAGCGTTCTTGCAGGACTCCCAGAGTTCATCAAGATTCTTTGGATTCATCTTCAATGCCTCCTCCTTCATCTTACCCCAGACATGCTCAATAATGTTCATGTCTGGTGTCTGGGCTGGCCAATCCTGGAGCACCTTGACCTTCTTTGCTTTCAGGAATTTCGATGTGGAGGCTGATGTATGAGAAGGAGCGCTATCCTGCTGAAGAATTTGCCCTCTCCTGTGGTTTAGCATGTAATGTGCAGCACAAATGTCTTGATACCTCAGGCTGTTGATGTTGCCATCCACTCTGCAGATCTCCCGCACCCCCCCATACTGAATGTAACCCCAAACCATGATTTTTCCTTCACCAAACTTCACTGATTTCTGTGAGAATCTTGGGTCCATGCTGGTTCCAATAGGTCTTCTGCAGTATTTGTGATGATTGGGATGCAGTTCAACATATGATTCATCAGAAAAATCGATCTTCTGCCACTTTTCCAAATGATCAACTAGAAGTTGAGTTATTATTTGTTGCGCTTACAATTGGGATCGACGACAAGACTTTTGTCAGGTAGTTTATATGTTTGAGGTACCAATATGAACCCTTTAAGTACAAATATGTACGTTTTGAAAAGGAACCACACCAGTGGCAGCTCTAGTATTTTTTCGAGAGTGCACATATCAATATTTTGAACGCAAATGAACAATTTGACAACAAAAAAAAAAAAAATTAAAATTACTTTTTCTATTTAAAGCATGAAGTCTATGTAAATAAATTGACTCTAAAATGTATCATCCATTATTTACCATGAATGTAATGTCTCAAATGACGTTTAGTTTTATATTTATGTATTATGAAATGGTTTTATATTAAAGAAAAAACTAATTTGTCATCCATCACACTCAAAAAAATTTTTTTTATGCTGCTTGTTCAAACTACTTATTAAAAATGAGCTGAAACAGCACAATTCTAGAGATTTTTCTGGGATAACTTAATTTTTTATATTCAATTAACTTAAATTTGTTAACTTCAATTTGTGTTGAGACAACAGTGAATTGTGTGGAACCCTGCATTTTTTACACAGCATTCTCATTTTATAAATGTTCTATAAAGTAGATTGTTAATGTTTTTTTTTTGTTTTGTTTCTCTGTTAAAAACATTTTAACAATCTAAAAAAGGTTGAATGACAAAAACAAAATCTTGTTTTAAAGAAACTTTATTTTTAAGAGTTCTGTAGCTCAGTAATTTTTGGTATTTATATTTATTTAATTCACATTTATCATTGTGAATTGCCTATTTTCGTCTCAGCGTGGAGCGAAAAAAATATAATTGCGACTTTTATTCCCGTAATTGCAACTTTAAATCTCACAACACGACTTTATATTTTACAATAGCGACTTTGTTTCTCATAATTGCAACTTTAGACCTTTATAATTTGACTCTTATTCCTTTTTTCACTCAGAAGCTGCAGTGGTTTTCCATAGAAATACAACCTAAGTATCATCTCTTTCAGCTAATTGGTAAATCAGCATACAGATAGCGGATACAGGAAACGGTTACTCAGAAATATAATAAGCACGTCCAGAAACGAAAAGTCAGGCTATAAAGTAGAAAAAAAAAACATATTTGCAGCAGATTTGCTCAGAATCCAGTCTTTTTTACTCTGAAAGCACAGTCATGGTAAAGCTGTATCATCATTAAGTCTTATAATGAGTCATGTCGATATGTGCCGTCCTCACCATCTCTTGACTGAACAGTGATTTCTTTTGTTCATTAGCCCGGTTCGTGCCTGTGTGGAACTAGAAAAGACCTAATGAGCTTTTTCTCATCAAAAGTTCATCTGTTCAGCTTTGCGGTCCACCATATTGTAATGTTTTCTCACCATCTCTGTCGCAGGGAATCTCATTTAGGTACGGGCAGCTTTAGTTCAGTCTGGTTGCTGTAAATCAGATAAACTGCTACAGTATTTTGGGGGTTTTCTCAGTAAGCCCTTGTGGTGGACCTACAGTATAGACCATTTCAATGTGGTCATGTCATTGGCCTATGAACATTTCCTGCTTGTTATCAAACTATTTCATAACTGTAACAAGAGGCAATTTAATCATAAATGGATGTTAAAACAGCTGTCATAACATTATTTATCAATATGTAGCTCTTTTTGGATTCTCGGAAGCCATAGAAATTAAAAATGTAAAAAAGGAAATAGGACCATTGTTTTTGTTTACATCCCTCAAAATGGACTATATGGATGAGAGTATTTGAGAAAAAATATATTAAATATATTTATTCATTCATTTTCTTTTCGGCTTAGTCCCTTTATTAATCAGGGGTTGCCACAGTGGAATGAACCGCCAACATATCCAGCATATGTTTTACGCAGCGGATGCCCTTTCAGGTGCAACCCATCACTGGGAAACACCCACACACTCTCATTGACGGCTAAATATATACACAAGGTATTTTTCAGACCTTCATATCACCGGTCATTGTGAGCAAATATTAATTTGAGCATCTTTACATGATAGCGACACATTTGAAGATTGAAATCACTGCTTGTGTTCACAAAAAGTATGGAAAAATGGCTCATTTTACAACTTCCCTATAGATTTTACAATTCTACAATTGAATTGAATCGATCAAACTTCCCTAAAGTTAAACATTTGAGTTTTACCATTTTTGAATCCATTCAGCCGGGAAAACTTTTAGCTTAGCTTAGCATAAATCATTGAATCGGATTAGACCATTAGCATCTCATTCAAAAAAAGATTTTTGATCATTTTCCTATTGAAAGCTTGACTTATCTGTAGTTACATCGTGTACTAAGCTTCAGTGTCTTACTATCAGTTTGTCTCAGCAGCTTTGTGAAGAGTTTTTAAGATTTATTTATTTTATTAAGTTTTATTTAGTGGAAGACTTGGTGGTAAGATCAAATGTTTTGTGAAAAAAGGGCTCTGATTTCTCGTTTTGCTCATATTGCTTTTTGTATGGAATGCATGCTGAGACGTGCTTTGGTATTCGGTATGTTTTTTTTAAAGCCTCCATTGGGTTTTTATATGATCAAATGTGTAGTGTTCATTTGGAGTTGTTTTTAGTGTCGGGAGATGAAAAAGATCAACCTTCACATATCGTGTTTTTCATTTACACTTATGAGAAATACATCCCGCCTGCTCACACGCTCAAGGTCAAGCCTATATTTTAGAGAAACAGAACGATGCTCAGAAAAGCGGCTGCTTTTTTGAAGCACTCGTGTTATGAACAAAAACAGGATTTTAACAGGATGTTCGCAGGTAAAAAATCTCTAATAAAGGGATAGTTCACTTAAAATTTTTTTTTTTTTTGTGTTTTAATGCTTTAACCAGCATATTACTCCAAATGTACAGTACTGTGCAAAAGTCTTAGCCCCCCAGTTACATTTGTTGTTAGGTGAGGGTATAATGACAATATATTCAATTATTCATTCATTTTCTTTTCGCCTTAGTTCCTTTATTAACCTGGGGTCGCCACAGCGGAATGAACCGCCAACTTATCCAGCATATGTTTTACGCAGCGGATGCCCTTCCAGCCGCAACTCATTACTGGGAAACATCCATACACACTCATTCACACACATACACTACGGACAATTTAGCTTACCCAATTCACCTGTACCACATGTTTTTGGACTTGTGAGGGAAACCGGAGCACCTGGAGGAAACCCACGCGTGCGACAATACATGTTACTCTTTATTAAAATGAAATTAGAAAATACAGGTTCTTGTTGAATTTTTTGGGTCTAATTGTTTGAAACATATGAAAGAAAGAGTTCAAATTAATAAAAAATACTGGAGTAATTGTTTTATTTTTCAGCATGGTAATGATTAAAAAAACTGCTAATGTAATGTAATAATGAAACAAAGACAGTCATGAAATGGCCTCCACAGAGTCCAAACCTGAATATTATACAGTATGTATATTATAGGTAATGTGAAATTCCCTTGGAGAGAACAACAGCAGATGAAACAGCTGAAGACAGTCATGAAATGGCCTCCACAGAGTCCAAACCTGAATATTATACAGTATGTATCGGCAATATTATAGGTAATGTGAAATTCCCCTAGAGAGAAAAACAACAGATGAAACAGCTGAAGACAGTCATGAAATGGCCTCCACAGAGTCCAAACCTGAATATTATACAGTATGTATTGGCAATATTATAGGTAATGTGAAATTCCCCTAGAGAGAAAAACAACAGATGAAGCAGCTGAAGACAGTCATGAAATGGCCTCCACAGAGTCCAAACCTGAATATTATACAGTATGTATATTATAGGTAATGTGAAATTCCCTTGGAGAGAACAACAGCAGATGAAACAGCTGAAGACAGTCATGAAATGGCCTCCACAGAGTCCAAACCTGAATATTATACAGTATGTATCGGCAATATTATAGGTAATGTGAAATTCCCCTAGAGAGAAAAACAACAGATGAAGCAGCTGAAGACAGTCATGAAATGGCCTCCACAGAGTCCAAACCTGAATATTATACAGTATGTATATTATAGGTAATGTGAAATTCCCTTGGAGAGAACAACAGCAGATGAAACAGCTGAAGACAGTCATGAAATGGCCTCCACAGAGTCCAAACTGAATATTATACAGTATGTATCGGCAATATTATAGGTAATGTGAAATTCCCCTAGAGAGAAAAACAGCAGATGAAACAGCTGAAGACAGTAATGAAATGGCCTCCACAGAGTCCAAATCTGAGTATTATACAGTACATGTATATTATAGGTAATGTGAAATCCACCTGGAGAGAAAAACAGCAGATGAAACAGCTGAAGACAGTCATGAAATGGCCTCCACAGAGTCCAAACTGAATATTATACAGTATGCATATTATAGGTAATGTGAAATCCACCTGGAGAGAAAAACAGCAGATGAAACAGCTGAAGACAGTCATGAAATGGCCTCCACAGAGTCCAAACCTGAATATTATACAGTGTGTATATTATAGGTAATGTGAAATTCCCCTGGAGAGAAAAACAGCAGATGAAACAGCTGAAGACAGTAATGAAATGGCCTCCACAGAGTCCAAATCTGAGTATTATACAGTACATGTATATTATAGGTAATGTGAAATCCACCTGGAGAGAAAAACAGCAGATGAAACAGCTGAAGACAGTCATGAAATGGCCTCCACAGAGTCCAAACCTGAATATTATACAGTATGTATCAGCAATATTATAGGTAATGTGAAATTCCCCTAGAGAGAAAAACAACAGATGAAGCAGCTGAAGACAGTCATGAAATGGCCTCCACAGAGTCCAAACCTGAATATTATACAGTATGTATATTATAGGTAATGTGAAATTCCCTTGGAGAGAACAACAGCAGATGAAACAGCTGAAGACAGTCATGAAATGGCCTCCACAGAGTCCAAACTGAATATTATACAGTATGTATCGGCAATATTATAGGTAATGTGAAATTCCCCTAGAGAGAAAAACAACAGATGAAACAGCTGAAGACAATCATGAAATGGCCTCCACAGAGTCCAAACCTAAATATTATACAGTATGTATATTATAGGTAATGTGAAATTCCCTTGGAGAGAACAACAGCAGATGAAACAGCTGAAGACAGTCATGAAATGGCCTCCACAGAGTCCAAACCTGAATATTATACAGTATGTATCGGCAATATTATAGGTAATGTGAAATTCCCCTAGAGAGAAAAACAACAGATGAAGCAGCTGAAGACAGTCATGAAATGGCCTCCACAGAGTCCAAACTGAATATTATACAGTATGTATCGGCAGTATTATAGGTAATGTGAAATTCCCCTAGAGAGAAAAACAACAGATGAAGCAGCTGAAGACAGTCATGACATGGCCTCCACAGAGTCCAAACCTGAATATTTTACAGTATGCATATTATAGGTAATGTGAAATTCACCTGGAGAGAAAAACAGTAGATGAAACAGCTGAAGACAGTCATGAAATGGCCTCCACAGAGTCCAAACCTGAATATTATACAGTATGTATTGGCAATATTATAGGTAATGTGAAATTCCCCTAGAGAGAAAAACAACAGATGAAACAGCTGAAGACAGTCATGAAATGGCCTCCACAGAGTCCAAATCTGAATATTATACAGTATGTATTGGCAATATTATAGGTAATGTGAAATTCCCCTAGAGAGAAAAACAACAGATGAAACAGCTAAAGACAGTCATGAAATGGCCTCCACAGAGTCCAAACCAGAATATTATACAGTATGTATATTATAGGTAATGTGAAATTCACCTGGAGAGAAAAACAGCAGATGAAACAGCTGAAGACAGTCATGAAATGGCCTCCACAGAGTCCAAACCTGAATATTATACAGCATGTATCGGCAATATTATAGGCAATGTGAGATTCACCTGGAGAGAAAAAGAAAGATAGTCTTTTGATTCAGAATTTTATTTTGAATATTGTGTATTTATTTCCCATATTTTCTGTTTGTAAAAGACCCCCCCCCCCCACTCCATACCTTTTAAATTTTAAAGTAAATTGTTAGCTTTTTTTTAGCTCAATTTAAGACTTTGAAGACTGGCAATGATGATTGCTAGGTTTCAAATAATCATTTCTCAAACTTTTAGAGTCCTCTTGTGTATGAAAGACATTAAAAGTGCTGTTTATTTCTGAATTCCCTCCTGCCGTTCCTCTTTTGAGCATCTCATACATGTGGATTATCAGCCGCCACTCTACCCTTCATTTAGCTTATCGACCCTTGTTGTTTTTTTCTTCTTCTTCTCAGCGCTTTGTGTAATCGAATAGATCCGACAGCAGCTTTCTGCCCATGTCTTATAGCAGCAGCGTCGAGCAGTCGCAGTCTATTAGCCAATATGAATTATTAATCAGATATTGCTGGATGGGAAAAGGATACACGCATACAGAATCCATATTAATTATGATGTATTGTGTCGGGGCATCACCAATGGGATGCTGTCCTATAATAAGTGCACTTCTGAAGTTTAGCTCTGCGTCTCCAATGATGTTATGAATTGACAGGATTATTACTGGACACAAAGAGACGAGTGGGAATGAACATCTGAGATATGAATGACAATGCAGCTGATTAAATACAGTCGTAGTGGATGATTAAATACAAAAAAGATCTTTTTTTTTGTTAAATGGTCAGTAAATTAAGCTTCTCAACCTTCATTCGTACACTGTAAAATCTAACAGTCAACTTTATCAAATGAAATGAGTGTAGTTAACTCAAAAGTTACTGTAAGTCAATTCTACTAATCTGAAAAGAGTTTTGAACTCAGTGTTGAAGGTAATGAGTTAATTAAATACCTCATTACGTCAACTTAAATGGAGCATGTTCACAGTACTAATATAGATTAGGTTTTTTTTTTTACTCAAATGGTTTGTAGCAATCAGTTTCCTCAAATGGTTTAAATTGACCTAACTTTAAGTTTTACAGTACTCGGTTGGTTTGAGTTCTCTTCATTTATCAGGTTTTACTGTGCTCAAATTGCTTTGTTTACTCAAATGGATTAAGTTCACAGTACTCATTAGGATTAGTTTTTGAACTTAAATGGTTTGTTGCAATCGGTTTCTTCAAATGGTTTGAGTTACCTTAACTTTTTCTCAACCTTATTGTTCTAAAATAGTACTTTATTGTTATAATAATTAATTCAATATTATCTTAAGGTACGAAAGTGGTGGTATCTTTAAAAAGGTAACCTTTTACCTAAAATTTGGTACTTAGGAACTTCAAAGTATACATTAAAGAAGCAAAATATGTACCACCCCGTTGACAGTGTTTGTATCTTTATTTCTGAGAGTGTATAATGCAATTTTTATTATAACTATTAATATTGTCAGGTGATTTTTATTTTTTTGCAACTTAGAAAATCTACATATAGATTTTTTTAAGTGTTATTTTAATTAAAAATTCAAACAAAATAGTATTTAGCCATTTAAACATTAACAAAATATATAATTTATTTATTTAATATTTAATTAAATGTTAAACTATTATGAAAATATAATAACATTTTAATTTGAATGCTTTATTGTTAGAATTATTAAATAGACTTTAAATATTATTATATTTAAAATTATTTAATATTTTTTATAACAATTTAATAATGATTTAATAACAATATTTCAAAATTTTCAAGATTTACAAGCATCTTAAAATTAATAGCAGATACAATAATATAATAATGCATTGGAATTATTATGAATAACAATAATTATAACACATTTAATCTCGTAAAACATTTAATAACATTAGAAAAAAGCTTACATTTTATATATATATATATATATATATATATATATATATATATATATATATATATATATATATATATATATATATATATATATATATATATATATATTATTATTATTATTATTATTAATTTTTTTTAATAAATAAATAATTTTAGTTTATTTATATATAGCTTTTCAAAATAAAAAAATAATAATTTTTAAAGCATTTATTAATTACTGTTACAAGCAAGAAGCCTTGTTTTGATACAACATGCAGTATCTATATATATATATTTTTTTTTTTGCTATTCTTATGTACAGTGGGGGAAAAAGGTATTGAACACATATTGAAAACATATTTCTAAACGTGCCGTTGACTCAAAATTTTCCCCGGATGTTGGTAACAACCAAAGAAATCCAAATATGCAAAGAAAACAAATCAAATTAGTTTACAAATGAAGTTATGTGTATTGAACACATGAAGAAAGGAAGGTGTAGAAAGGCAGTGAAAGCCCAGAAAGCAGCTAAAATCTCTCAGTAATTATTCAGCAACCCTCTGCCATTCGCCATTATAAATGAATATTAGCTGCTTCAGTCCAACATCTACATTAGCAGGATGATGAGGATAAAATCAGGGTGGACATTTCAGCAAGACAATGATCCAAAACACAGCCAGGAAAACTCTCAGATGCGTCCAGAGAAAGAAAATCAAGCTGTAGAATGGCCCAGCCAATCACCTGATCTGAATCCAATAAAAAAAAAAAAAAATACAAAATAAAGGTCAGATTTGATAGACGAGACCCACAAAACCATCAAGATTTTTACACTCTGTCGAAGTCTGTGAAAAAATCACACCTGAGCAATTCACTGACTTTATTCTCCATATGAGAGGCGTCTTTAAGCTGTATATGCTCATTTGAACAATCGTAATCCTGCCAAAAAATAATAATGCTGGTAATGGACACTAATTAGATGTCTAATTAAATTTGAAGGTCTTTTAGACGGAATCAATTGGACATGCAGATAGTGATGCAGTCAGCGTATGACACACTGTTTATGGCTACGGCATTAGCAATTTAAATCACTATGGGTATTGAACTATATGTCTATAAGACAAGTGGACAGATTAAAAAAATTTTGTCACAAAGAAGAAATGCAAGAGGTTGTAATGCTGATCTACAGGACAGACCAGTCCGTGCTTTATAAATATACAGTACATGTGCATTTCATAATTCATTCGGACAGAAAAAACAAGTGTAGCGATGATAATGGAATTTGACAGTCTTATAGGGTAATTGGATAAGATTGATACAATCATATGTTCTGCTTATATCTCGGATGGCTGCGTTTTTGAACAGGCAGCAGCCTAATTATAGAGGCGTTGAAGAATCCACTCAAAGCGCATTGTGATAATCAGATTCTGAACTTATGAATGCATGTCTCGTATGTTCTGACATTCACTTCATTCTGCCTTTAACTTTGACGAAGCTGCGGCGTTCTCTGTGTACTTGAACACCTAAATTAATGACAAGTAGAGCTTGAGGATGCATAATGGATTACTGTTCTTATTGTGTTGATTTAGAAATATAGCAGTTGAAGTACAATATTATTACTATTCGCTTTAACACTATTGATCTTATTCTGCAATGCGGAAGTGGGTTCGTTTTTGCGATTGTTTTACAACCTCCGATTCAGTTGCCTATGGGAGAAATGACTAGGAATGATAAACGGTCAAACTCCTTGCTCTACAAACAAACGTGTTTATGACTGTACATACAAAGAAGAAGAATATAATAAGACAAATTTCAGTTTGAAACATCAAGCAGCGTAGCAAGCTGTTTTAAACGTCTAAAAATCAATGGAAGTGAATGAGACTGGAAGTTTCAAGCCAAAAAGATTCCAGCGGCTGCTATATAAGGTCAATATGGCAAATATTAGGTTTATAGGTTATGAAAATAAATCTGCTTTATCATTTTTATTTTTCATTAAAAATAAACAAAAATTACAAAAGTGTAGCCATTTCTAATTGATCATTTGGTATCAGAAGTGGCTTATATGAAAGGCAAAGGTCTCTAGATTACGCTTATTTTACCAAAATAAAATATGATCATGCCTTGATTTTTAATTATTCAATTAGGACAGTAAGGTCTGACTTTGCTTAAACAAAAGTCTTGTCACTTAACAGAAATAATGTACAGTATAGAATATAAAGTCATGGTGCAGTGGAAAAAGAGTTAATATTATGTATGACTCCCATGAGCTTGGAGAACTGCATCTATACATCTCTGCAATGGTCAAATAACTTATTGATAACGTAATCTGGAATGACAAAGAAAGCGTTCTTGCAGGACTCCTAGAGTCCATCAAGATTCTTTGGATTCATTTTCAATGCCTCCTCCTTCAACTTACCCGAGACATGCTCAATAATGTTCATGTCTGGTGACTGAGCTGGCCAATCCTGGAGCACCTTGACCTTCTTTGCTTTCAGGAACTTTGATGTGGAGGCTGAAGTATGAGAAGGAGCTCTATCCTGCTGAAGAATTTGCCCTCTCCTGTGGTTTGTAATGTAATGGGCAGCACAAATGTCTTGATACCTCAGGCTGTTGATGTTGCCATCCACTCTGCAGATCTCTCGCACGCCCCCATACTGAATGTAACCCCAAACCATGATTATTAATACACCAAACTTAACTGATTTCTGTGAGAATCTTGGGTCCATGCGGGTTCCAGTAGGTCTTCTGCAGTATTTGTGATGATTGGGATGCAATTCAACATATGATTCATCATTTTCCAAATAATCAACTAGAAGTCAAGTTATTATTTGTTGCTCTTACTACTGGGATTGATGACAAGACTTTTGTCAGGTATATATGCAGCAAAAGAGAGAGAGAGAAAAAATTGATTGTTTTATTTTAATGAAAGTTAAATACGTATTTTGTGAGTTTTTAAATGAAATATGAAATTGATAAACAGTGCAGATTTTTATTTATTTATTTATTTTATTAAATTTTCGCATATTTACTCATGTTTATTTACCAAGGGTGCTAATCATTTGACCAATGTACACGTTGCTTTGGTTATTACACACACAGGGATGCGCAGCAACACACAAACATCTTTAAATATTAAAATTTAAAGGATTAGAAGGTAAAAGAATATTATTGTCTACATAGATACTTGGCGTAAGAGTATCGATAATATATCGCTCACATAAATATTGTGATAAATTACCACAGTGATATTTTGTCCCACTCCAATTCTGTAATATTATTAAAGATATGATGTGTACATGATTTTATCATGTGTTAGTATGTATTTTATTTCATATTAATTCATACAAGTAATACTTTGCATATTATTACAATAAATAAGAATATAATAATAGTATATTTTAAACAATTTTTATATGTCTTTTACAGTTTTTAATAATTTGTTGCTGAAAATTAAATTATTATTTATGCAAATGTGAGTAGTTCTGATTGTGACTGCAACTTTTTATATATTGTTGCTGCCTATTTTGACGTTTTGAAATGGACTAATAATATTTTATTTGAAAATAGCTTTTTTATTTTGATCAATTTTATCATGTTTTTTTTTTATTAATACAGTGCTCGGCATATACAAGTACACCCCACACAAATCTCTATTTTAAATTAATATTTTCTATAGGAAGCTTTACAATATTACATTACATTACAATATTACAGTGCATATACTGTTGAAGTCTTTACTGTTGAATTATTAGCCCCCCTGTTTATTTTTTCCCCCCAATTTCTGGTTAACGGAGAGCAGATTTTTTCAACACCTTTCTAATCATAATCGTTTTAATAACTGATAACTGATTTATTTTATCCTTGCCATGATGACAGTACATAATATTTTACTAGATATTTTTCAAGACACTTCTATAGACTTAGGTTAATTAGGTTAACTAGGCAGGTTAGGGTAATTAGGCAAGTTATTGTATAAAAATGGTTTGTTCTATAGACTATCAAAAATAGCTTAAAGGGTCTAATAATTTTGACCTTTAATATGGATTTTAAAAAATTTAAAAAACTACTTTTATTCTAGCCGAAATAAAACAAATAAGACTTTCTCCAGAAGAAAAAATATTATCAGACATACTGTGAAAATTTCCTTGCTCTGTTAAACATCATTTGGGAAATATTTAAAAAATAAAATAAAATTCAAAGGGGGGCTAATAATTCTGACTTCAACTGTACATTAGATTAGTCAGTACTAAAGCCAAATCTGGAGCTTATTTAACAAAACAACTCATGATAACATTATAAAAAATTAATAACCCAAATTTATATGTTAGGGAAAAATATTAAATAAAATAAAAAGGAGGAAAAATCAAGTGAAATTTTGTATTTTTTTTTTTTTTCAATATTTCACATGAGTTTAAATGTATATTTTTTTCTAAAGATATTCTGTGACTAAAATAATATTTTAATAAATATATCTGTTTGTTCAAATGCACCAAAATATATGACCTATATTCACTGAGAAATGGATAAAAATATTCATTTTCAAAATGGGATGTACTCATTTATGCTGAGCACTGTATATACTGCCAAATCTTTGTTTATTTTTGTTTTTGCGCAGCTCTAATAGACTTCCCATTGACTAAAAAAGGGAATAAAACGCTCTATATTTGTGAGATTTGTTTTACACCGGCCTCACTTCACCCTACACCAGACCTTAAAATTGCTTCCTGTAATCACGACAACTGGCAGGCCATTACAGCATGTCAACAGCAAACGCTTTTAATGAATAACAATGCTGTCGTCTCCTTCATGTTGTCACGTAGCTCCAAACGCAAGGTGATTTTTGGAGGCTCTGATGCCACTCGCTCAGCGATTCACCATCCCAGAGGACGCTTTTATTGGCTTCACTTTTATAGCTCAGGAGAATTATTTGATTTCTCACGTATGTTTTCTTATTGAAGTATCAACTCTGGCACGCTTTAAATCTCTTAGGAGGAACAAAAATAGACACTTTTGACAATTCCGAAATTGTTTCAAAGGAGCTTCTCATTAACAGGCAAATAACAGAATTAGCTTTATCAAACATGAGAAATCAGCACTTTTAGCTTAGCTTAGCATAGATCATTGAACTGTTAGCATCTAGTTTTGATAATTTTCCTGTTTAAAACTTGACTCCTCTGTAATGGCATTTCGTACAAATATCGACAGAAAATAAAAGCTCCTATAGTCTAAGCTGATAGGGCTAGGAAATATACTCTAATTCTGGCGTAATAATTAAGGAAAGTTACTACCATGTTACTTGGTATTGGTAAGAAAGCACTGTTACCTAGTTACAATAGATTGCTTTAAAACACGCAGAGTTACAATAATAAGTTGTCATTGTCACTTTAATAATTAGAATTACAACTTCCATCTTGAATTTAAAGGAACACTTCACTTTTTTGTTTTGAAACGGGTTCATTATACAAGGTAAACAGTTGAGTTTTACCATTTTTAAATCCGTTTAACCGATTTATGGGTCTGACAGGAGCATTTTTAGCTTAGCTTAGCATAGATCATTGAATCGGATTAGACCGTTAGCGTCTAGTTTTGATAATTTTCTTATTTAAAGCTTCACGCTTCTGTAGTTACATTGTTTACAAAGACCGACGGTAAATAAAAAGTTTCTATAGTCTAAGCTGATAGACTATACTCTCGTTCTGGCGTAATAATCAAGGAACTTTGCTGCCATACCATATAACTATTGGTAACACAGCGCTGTTCCTAGTTACAATAGATTGCTTTAAAGCATGCAGAGTTACAATAATAAAGGTTCAAAAGTTGTCATTGTCACTTTAATAATTAGAATTACAACTTCCATCTTGAATTTAAAGGAACACTTCACTTTTTTGTTTTGGAAACGGGCTCATTTTACAAGTTAAACATTTGAGTTTTACCATTTTTAAATCCATTTAACCGATTTATGGGTCTGACAGGAGCATTTTTAGCTTAGCTTAGCATAGATCATTGAATCGGATTAGACTGTTAGCGTCTAGTTTTGACAATTTTCTTATTTAAAGCTTCACGCTTCTGTAGTTACATTGTTTACAAAGACCGACGGCAAATAAAAAGTTTCTATAGTCTAAGCTGATAGGGCTTGGAACTATACTCTCGTTCTGGCGTAATAATCAAGGAACTTTGCTGCCATACCATGATATTTGGTATTGGTAACACAGCAATGTTACCTAGTTAGAATAGATTGCTTTAAAGCACACAGAGTTCCAATAATAAAGGTTCAAAAGTTGTCATTGTCACTTTAATAATTTGAATTACAACTTCAATCTTCGATTTAAAGGAACACTCCACTTTTTTTTTGGAAATAGGCTCATTTTACAAGTTAAACAGTTGAGTTTTACCATTTTTTAAATCCAATCAGCCGATCTCCTTGTCTGGCGGGAGCACTTCCCAGATAGCAAAATGACATCATTTCAACCTAAAATCAACGTTTCTTTTGACATCGATTCAACATCGTTTTGCTCATCGGGGTAATGTTGAAACGACGTCAGGCACTCCATTCAAATCTAACCTGAAATCGACACAATTGGTTACTTACCCAACGTTGAATCGATGTTGATATTCAGTCGATCGAAACGACGTTATAGAATCCACACATTTTCAACATGTAATCAACCTAATTGGTTTGTCCACCTGACGTTGAAATGATGTTGATTTATAGTTGATTGGAACAACGTAGAATCCACACATATTCAACATATAATCGACCTAATTAGTTTGTCTATCTGATGTTGAAACGATGTTGATTTTAAGTCGATTGGAACAACATAGAATCCACACATATTCAACATAAAATCTATCTAAATGATTTAACGTTTAAATGAATGCTTAAACAACATTTTCAACATTAAACCAATCCATATGACCTAATCACCATTTTTTTACAAGAATACATAATATAATTTATTCTGTATATATAACAAAACACACCACAATCTGTCATCATTTTTTATTGATACAAACACACTGCTGTGAATATCTGTTAAGAGCATGAATTCATTCAAACCTTCTACACTTAAACAAACAGAGAAAACATTTAAATTACTGACTAAAATAGTCAAAACCATTTACTCAAAAAGTAAAACTGTAGAATATTAAATACATTTGTCTATTTGTGTTCTATTTCAACATGTATTTTTCATTAGAGTAAAAAATGCATTTTATTTCAGATGTGCATAGTAACAAAATTAACAAAACACAGGTTTATATCACAATGTTTAAACTGTTTAAAGAACAACATTTATTTAATGAATTTAGAAAGATACAATCACAGAAACTAAAATTCAGATGCAACCATAGAAAAAAATATTCTTGCTGGATTAGCAAGGTCAATAAATAAAAACAAATTATTTTAGGTTGTGTGAAACTATCGGGAAGCCATTCGTCTACAGTGCCACCATTTACTAGAATTCCATCTCGGATTTTCCAGAAATACGAAGTATTAGTGACCCAGACACTTGTCTGAGAACAAGCTTCAAATATTACAACAACCGGTAAGAATTGCAAGCTTGTTTATTAATTACAATTATTATTTTCAAAATATCATTGTTTAATGACTAAATGCAATAAATAAAATACAGTGCTGCGACCAAAGAATGTAATGTATACTGAATAATCATATGCAATGCACATGATCCTATTATAACGATCACTGCGAACAATAAGCTAAGCGTTCATTTTATATACAAACTGTAAATATAAAAACATTAAAATATTTTAAAGCAATGAAAATCTATATGTAAAAAAACAAAACTACTTTAAACTGTGTCTCGTCAGAGCTGAGCATACATTTTATTTCAGTAAAAAACGGTCCTCATCATAATATTTCTATTTATTTCTTCTTTGTAATATGGTATGAATTTAAAAAATACGGACTTTCCTTTACGTCTCCTATTCAGTTTTTTTACTTCCTGCTCTCCATCTTAATTTCAATTTTAAATTCCACACCAGGCCAGTAAAAAAATTTTTTTTTTTTTTTTTTTTTAAAGTCTTGAGCCCTGTTGGGTAATTCTCCTTCTCATTAAAACTCAAATGTGCATTGTGTTGTGACAATTACTTAAGATTTTAGTAACAATAAAGATGCATTTAATACAACCATAAAAACGCCAAAAGATTGTCAGTACACTGTACTATAGGCACAACCAGTCGTTTGGTCTCTTTGTGTGAGAGAGGAAAAAAAAAATTTGCAACTTGTTAAAAAAAAAAAAAAAACTTTCTCAGACTTCAAATATACTGGTCACTAACAGAAACTTCAGTCATGGGTGCTGTTCTTTCGCTCCAGTAATACCTTCAGAGAACATAAAAGTCAGTGATCCATACATAGGCAGAGAGATTAGTGTGGTGTAGGCAGAACTGGAATAGACGTCTGTCCAGGCACAGGTTACAGATCTTGATGTCTTCAACTGGAGATTTCAGAGAAACTGCCATTAAAAAAAAATTGTAAGAAAAAAAAAACATGTTACTCAGTAGGAAAATCTCACCAGGTACAGTATCTACTATTACAAAGTACAATTCCAAGGTACATTTTCAGTTCAATCCACAGTATTGGTACCATAAAATTGCCACAATTTTTGACTCCTCACACAGAATATTAAGTTAACATGGTATTTTGTTAGAAATTAAATGATCTTGGATTTCATTTTCTTGTGAAATTCTAAAAAGCTTAATGATATTAAATATTTTTCAAAATAAATGCGTTTACAAACATTTGTTTAGATACTTGTACAAGTAAACTGCAGTAACCTCAAGAGAAAAGCATGTAGACAAAATAAATTTTAATAAACAGGAAAATAAAAAAAAAATGCACACCAGAACATAGCACTACAATCAGAAAAAAAAAAAAAACAGACAAGCATGGTTTGTGAACAATTGAGGTAAAGTTGGTTTTATATTCGGATATTCAGACATTCTCCTCAATAATATAATGTCAGAAAAGTATTCTTTGCAAATTCTAAATAGGGAAATCATATTAGCAGCAAATGACTATCAAAGTACAACATTGTTTACAGTCAACTAAACAGTGTTAATGTTGTTTTGAAGTCACACTTGCATGCTAATTTCGATCGAATATTCAAAGTAACATGGTAAACAATATAGAGACTTCTAAATGAACGAATGTGCGAATATAAAACCAACTTTACCTCTATAAGCTTTTCCCATTCAATGCTGTGGACCGTCTCTGGCGAAGAGTTCGTCACTAAATGTAGAAAAAAATAGAGCAACAAAACAGTAAACTGACAGCGATTCACTTCGCTAGCGTAATAACGTGTTGAAAAATCTCGTTTAACGTTAGCTCGATGATGCGTAATGTTATTTGCGAACCGTTTCTCATAACTTAGCCTATACGTTAGCTAGAGCAACATTAACTTACATATGTGTTTTATGCTCATTCCAAATCGATTTGACAGATCATCTTATATTTTTACACAGGTTAAAAAGCATTGAAGTCATAAAGTGAAGTTAATCGTGTTGAAATCGAAAATTAAATAACCAAAACAGCTTTTCATTTACCTTAACGTTACCTTTATAGATCAGCTGCAGTTAATAGCCTGGGTACGCACAGGGCGACATGGGCTTACTAAAAAACGTATAGGAAGTGGTAAAGTGTTAATTTACACATCTAAAAAGTTACATTTTGACATAAATTCTTGGGAAAACGACAAATAAAACATGTGAAACGTCGAATACAACGTGCTTACCTTACAGTTCCGTCCGCTGCCTTCGGTTTGTTAGTTGATTCAAATGATGAGCAGCACCTGCGCCTCACGCTGACTCGCGCAGAAGAACCGACTCCGAGTCCACCAATCAAGTTTCAACATCGAACCAGTGTTATGATTTCGACCAGATGCGTCGGGTAGCCTATATGTTGAAGAGTCAACTTCATTTCGACATCGAACCAATGTTATGATTTCGACCAGATGCGTCGGGTAGCCTATATGTTGAAGAGTCAACTTCATTTCGACATTGAATCAATGTTATGATTTCGACCAGATGCGTCGGGTAGCCTATATGTTGAAGAGTCAACTTCATTTCGACATTGAATCAATGTTTTATTCTCGATGTAATAACCTTCCGACGTACCGACCAAATAAAGAACGTTGATTCAATGTCGAAATTTGATCGACGACTGATACTGACGCTTATAACCAATAATCGACATTGATTCAATGTCGGCTTGCTATCTGGGTTTTAGCTTATCTTAGGATAGATCATTCAATCGGATTAGACTGTTAGCATCTAGTTTTGATAATTTTCATGTTTAAAACTTAACTCTTCTGTAATGACAGTGTGTACAAATGTCGACAGAAAATAAAAGCTCCTATAGTCTAAACTGATAGGGCTAGGAAATATACTCTAATTCTGGCATAATAATCAAGGAACTTTGCTGCCATACCATATAACTATTGGTAACACAGCGCTGTTACCTAGTTACAATAGATGGCTTTAAAGCATGCAGAGTTACAATAATAAAGGTTCAAAAGTTGTCATTGTCACTTTAATAATTAGAATTACAACTTCCATCTTGAATTTAAAGGAACACTTCACTTTTTTGTTTTGGAAACGGGCTCATTTCCCTGCTGAAAAATCCAGCTTAAACCAGCCTAAGCTGGTTGGCTGGTTTTAGCTGGTCGACCAGCCAGGTTTTAGAGGGGTTTTGGCCATTTCCAGGCTGGTTTCCAGCCATTTCCAGCCTGGTTTTAGCTGGTCAGGCTAGGAGTTGACCAGCTAAAACCAGCTTGACCAGCCAAAACCAGCTATGTCCAGCTTAAACCAGGCTGGTCAAGCTGGTTTTAGCTGGTTTAAGCAGGTCATTTTCCAGCCTGACCAGCTAAGACCAGGCTGGAAATGGCTGGAAACCAGCCTGGAAATGGCCAAAACCCCTCTAAAACCAGGCTGGTCAACCAGCTAAAACCAGCCAACCAGCTTAGGCTGGTTTAAGCTGGATTTTTCAGCAGGGTTTACAAGTTAAACATTTGAGTTTTACAATTTTTAAATCCATTTAACCGATTTATGGGTCTGACAGGAGCATTTTTAGCTTAGCTTAGCATAGATCATTGAATCGGATTAGACTGTTAGCGTCTAGTTTTGATAATTTTCTTATTTAAAGCTTCACGCTTCTGTAGTTACATTGTTTACAAAGACCGACGGCAAATAAAAAGTTTCTATAGTCTAAGCTGATAGGGCTTGGAACTATACTCTCGTTCTGGCGTAATAATCAAGGAACTTTGCTCCCATACCATGATATTTGGTATTGGTAACACAGCAATGTTACCTAGTTACAATAGATTGCTTTAAAGCACACAGAGTTCCAATAATAAAGGTTCAAAAGTTGTCATTGTCACTTTAATAATTTGAATTACAACTTCAATCTTTGATTAAAAGGAACACTCCACTTTTTTTTGGAAATAGGCTCATTTTACAAGTTAAACAGTTGATTTTACCATTTTTTAAATCCAATCAGCCGATCTCCGTGTCTGGCGGGAGCACTTTTAGCTTAGCTTAGCATAGATCATTGAATGGGATTAGACTGTTAGCATCTAGTTTTGATAATTTTCACGTTTAAAACTGGACTCTTCTGTAATGACAGTGTGTACAAATGTCGACAGAAAATAAAAGCTTATATAGTCTAAACTGATAGGGCTAGGAAATATACTCTAATTCGGGCGTAATAATCAAGGAACTTTGCTGCCATACCATATAACTATTGGTAACACAGCGCTGTTACCTAGTTACAATAGATGGCTTTAAAGCATGCAGAGTTACAATAATAAAGGTTCAAAAGTTGTCATTGTCACTTTAATAATTAGAATTACAACTTCCATCTTCAATTTAAAGGAACACTTCACTTTTATGTTTTGGAAGTTTTTAGTTGACGTCAGAACCCAACATCAATTTCCAACGTTGGACAGATGTTGCATTATAGTTACTTTCCAACGCTACCTAAAAACAAAAAAATTTCAACGTTTAATGATGTTGCAGCTTGACATTGTATGGATGTTACCAATATGACGTCTATCAGACGTTGGATTATGGTTGCCATACCTGACGAATAAATGTCAGTATTTGACATCATATGACGTTGGTTTAAGATGTTGGTTCGACGTTGGATTTTGGTCCGTAAATAAATATTGATACTTGGTGTCAGAGTATCGATAATATATAGCGCACAGAAATATTGTGATAAACCGGCATATTGATATTTTGTCCCACCCTAATTGTGTATTATTGTTGCACTTGCTGGGCCCATGGTACCCCTCCAACACACAAACTTTGTCTGAGCAGTCCAAATAACAAATAAAATAGATAATAGATAGATAGATAGATAGATAGATAGATAGATAGATAGATATTGATTGATTGATTGATTGATTGATTGATTGATTGATTGATTGATTGATTGATTGATTGATTGATTGATTGATTGATTGATTGATTGATTGATTGATTGATTGATTGATTGGTGCATGCATGCGTGCATGCAGCCCTAGTGAGTACTGTAACTGATGATGACATTTTCATTTTTGGGTGTTTGAGCACCATTGAATCTTGTACAGACGAAGCAGCCGAGCCATTAAAGAGGAGATCTCCTTTGTGAATTTCCTTTCCTTTGGGCTCCGTCTTCAATTATTAGTGTGGAGAGCCAGCGCGGCCCTTCAGACGACACTGTACACCCGCTGGAGCTCTGCTCCATGTGGACTGAGCTCTGACCTTGACATTGAAAAGCCTGTCTTCTTCTTCTGTCTGGAACGACAGCTCCACTTTGACATGAGCCTTCGAAGGGAACTTTACCTGTGTCCCTCTGTTTTACTTGTACTCCTTCACTTTCTCTTTCCTCAAACTTTCCTGAGTGCTAGTATTATGATTGAGATTAAAAGTATTATGGTTGCTTTGGTTATTACTAGTGGTGGGCCGTTATCGGCGTTAACGTGCTGTGTTAACGCGAGACTCTTATCGCGCGATAAAAAAAATATCGCCGTTAATCTATTCTCAAAGTTGGGTGAGAGCTGGGTCTTTTCTACGCAAGCTATGATGACTTTCACCTTGATAGTTTAGCGCGGATGTATACCTGACCGGTGAGCCGTCTGTGAAAGAAGTGCCCTTCTGAATCAAATCAGCAGGATGCCTGACTCTAACTGCAGTTGAGCAGTTTCACTTTAACTCACGAACATTTAATTCATGCCTTCGTGACAAACTGGGGTATTAGACGCAAATAAATGAGTAAGGACAGGTGAGAGTGTTATGGAATTTAATAACGCAGGCCAAATGATAAGAAAAAAAACTTCTGCATTTCACGATGTGTGTGTGTGTGTGTGTTTGTGTGTGTGCGTCTGTGTGTCTGTGCGGTCCTTTACTGACAGCCGCCTGTGTGGATCTTGTCGAAAAATATGGCGAAAAGTTCTACATGATGGGAATAGTTTGTCAGTAATGCCACTAATATCTGCATACTGCACGTCTCAATTCCATTTCTGTTTAGGTCAGTTATGACTTTAGTCGCATTAAGGTAATCAAAAATCGCTGTTTATATGGTAGACTCTTAATCAGAGTATTGTTTTAATCATATTAAAATCGTATTAAAGTATTGTTGCCCATGTAAACATACTCAATGTTTAACACCGTCAGGGCTCTGTGAACTTGCCTTTGCGAAGCAGCATTTTCTGTATGTACGTACATCAAAAGCAAGTATGAAATCACTGTTTGGAGCTTATGTAGGCCTTCAGTTCAACATTCATGTTTAACTGTATAAACAGTTAGTAAACACAAGCACATCTTATTGAACATCATTTATTTTCATCACCAATTATCATAGTAGAACAGTTTCTCAAGCAGTTTGTGATGCATTTTTGAAGCAGGAGATGAGCCCCTGGTCTAATGCGTCACCTGGCTTGAGAAACCTGTTCTCAAAGACTTATTATTTGGGTAGCACACATAATCTGAATGCCTTCGGCAGAATTCAAATGAGCCATTTTAATCTAGATTAATCTAGATTCATTTTGAAATTAATCTAGATTAATCTAGATTAAAAAAACTAATCTATGCCCACCTATAGTTATTACACAAACATCTTTAAATATTAAAAATTAAAGAATATTATTGTCTACATAACTATAAAAATGCCTATATTTCATAATGGATAGCCATTGCATGCATAAAAAAATGGCCCACCTTCCTATATGCAGTAATGACATTGGCTAATTCTAGATCCGATTGCTTGCTAATGAAGCATTCTGTTGCTTACAAAGTCTGCCATGTAAATAGAGATTGTGCCATGGCACCACCTCAACTCTCTCTTATAGGGGATGGGAGATTAGACTCTGATTGGTTTAATGCGCGTTACACCCGAAACACACCCATAAGTCTGACCCACTGGTATCCCATTGATTTAAAAATATTACTTCTCACTTTTAAGGCACTTCACAATTTTGTTCCACAATATCCCATTGAACTTCTCCATATCAATACCCCTTCTTGCACTCTTAGATCCTCCAACTCTATCTCTCTGGTGCCACCCCACGTGTGATTAAACACAACGGGAGCCAGATCTTTTAGCTCTACGGCTCGTCAGCTATGGAACATGCTTCCCTTGAACTAGGAACAGTGATAGTCTTCACGTCTTAAGACTTATCTTTTGAAGCAGGCTTTCTTTTGATTATTTTTTATCTTGTTATTTTATATTTAAGATGTATTTGTGTTTGCAACTCTTTTCATGTATTTGAAATTTAGTTTGGCAACGTTTTATTAAATGTTTTTTGTACATTTGTTGATGTTTGTTGTAAATAAATTATTATTATTTATTATCATAAGTCATTAAGAGAATAAGGAAAAGCCTATTAGACCAATGCGCCTGGCACGCAGACAGTTTTGCCCCTGCTTAAAATAGCAAAAATTGGACATGTTCAAGTGCACCTGCACCATGTACTTTAGACCGTGTGCTTGGATTGTTAAAATAGAGCCCCACATCTCTGATGGAGGTGCCAGGGAGCTCAGGGAACTACTTTAGGTTGTGTTTACATTATTATGTGTTATTGTTTCAAAACAGCATTCATATTGGCATTTTTACTCTGTCCACACTACAAAACTTAAAACGCATGTTGCGTGATCATTCAGTCTATTGCTTGTGTAATAGTCATTTGAGATGGCATTGACAAATCATGGGATGATATGCAATGGTCTAGAAGACCAATCAGGGAGATATTGAGGATAGCCATGTCTATGTTTTTAAAAGTTTGCATTTCAGTCCATCTATGTTGAAATATTACTAGCATTTACAAACTAAAATGGGGTCCTTAGCATTTTCAAAACACACCATTTTCATTGGATAATGATGCTGGAGCAGGGTGAATGCCTGGCATAATCATAACAAAAATGTAAGAGTTTTAAACTAAAATAAATGCTTTAATGTAAAGAGAACCATAGAAACCTGGAAATGCTTCCTGACAGACGAGGAAAAGGTAAATTTTCACATTTTCTTAAAAACTGCTGACGGTTTGGAAGAAATTGTTCAAATGAGCTCTGTTTCAATGTTGCAGCGCACTTTTCCATAACAGTGACACTGCAAAATGCCTCACATTAAGAATTAATGCTACAGTCCTTTTTGCAAGAACATTTACATTATACATCACCACTGTCCAAATATTAGGACATTTACTACATCAGATAACAACATGTGAATAACCTTAAGGATGAAAAGTTTTTACCCATTGGAAGCACTTATGCCTATTTGCTTTTTAATGCTGTTGTATAATCATTATATAATCAGGACTCAGGAGCATGAAAGTGTCGCAAAATGACAATAATATCACTTATCTGAATCATTCTTGTGACAATATATCACCCTATAGAAAAGTTTTCATGACAGACCTAGTGATCAATAATCAGTTATCATTACAAATTGCTTTTTATGTTGATTTAATCAAATGAGTTAACTTTGTTTCAACTTAATTTTTAAGTCATACAAGCTGTTTTTAAGTCAGCTTAATATAACACAAGTTAAAGTGACTTGTAAAATCCAACCACAAATTTTTTACATCTTTTATACTGTAAAAAATATGATGAGTAAGACATTCATGTTCTTTTCAGCTTAGTCCCTTTATTAATCAGGGGTCGCCACAGCGGAATGAACCGCCAACTCATCCAACATATGTTTTACGCAGCGGATGCCCTTCCAGCTGCAACCCATCACTGGGAAACATCCATACACGCTCAATCACACACATACACGACGAACAATTTAGCCTACCCAATTCACCTATAATGCATGTCTTTGGACTTGTGGGGGAAACCGGAGTACCTGGAGGAAAACCACGCAAACACGGGGAGAACATGCAAACTCCACACAGAAATGACAACTGACCCAGCTGGGGCTTGAACCAGCAACCTTCTTGCTGTGAGGTGATTGTGCTATTATTATTATTATTATTATTATTATTATTATTATTATTATTATTATTATTATTATTATTATTAGTTTTATTATTATTATTATTATTATTATTATTATTATTATTATTATTATTATTATTAGTTTTATTATTATTATTATTATTATTATTAGTTTTATTATTAGTTTTATTATTATTATTATTATTAGTTTTATTATTATTATTATTATTAGTTTTATTATTAGTTTTATTATTATTATTATTATTATTAGTTTTATTATTATTATTATTATTATTATTATTAGTTTTATTATTATTATTATTATTATTAGTTTTATTATTATTATTATTATTATTAGTTTTATTATTATTATTATTATTAGTTTTATTATTATTATTATTATTATTATTATTATTATTAGTTTTATTATTATTATTATTATTAGTTTTATTATTATTATTATTATTATTAATATTATTAGTTTTATTATTAGTTTTATTATTAATATTTTTTTTATTTAATAATAAATGTTTTATTATTATGGTAATTATGTTAATCAAATTTTTTTATTTACAGAATAAAATCTCATGGTACTTATTGTTTAAATACAACAATTCAACCATTAAAAATGATAATTTGGTATTAGCCTCTTAATTACACACACAAAATCCATGATAATAATAATAATAATAGGTGGTTCATTCCGCTGTGGTGACCCTGGATTAATAAAGGGACTAAGCTGAAAAGAAAATGAATGAATAATAATAATAATAATAATAATAATAACAATGGGTGACATGGTGGCGCAGTGGGTAGCACAATCGCCTCACAAGAAGATCGCTGGTTTGAGCCTGGGGTGGGTCAGTTGCATGTTTTTCCTCGTGTTGGTGTGGGTTTCCTCCGGGTGCTTCGGTTTCCCCCACAGTCCAAAGACCTGCAGTATAGGTGAATTGGGTAGGCTAAATTGTCCGTACAGTATGTGTGTGAATGAGAGTGTATGGATGTTTCCCAGTGATGGGTTGCAGCTGGAAGGGTAAAGCTGTGTAAAACATATGCTGGATAAGTTGGCGGTTCATTTCGCTGTGGCGACCCCAGATTAATAAAGGGATTAAGAATGAATGAATAAGAATAATAGGAAGAATACATTCATTCATTTTCTTTTCGGCTTAGTCCCTTTATTAATCTGGGGTCGCCACAGCGGAATGAACCGCCAACTTATCCAGCACATGTTTTACGCAGTGGATGCCCTTCCAGCTGCGTCGCCTAATAGGAAGAATAAAAAAACTAAAACTAAAATACTTTTAAAGAACAATATGTACATTTCTATTGAACATTTTTTTGCAGTTACTGTTGTTTTGCCATGATCTGATTTTTTGTTACTCAGCATATTTTCCACTTTTTAAGTGAGTAAAACAATGGCAGTTTTTCCTCTCAGGTTTTAACTTGAAAAGTTCTCTCTCCGTCTTGTGCATGTATTGTAAGCCAGAGCCCTGGGCTGGAGAGCTCATCACTGATCAACTGGAGAGTATGAAATTTCATTCATAACAGATGAATTATGAACATTTAGATTGCTGTCGCTCAGCCAGAATTTTCTGCTGTCTCATTCTCCTCCTCCATTTTTTTCCTTCACATTAAAAAGTGCTTTCCCTCTCAAAGGAAAGTTCATCCGCAGTATGGTGCGTCTCTGCGTCAGTAGGTGGGGTTTATGGATCAGGTGACTAGCTCCTCCTATAAGGTTGCATTCATTCTCTCCTTCATGGAAAACAAAATTTATTTTCAAATTGGAAGTTTCTAAGCTTGGCGGCATGGTGGCTCAGTGGTTAGAACTGTCACCTCACAGCAAGAAGGTCGCTGGTTCAAGCTTCGGCTGGGTCAGTTGGCATTCCTGTGTGGAGTTTGCTTGTGTTCCAGTGTTGGTTTGGGTTTCCTCCAGGTGCTCCGGTTTCCCCCACAGTCCAAACACATGCGCTAAAGACAAATTGGATGAACTAAATTGGCCGTAAAGTATGAGTGTGTGTTTGAATGTGAGTGTGTATGAATGTTTCCCAGCAATGGGTTGCAGCTGGAAGGGCATCTGCTGTGTAAAACATATGCTGGATTAGTTGGTGGTTCATTCTGCTGTGGCGACTCCTAATAAATAAGTGACTAAGCCAAAAGAAAATTAATGAATGAATGAAGTTGCTAAGCTGATTTAGATGGGTATTTTTTGTATGCTTATTTTATACTTGCAATCTTAATATGGCCTCAAAGATACAGGTCACGATAAAAAAAAAGTCAGTGGATTTATTAACACATTATCTAAAAAAGACAAAAGAAAAACATTTACATTACCATTTAAAATGTAGTTGCTGTTCTTTTGTTACATTTATTTGGTCAAAAATACTGTATAGTAAAACAATACTATTCAGAATTTTTATTACAGTTTAAAATATATATTTTTTTAAATATATAATTTAGTGCTGGGCAAAAATTAATTACGATTAATTGCATCCAAATCAAAAGTTTGTTTTAACATAATTTAAGCACTGTGTATAAATAAAGTATTTTTGTAAATATATAAATACATGCATACATGCATATATTTGAGAAAAGATATATTATATTATATTATTTATAATAAAGATATAAAAACGTATGTAAAGGATAAAAATTATATATAAATTTAAATATCTACATAAAATTGTTTTGTATAGTTTTTTATTACATATACATAATAATACACACACGTATATTATGTCAAAGCAAACTTGTTTTGGTGGATGCGATTAATCGTATATGTATATATTTATATATATATATATATATATATATATATATATATATATATATATATATATATATATATATATATATATATATATAAATATGTGTATATATATATACATATACACACACACACAGTTGAAGTCAGAATTATTAGCCCCATCATTTAATTTATTTATTTTTTTTAAATATTTCCCAAATGATGTTTAACAGAGCAAGGGAATTTTCACAGTATTTTTTCTTCTAGTGAAAGTCTTATTTGTTTATTTGTTTTATTTCGGCTAGAATAAAAGCAGTTTTTAATTTTTAAAAACCATTTTAAGGTCAATATTATTAGCCCCTTTAAGCTATATATATATATTATATATATATATATATATATATATATATATATATATATATATATATATATATATATATATATATATATATATATATATTACTGATTCCAGCGTTATGGATGTGACATTTGGAGTAAAAAAATGAAACATATATACTCAGAGAAAGTATATGTTACCAGAATATTGAAATATCTGTTTATATTTTTCTTACCCCTTAACCATGGAGTTCAGGCATCAAAAAAATATCAGTCTATTCATGTGTTTTATATTTAAAATGACGGCAAAATGAATGCGTTACGGACGTGACAAAAAAAAGACATGCATTTTTGTGAGTTGACATACTTTGTGGAAATTCTGTGAATAAAAATGCAGAAGCCAAAAAATATTATAACAGTCAAAAGGACAGGGGTTGGATCTGCATGGAACATATATAATTTGTTTCATTTAGTTTTTCATTTTTGTCTTAATGAGGAAAAACTGTCGTTACGGACGTGACTTCTCTTCGTTACGGACGTGACCGCTCTTTGTTACGGGCGTGACTGCTCTAAAATTGACACTTGACACGTTCTGAAAATCAGACAAATGCTTTCAAAACTTTAACAAAGACCTATTTGTGGATATCTGTTGGTCATGTAAACCAACAAACTTTGACCTCTGAGACTTCTGAATGGTAAGGTTGCACAATTATTCAAACTTAAATAGATATCACCTTGTTATTAATTCATTAGGGCATGTGTTGTTAAAGGTTAACGCGCGTTCAAATGTTCAAAACTCAATTCGGAAACAATGTTGCATGCTAACATGGTGCTTATTTATTATTATGAATGATATAGAATTGCTAATAAACATAATATTAGCTACATAATATTACAGCTATAATATGTTTATCGAGCTCCTGATGTCAGTGTTTCCAGACGAACTTGAATCATTGCTGGATTGTAAGTGCGCAAGACCGTGCTGCGTGGAGAATAGTATCAACATCTAGTTGTGTTACAGTTATAGCAATATTATATTTGATTACAAAGTTAATTCTAGTTAATGTGTTAGTCGATGGAATAAATAGTTTAATTTGTCCACTCTATGCGCTTGCTTTCGTTTTCTCGTCGGCAGTCATGTCAGGTTGCAAAGAGTCCACAGAAGAAAAGAAGAAAAGTTTTGTGTAGGCTATGTTAAACAAGAATAGAAAAAATAGCCATTGGTTATTGTCGTGTACGATATATAATGTTTATCTTTTATAGGCTATAGTTTATAACCGATTGTGTAAAAATATTGAATGAAATATTTACAGCTGATCCTATCGATTTTCTAAAAAATATACTCCTATAATGTAGTTAAAGCTTAGATCAATATCAAGATTTTATTTTTATTTTGCCGTCTGTAATATGATTTTAATAAGCACTCAAGCGCAATTGCCGGATGCTGGAAATCTTTGAAAATGTTTTAATTTTAAAGGAGGCTATAGCCTATTTTCAAGGTTTAAAAAGTGCTTAAGATTTTGGATAAAGTGCTTGGAAAATGAAGTGTTGCTTTAATAATGTATGTTTATAAATAGTTATTTAATAAATAAAATAAAAACATTTTATGCTTTGCATGAAACGAAAACTCCGCTGGAGCCTGTGCATGTGCCTGCAGCGTGACCCGCGCATGAACCACAAACACCGCTCTTTTAAATGTGTGTGTGTATTGTGCGCATTTTGAGTAGTGGAAAAAAGACCAAATGCATGGAAGTTATTGTAGCATGAGCACTGGACTGAAGATATATTAAGAGGATATTAAGCGAGCCTAAAATCTGAGAGAGCCTCGTGCAAGTGTGCAGAAATAATTAGCAGATTTAACAGTATGGGAGATTGCGTTGGGCTTATGCAGATCGCTTCTGCGTGAAGTGTTCAGGTACGAAATCTTTTATTTAATGTTTGCATTTGCTTTTTCGCACTTATCCGCGACATGATTTGTGTTGAACCCCCTGTTTTTCTTTTATTATATTTTTTAGTTATGCACCAGATTTCCCCTCGTAAAGATTTCGTACAATGTAGCCGCGATCATGACAGTGCCGATGAAACACTTTTTGACAGGATAAATGCTGTCTTTGCAATTTCTCAAGAAAATAATGTCGAACAAAATCACAGCTACATACATAAAAATAACCAGCCTTTATATTTAATGTATTTAAACTGTGTATTTCCCTGCCAGGCAAACGAAACCTTATTTTATACGGAACGGAAAAAAACCGCAGAGTTTATATATTATTTATATACATTTCACATATTTCTCTTGGAAAAAATATCTTCTTGAAATGAATTTCGTTTGCTATAAATTGTATCTTAATTATTGGATGTATTATTTGATAGTCAGTCTACCAAATAAACAAGAAGTGCTTCAACACAAGGTCCGCTATGCTGCATCGCCAAAAAACCAAGATTATGCGCCAAGATTATGGCAATATGTAACATATTTATAAATCGTTATGTTCTCTTTATTAAACATTTATTTATGAAATGTTACTAAAGTGGTTTGTTTAACTGAAATGTTCAGTTCTTGATATAACATATTATGGATATTTTGTAATGTAAGTCAGTAATTGTAATGCAGCATCATAATGAACAAATATGCGTTATAGTCATTTGCTTATAATAGGGAGTTCAAATGATCACGTCCGTAACGCAAAATTATGGTTGTTTAGAACAAAGACCTGAGATGAATTGTTAATCATAATGAGCATGGACATATTTTGGCTTTGTATGTATAGTTTCAATTTATTTGTGCTAATATTTATTACACAATATAAACTTTTTCATTAAATCGTTACGGACGTGACACGTGATCGAAGCTGCGTGATGTCTTAAATATGTAGCTCATAAATTAAAAAGACAGCGATGTTATGAAAAAGGGAGGGTAATTATTTATACTACAGACCCCAATCCTTCTGCAGAATGCTTACTGTTAAAATAAAACATGGAAAAAGTCTGTCTTTAACCTCTTTTTTGAAAGCATGCAATGTGGTTTGATGAAACAGAAATTTCCAATTGGCACAATCCTCATATTTCATGGATAAACAAAGCAATTTCCTTAAAAATTCGACAAGAGCACATCATAACAATAAAATACAGACCTTAATGAGCTAATTTAAATTGGTTTTGTTATTTTGGTCAAAAGTTTATTTTTTCATGATAAGGTTGACATTTTCATGGAATCAGCCATATATATTTTATATATATATATTTTTTTTTTGATAGTCTACAAAACATCGTTATACAATAACTTGCCTAATTACCCTAACCTGCCTAGTTAACCTAATTAACCTTTTTAAGCCTTTAAGCGTCACTTTAAGCTGTATAGAAGTGTCTTGAAAAATATCTAGTAAAATATTATTTACTGTCATCATGACAAAGATAAAATAAATCAGTTATTAGAAATGAGTTATTAAAATTATTATGTTTAGAAACGTGTTGAAAAAATCTTCTCTCCGTTAAACAGAAACTAGGGAAAAAATAAACAGGGGGGCTAATAATTCAGGGGGCTAATAATTGAGCAGCAGTGTAAAAAATACCTTGCACCTTTTGTTAGAAATTGCCATCTGCTTTAATCTTTTCTATCTGTTGTAAAAACACTCAGACATTACGTTTGTATTAAAATACTGAGCTTATTATACTTTTAAAGACTTGCGTTGGCTTGCAACACTTGGGTTTAGCATTTAAAACAATTTTGGGAATTCTCCATCCTCCAAAACCACATAAATGTTTCAAGATGTGGAAAAAAAGATTTTACAATTAGTGGATGCAAGAATTACAGTTGAAGTCCTAATTATTCGCCGTCCTGTGAATTTTCCTCTCTTTTTCAAATGTTTCCTAAATAATGTTTAACAGAGCAAGGACTTTTTCACAGTATTTCCTATAATATTTTTTCTTCTGGATAAAGTCTTATTTGTTTTATTCCGACTAGAATAAAAGCAGTTTTCAATTTTTTTAAAACCATTTAAAAGTCAATATTATTAGCCCCCTTAAGCTATATTTGTTTTTCCAATAGTCTACAGAACAAACCATCATTATACAGTAACTTGCCTAATTACCCTAATCTGCCTAAATAACAATTAAATGTCACTTTTAGCCAGTGGTGTAAAGTACTTGAGTAAATGGACTTCGTTACTTTACTTAAGTATTTTTTTGGCTACTTTGTACTTGTACTGAGTATCAAAAATATAAGCAACTTTTACTCTTTACTTGACTACATTTTTGATTGAATATATGTACTTTTTACTCCACTACATTAGAACAGATGCTTACCGTTACTCGTTACATTGTAATTGTGCCAATGACTGTATAAAATATGGACGACGCGACAGCGCCATTTTCCATTAAACGCTGTAAAGAAAAAAACGCCTCGTGACGGGCACAAACTGTGGCAGAAGACTGCTGAAATTGGAGCCTGGGCATGCGCAGAAGGACTGCCTGATGGAGCCAGAGGAGGAGCTGCGGAATCAAGCTTCCAACCAAACGCTTGTACATCAAATCAACCACGCCCCCCGAACTGCTCACTTGACCGCCGGTGTCTGCACTATAACAAAGGCTCGCTAATGTACACTTTGCGTTTACATAGGAGCCTGGTTTGCTGTTTTATCAACACAAATGGTTGTAATAACGTTAACAAAGGTGCGGTTTATATAATGAAGATTTAATCGCGCCAGCTCCAGGCCGCAGCGCACATTACTCGCGGGCCGATCCGGCTCGGATGCGGCAGCGTCGGCTCGCTAACGGCCGCCGGATCTGACTGGATGCCTATGGACACACTGCCCGAGTCAATCGGGCCAGATGCGGCGGCCGTTAGCGAGCCGACGCTGCCGCATCCGAGCCGGATCGGCCCGCGAGTAATGTGCGCGAGTAGGTACAGCAGACGGAGTCGGGCCGAGGGGTAAGTCTCCGGCAGGCGAGAGTGTAGCCGGAACTGGCCCGAGTGTATTTTGCTATCTGGGTGGTTAGGCGTGTATCAAATAATAACTGATAAAGCCCCCTGACCCTAACGAATAAACAGTGTTTCACCAGATCCTGTATGTCAGAAACTCTAGTTTACTGCTGAGCAACTCATTTTATCATGGTAAAATAACACAGAAATGGAATAATAACACTTCAGTCTCCTGCCGAAGCTCCGGCGTCTGCTTTGAGAAACTGTCAATCACGATGACACGCCCAGCATTAAATTACTGCTCAAAACATACTGTTTACAAAACTACTCAAAATAAAAAATATTGCCCCCCTCTGATACTGAGAGATGAATCACATCAAAGTCAGCTCTGATTTTTTTTTACTACGTTTTACTACTTTTTTTTTTTGTTGATAAATTGTTTGTGCCTTTTTTGAACATTTGAGTGTGACTGAGACTTTTTGTTCTATTTTTTTAATCTATTTTGTTCTGCCATTTTGAAACATTAAGGTGTTAAATTTAATTTATATATTAGGAAAATAAACCTTTCTTGGTGTTCTTTAAGCCCACATTCAGTATGAGTAAAATACTTAAGTTCTTTTAAAATCGGATACTTTAATACTTTTACTCAAGTCTTATTTGAATTGGTGACTTGTAACTTGTAATGGAGTAACTTCTACAGTAAGGTATCTGTACTTTTACTCAAGTATGGTTTTCAGGTACTCTTTACACCTCTGCTTTTAGCTGAATACAAATATCTTGAAAAATATCTAGTCAAATATTACGTACTGCCATCATGGCAAAGATATAACAAATCAGTTATTAGAAATATATATATATATATATGAGGGGCTAATAATTCTGACTTCAACTGAATATCAGCTTCTCTTAAACCACGACATTTGTTTCATTGCCTAGTGGCCTCATATGACAGACCTTTTGTAAGTTTGCAAACAAAACTTTGATAATTGTCACGGTTTACCATAAATGCTTAATAACAGGGCCCTGGAACATTGCTGTGACATCCACGAATATAAAATGCACCATCTATGTCCAAGTTGACTTCTCTCTTCTCGGTTTTTGTTCATCTCTCTTCAGGATGTTTACTTTCTGTCAGCTCAAACTGTGCCAGGCGCAGCGCGGGTCATGAATATTAATTATGTTATGCGATGTTCGCTCTAACCGATTTGCTGAAAGGCAGACGCTGAAAGGGTCAGCATTTCGGTTAGATCTTTCTGGTGTATACATACAGCTGCTGTGTCATTAAGGAGAAAACAAATCTGGAAGTGTTGTCCTACTGTTTAAAATGCTATGGTGCTGTTTTAAAGGTTTAAAGGTCACATGAAGTGCTTTGAAATGGGTATTTTTATTCAATGTTTGACATAATCTTAACTGAAAAATGAAGAGAGGGTGGGACATAGAGTAGCTCCTCCCCTTAATAAAAAGCAGCCAATAGTGTTTTGTTTTATCACCGCTCTGCCAGTGAGAGTGGTTGAGCTCAAGCACATCAAATGACTGAATGAAGAGAAAACTATTTAACAAATGTCAATGCTAAACGTGTGTGTGTGTGTGTGTGTGTGTGTGTGTGTGTGTGTGTGTGTGTGTGTGTGTGTGTGTGTGTGTGTGTGTGTGTGTGTGTGTGTGTGTGTGTGTGTGTGTGTGTGTGTGTGTGTGTGTGTGTGTGTGTGTGTGTGTGTGTGTGTGTGTGTGTTTTGCAAGCCTCAAAGAGATAAGCGTTATGAAATATGATTTGACAGACAGGGGAGGCCGACGTCTGGTGGAGAACAGAACAGATGCCCTTTCTCATCTGGATCTCTCTCTCTCTCTCTCTCTCTCTCTCTCTCTCTCTCTCTCTCTCTCTCTCTCTCTCTCTCTCTCTTTCTCTCTCTGTCCGTCTGTCTCTCCACCTGCATTTTAACAAGTTCACAAACAGACGCAGCGGGTCAAATGGAAATGAGAACCAGGATCCAAGTTAAACCTGGATTTAGCATTTTAACACACACTCACACACACTGATACGCAAACTAAGGTAATTAATAAAGTTCTAAAGTGTATATATAGTGAACCCTCACTGTTATTCCCTCATGTTTTGTTTTGTTGCAGAAAAGGGAATATTTGATTAAGAGAAAGACTTTAATAATACATGGGGAATTCTCCGGTGCTTACATAACACGTCTCCTGTGCTCTCAGACACACATACTTGTGTAAGGGAGAGAGATAGAGAGACCTTAAGCCCAAAGTATACTTCACTTTTTTTATTATATATGTTGGTGTATGATGACGTGATGCACAGCCTTTCAGAGTATGTTTGTTTGCTCAACACATGCGCACTTTGGTTCACCCTCGTTCAGTGTCTGCACCTTCTGGCACCTTGCAGAAGTTATAAGCTACAAAAAGATCTGTCTGCTTGTTTATTACAGAGTTGCAGGCTTTGTTTGCTTTTCTGTTATTGCTGTCTTAAGTAGTTTGTTGTTGTTGTTGTTGTTGTTGTTGTTGGCTTCTCTGCTTCTTTTATGATCCAAATTCAGTTTAAAGAGGTTGTGAGCTGCACATAGTGTATATTGTATGTATGATCATCAACTTTTCTAGCAGAGTACACACTTTTAAAAATGATGGTTCATTAATGGCATAAATGGTACCTTGAAGACCTTTTTTGTAATAATATAGGAATCTTTCCATTCCTAAATAAAATGGATATTTAAAGAGGAAAAGATGTTTTGGATGAAAATTATTTAAGACAATTTTCATACTGAAAAATAAAATAAAATAAATTAAAACTATAAATTAAATTAAATTAAAGCAAATTAAATTAAATTAAAGCAAAGCAAAACAAAAAAGTAAAATTAAATTAAAGCAAAGCAAAACAAACAAGTAAAATAAATAAAAACTAAAAAAAAAATTAAACAAAAAGTTAAATATATAAAAACTAAACAAATCAAAACAGTTAAATAATTTATTTAGGTAAATAAATAAAATCAAAGCAAAAAAAAAAAGTTAAATAAAAAAACAAACCAAAACAAAAAAGTAGAATAAATAAAAACAAATCAAATAAAAACAAAAAAGTAAAATACATAAAAAAAAAAAAAAATATATATATATATATATAAAAGTAAAAAAGTATAAAAAATAAAAAAGTAAAATAAAGACAAAACAAAGAAAAACAAACCAAAACAAAAAGTAGAATAAATAAAAACAAAACAAATAAAAACAAAAAGTAAAATAAATTAAAACAAAGCAAAAAAGTAAAATAAAAAAAAACAAAAAAAAAAACTAAAACAAATAGTAAAATAAGTAACAAAAAGACAAACAAAACAGAAAGTAAAAATGAAAATAAAAACAAAACAAAGCAAAACACAAAACAAAAAGTTGAATAAATAGCAACAAGCAAAGCAAAGCAAAGCAAAAAAGGAAGAGTAAAATAAATAAAAACAAAGAAAGCAAAACAAAAAGTAAAATAAATAAAAACAAAACAAATCAAAACAGAAAAGTTAAATATTAAAAACAAAACAAAGCAAAGCAAAAAGTAAAATAAACAAAAACAAAAAAAACTAAACAAAAAAGTAAAATAAATAAAAATAAAACAAAACAAATTAAATTAAATAAAACAAAAAGTAAAGTAAATAAAAACAAAGAAAAAACTAAACAAATAAAAATAAAACAAAACAAATAAACTAAAACAATAAGTAAATTTACTTAAGTAAATAAACTAAACCAAAAAATTAAATAAAAATAAAACAAATAAAATAAAATAAAATAAATAACAACAAGGAAAAAACAAACAAAAAAGTAAAATTAATAAAAACAAAGCAAAGCAACACAAAATAGTTTATTGTTGAATGTTAAAGTATGTAGGAGTAGTAGGAGTACTACTACTTTAAAAAAAAAAGTATTTTGTTTTATTTCTTATTTTTGCAGAGCATGTCTACTACACCGAATGCAATTAGTGCAATTAAATGTGTCTTTTAGCACATTCTTGTTGATTAACATTTCATGAATTTCTTCAAAGAGGGGATGAAAGTCTATTATTAGCCTTGAAAGTTGGGGTCCCCTGTTGTTCTGTTGTCGAGATGCATATTAAACATTTCACCCAGCCTTCGAAAAAAAATGCAAAACTCTTAATGATAAACCAGAACGCATCAAAATAATAAGTGACTTTTTTCATTCCCCGGCATAAACAGTGAATGTTTCCCTCATGAAAATCCATTATAATGGCGGATAATATTTTGGTGCGACCCGACCGCCTGCAGCATTATAATATTCATGAGCGAATGGCGTGTTAATGTTTGTGTTCCAAATAATTAGCATTTCTCATATTTCCGCAGAGGACACTGTCTCACTTTCCGTCTTATTAACACGTCCAATTCCTGTCATCTCTTAAGAGTCACGGGTGGAATTGTTCGCAGATTTTAGCAGCGGCGTAAATAACCTTCAGAGGACAGATGAGCTTTTGGCCGGCGTTTTCCCGCTCAGTTCTGTTCTGATCCGCGAGGCGGTGGGAAAGTGAGATTACGGCCCGCGTCTCAGACTCTTCTCCCTTGGCTTCTTTATTCGGGCTCTGAATGGGACGTCTGTCAGATGCTAAAGACGCGGGGCTTAATCTTGCCAAGGCTGAAGATCAGTCCACAAATGCAAGTTGCGCAAGGTCAAAGCTAATATGTGGCCGTCTAATCGCGCATGGAGAGAAGGACAGTGTGAACCGAAGAGAAATTAGCTGGTGTGAAATGTATTTTTTTTTTAGCAGTTATGTCAATGCTATCATTATATGGAGCAATTATGAAAATGTTTCTTGGTTGACAGAGACCAGTGAAGATGTTTTTTTAGATTAGGAAGTTGGAAAAAAACAGGCCATTTGGATTTTATGTTTGTTTGTGGAAGGAAAATTCTAGCAATTAGGTTCCTCTGAAAGGTTTTAATCCTCATAAGTTGTTCATAAGTTTGTTCATACACTCCTTCATATGTTTGTTCGTACTTTTATTCGTTCGTATATATGTTCATTCGTACGTTTGTTCATACATTCGTTCATATGTTCATTGGTACGTTTGTTCGTTCGTATTTATGTTCATTCGTATGTTTGTTCGTACAGTCGTTTGTTTGTTTATTCATACGTTTGTTTGTATGTTTATTTGTTCATACTTTTGTATGTTCGTATGCATGTTCGTTCATACGTTTGTTTGTACGTTCACTCATATGTTCATTCGTATGTTTGTTCGTTCTTATGTTTGTTCGCATGTTCATCCATTTGTTTATTCATTCATGTGTTTGTTCATTCGTACATTTGTTAGTACGTTTACTTGTATGTTCATTCGTACATTTGTCTGTCTCTATGTATGTTCGTTCGTACATTTGTTCGCATGTTCATTTGTACATTTGTTCGTTTGTACGTTTGTTTGTTTGTATGTAAGTTTGTACATTTGTTTGTTCATATGTATGTTCGTTCACATGTTCGTTCCCATGTTCATTTGTACATTTGTTCGTTTATACTTTTGTTGGCTTCTTTATTCGGGCTCTGAATGGGACGTCCGTCATATGCTAAAGACGCGGGGCCTAATCTTGCCAAGGCTGAAGATCAGTCCACAAATGCAAGTTGCGCAAGGTCAAAGCTAAAATGTGGTAAAATTCTAGCAATTAGGTTCCTTTGAAAGGTTTTAATCCTCAGTTAGAGATGACTTTATAGCACTTGAGTTCTTTATGCAGAGTTTGTTGATTCACTGCTAACGCTAATAGTAACTGAATTTATAAAAACAAAACCAACACATTTTTAATTAATAAAAAAAATCAATAATTTTAATTTAAAACATACCTTTTTTTGCTGCAGGGTGGCACAGTGGGTAGCACGTTTGCCTCACAGCAAGAAGGTTGCTGGTTCGAGCCTCGGCTGGATCAGTTGACGTTTGTGTGGAGTTTGCATGTTTTCCCCATGTTCGCGTGGGTTTCCTCTGGGTGCTCCGGTTTCAATTCCAAAGTCATGTGGTATAGGTGAATTGGGTAGGCTAAATTGTCCATAGTGTATGTGTGTGAATGAGTGTGTGGATGTTTCGCAGTGATGGGTTGCAGCTGGAAGGGCATCCGCTGCGTAAAATATATGCTGGATAAGTTTGTGGTTCGTTCTGCTGTGGCGACCCTATTAATAAAAGGACTAAGCCGAAAAGAAAATGAATGAATGAATAAACATACTGTTTTTAAAGAAAATACCCAGTCTGTGTTCTCCAACGTTTGAAAATTCATTTAATAGTTTCTTACCGATACTTTGTAACTGTTTGTACAAATTTTCATGTTTTTGTCGATTTAAAAAGTGAATTATCTCATAATTTGGACCAACACTTTTTTTTTGTTGGGTTGATTTACTTTGAAAAGTTTTTTTTACAGTGTAATACAGTAATTAAATGTATTACTAGTATTGGATTATGTGTTATTAACATATTTTTGGCTGAGTAATATTGTTTACAAATTATTGAATTGTTTTATTACAAATAGTTTTTTGTCACAATTGAAGAAAACAATTGTTTTCGTTCATTCGTTTGATTGTTTATCCGTAAGTTTGTTCATACGCTCGTACGTTCTTTTGTTCCTTCTATGTATGTCTATTCGTATGTTGGTTCATTTGTACGTTTGTTCATTTGTTCGTATGTTCATTTGTACGTTTGTTCGTTCGTATTTATGTTAATTCATGCGTTTGTTCATATTTTCGTTTGCATGTTGATACGTACGTTTGTTCATTTGTATATTTGTTTGTTTGTACTTTTGTTTGTTAGTAGGGCTGTGCGATTAATCGAATCGCAATCGGGTTTTGAAACGTTGTGATTAGCTAATCTCAAGAGGCTGCAATATGAAATATATTTGTATTATTTAATTTCCCCCGGCCCAGAGCAAATGAGTCTGTGTGTGATAGTCTTACTAGCCAATTGAGTGAGCACAAGTGAGTGATGAGTGCCTTCCTAAAAAGTCAACTGAAAGTATTGCAAGTGACACTCAATCTAGTAGCAAGCAACAGCAAAGTACATTTTCGGAGTTGTTTCAGCCATGTTAGTTTGCTGAGTGTTCTGTATTTTTATAATTATTATTATTTTTTGTTTTTATAATAAGCTATCTAATATGCTATAATAAGCTATATCTCCCTAATTTGAGTTCAACTTGTTTACAAAAAGGAAAGGTCATTTTATTTGTGTTTACTGTTTGCTCTAGAGAAAAATGAGTGCCATGAATATCCTTTTAGTTCCTTTTTTTGTAACTAACACTCACTGCATTTTAGCTGTAAGAAGCTACAATACATTTTTTTAATTATTAAATTAGATTATTAAATTACAAAATTAAATCGCAAATCAAATCGAAATCTCAATATCTGTCAAAAAAAATTGCAATTAGATAATTTCCACAAATCCACTATTCGTTCGTATGTATGTTTGTTCATACGTTCGTTTGCATGTTCATTCGTACGTTTGTTTGTTTGTACTTTTGTTTGTTGTATGTATGTTCGTTCATACGTTCGTTTGCATGTTCATTCGTACATTTGTTCGTTCCTATGTTTGTTTGTTTGTACTTTTGTTTGTTCGGATGTACTGTATGTTAGGCACACCCCTATTTATTTGTATGTTTGTTTGTTTGTACTTTCGTTTACATGTTCATTCGGACATTTGTTCGTTCCTATATTTGTTTGTTCGTACTTTTGTTTGTTCGTATGTACTGTATGTTAGGCACACCCCTATTTATTCGTATGTTTGTTTGTTTGTTTGTACTTTTGTTTGTTCATATATATGTTCATTCATACATTTGTTCGTACCTTCATTCGTATGTTTATTTATACGTTTGTTCATTCGTACGTACGTTTGTCCGCTCATATGTACGTTTGATCGTTTATTAATTTTTTGATCATTATAAAGTTCAAATGTCAGCATTTATCAAAAATGTAAAGCTTTTGTAGAACTTTATACTATTGTTCAGAAGATTGGGGTCAGCTTTTGTTTTGTTTTGAAAAAAAATTAAATAAAGTAAGATTTTAATCAGCGAAGATGTATTAAATTAATCAGAAGTGACAGTAAAATCATTCAGAATGTTAGACAATCTTTTTATTTCATATTTATGCTGTTGTTTAGAAAAAAAATCCTAAAACAAATGTTTTAACTTAATAAGAAATGATTCTGGATCATTAAATTGCATATTGAATGATTTCTGAGGGATCATGTAAAACTGAAGACAGAAAAATCACTCAGAGTACTGCTGTTTTTGCTTTATTTTGATTCAAATAAATTCAGTCTTGGCCAGCAGAGACCCTTTTAAAACTTAAAAAATATATATAACATTTTGGGTGTGTGTTTGAAAGACAAAGCATTCTGCTTTGTTTAGCATTAGCATCTTAAAAATAAAGAGTAAAGACACAGACCAGCTGCTATAGAAGTGCGTTCGCGGCTCCAGGATTTCCCTAAATATGCTTCAGCGCTCTCTCCAATAGAGTTCATTTATCATGTAGAGTACACTACTGTACAAACCCATTAAGTGGTTAGCATAAAAGGGCAGCCTGACCCCACTTAATGACATCCCAGTGGTGCACACGTGCCGCGAATCTGGATGTGCTACACAAGATCTGGATGAAAATCAGCCCTTTCCTGAGGCACTTTCACCAGGCACAGAGCTCAGAGTCTCTTTTAGCGCATCTGGAATATAGCAAGAGTAAAATACAGAACTGTGTAAAAGATTTTTGTAAAGGAAATTTGTACATAATATTTGAAAAAAACAAAACAAATGTACTTTTTTAATCCAAAGTCATTGATTAAAGGTGCTGTATGTACGTTTTAACTCTTCTAAAGCACAAAATCCCATATTGTGTTTGCAGATATTTAAGAAATATGCTAAGTGAACTTATTTGTTTATCTGAAAAACAATGCTAAAGTCTGTGTGTTCCGTGTTGGAACGTCTGTATTTGTTTTTGTCTGTGTAACTCCGCCCACTTGCAGTTTCATTCATTCATTTTCTTTTCGGCTTAGTCCCTTTATTAATCCGGGGTCGCCACAGCGGAATGAACCGCCAACTTATCCAGCACATGTTTTACGCAGTGGATGCCCTTCCAGCTGCAACCCATCTCTGGGAAACATCCATACATACTCATTCACACTCATACACTACGGACAATTTAGCTTTCCCAATTCCCCTGTACTGCATGTCTTTGAACTGTGGGGGAAACCGGAGCACCCGGAGGAAACCCACGTGAACACAGGGAGAACATGCAAACTCCACACAGAAACGCCAACTGACCCAGCCGAGGCTCAAACCAGTGACCTTCTTGCTGTGAGGCGACAGCACTACCTACTGCGCCACTGTGTCGACCCACTGGCAGTTTACCCAATTATATTTCAGCACCCTGGGTTGCCTTGGTGTATTTTATTTGTCATGAATGCTGACTCAATATATGTGAGCCGGGCATAATGGAAAATGCGACCTAATTCGCTAACAATATAAATATTACAAATGTAAAAATTAGCTGAGCTGCTTCCATTGTGAGGCTCCATTGTCAGGCACGCTAGCTCCTGTTGGTGTCATCAATCTGCCAACCTTCATTTAAAAAAAAAAAAAACTCCAATGTTTTGAATTTGGACTGCAATACCTAGTTCAACCACTAGTCGTCAGTCCTACATACTGCACCTTTAATGTCACCTTCGTTGACACCAAACACAACTTGAACTTGGAAACTGTCTTTAAGTATCGGGCATTTTTATCACTTCCCAGAGTTCCTCTTTAGATTAGCTGTCATACATTTCTTTTTCTCTCCAGATGAATCTCATAGCGCCTCTATAATATTCAGGTCTGGACACTGGTGAGGCCATTTCGTTACTGTCAGTGTTTCTCTCCAAATAGGATTTCACTGCATTAGCAGTGTGTTTTCGGGCTGAAAAATAAAACAATTACCAACAAGTGCTTTTCTGAAGGAATGACATAAATGAAACCCTGCCTGTGTTTTTAGCATTCATTTTTACCATAATTTCATACAGTATTCAGACAGGACTCCAGCATGTTTCACCAAAATTATTCATTCTTTTACATGTCATAACCTAACCATCTCTAACCTAAATTTGGTCACTAACCTAAATTTGGCTAAAAATCGTGAGAAATAATTATACAGTATATGGTCATTATATGGTATAGTACCATCCCCTAAACAACAAAGGTAATGGTGGCCTAAAACGTTTGCACAGATCTATATTTCAATACATCAACTTTTGATGTCAGCATAGAGGTCGGGTAAAAATATAATATATATATATATATTTTGAACATTTTAATTACACAGAAAAGGGTTTAATATGTAAATGATTAGAGCAAGGGTGGCCAAACTCGGTCCTGGATGGCCGGTGTCCTGTTGATTTTTACTCCAACTTGCCTCAACAGACTGCAAAGATGTTTCTAGAAAGCCTAGGAAGAGCTTGATTAGCTAGCCGAGGTGTGTCTGATTGGGGTTGGAACTAAACTTTGCAGGACATCAGCCCTCTAGGACCAAGTTTGGGCACCCCTGGATTAGAGCATAAATATATGTTATATATTGTGTTGAACTGCTGTATGTATTTGGTAGGCACAAATATATTACAGTATGCTGTAATGTGACTAAAATAAGACTTCTTGTCTGTGTATAATATATAATAATAATAATAATAATAATAATAATAATAATAATAATAATAAAACTAATAATAATAATAATATAATAATAATAATAATAATAATAATAATAATAATAATAATAATAAATTATTTAATTTATCACTCTTTAAGAATGACTATTTTTCCTTATATTTTTTATCTATAATAATAATTGTCTACTTTCTTTACTAATATTTTCTATACTAATTATTATCCCAGATTTTGTTTTTGAAAAATCATGAAAAATGTTTGAAAAAAGATTTTAACCAACTGAAAATGTTTAATTGAAACACTTTTTATTGTTTATAAATTATTTTGTGGAAAAACTGTAATACTGTATGTTTAATAAAATAAATGTATTGTTTTAATAAATTTTAAAAAGGCGTAATAAAAATATATATTATATCTCAAATTAAGTGAAAATTATACACATTAGGGAGAATGACAGACTTTCAAAAACAATAGAAAAATTAAACATTAAATATTAAACTACAGTTGAAGTCAGAATTATTAGCCTCCGTTTGAATTTTTGTTTCTTTTTTAAATATTTCCCAAATGATGTTTAACAGAGCAAGAAAATTTTCACAGTATGTCTGATAATATTTTTTTCTTCTGAAGAAAGTCTTGTTTGTTTTATTTCGACTAGAATAAAAGCAGTTTTTAATTTTTTAAACACCATTTTAAGGACAAAATTATTAGCCCCTTTAAGCTATATTTTTTTTCCGATAGTCTACAGAACAAACCATCATTATACAATAACTTGCCTAATTACCCTAACCTGCCTAGTTAACCTAATTAACCTAGTTAAGCCTTTAAATGTCACGTTAGGCTGTATATAGTTTTAAAAATATCTAGTAAAATATTATTTACTGTCATCATGGCAAAGATAAAATAAATCAGTTATTAGAAATTAATTAATAAAACTATTATGTTTAGAAATGTGTTTAGAAAATCTTCTCTCCGCTAAACAGAAACTGGGGAAAAAATATACAGGGGGCTAATAATTCAGAGGGGCTAATAATACTGACTTCAACTATGTGTATATATATATATATATATACATATATAATACAGTAAAGATGTAAATAAACATTATTTTTAAATTATTAAATATTTTAAACTTGACTTTTAATGTAATTGTAATATTGTAATAATCATTGCTGGATTTGTGTTGCAATATAAAAATTTAATAAAATGAAGTGCATGTATTTTTAATGTGAAAGCCATTTCTAGTATTACATTTCAATGCAGAGTGATCCACAATGCAAAATCACTCATGCCAGGATGAAATATTTGGGTCACACCATCCACCCCTATTCAACATTCCTAAAACAAAGCCTTGTCTTATTATTTAGGATGAATTGCATTCACTTGAAGTGATTCGCTTTTATTTTATTAGAAAGCCGCTGCAGAAATCTGTAAATTCTTCGAAAGTAGATGAGCGAGCGAGACCTCCCGCCATGACTTATCTGCTTTTCATTACAGTTCCGCCTGTAGACACCATTGTTTCATAATGAAGAAATATATTTCCCCTCTGCATCGCCTTCATTTGCGTTGGTGTGTTGAGGAAAGGCAGCGTGAGGGAGACACCGGAGATTATGACATAAAGAAAAGCCCTGAAGATTGGGCTGAATTGCTTAGAAATGCAGACGGTTTGATATATTCATGCATGCAGAACGAGTCTGTCAGCCTCCAAAGTCTGCAGCTTTAGCACATCACATAACAGGCTTCTACTGAAATAAAATTAGTAATAATATTAATATTAATAATAACACATGAAGAAGAAGGTTTTTGAAAATTGAAATGTGTTTTCTACTTGAAAGAAAGAAAGAAAGAAAGAAAATAAAGACTTTTTATGTTATGAATACATTTTGATTTGAATAAATTCAGCTTATTATGTTTTCTATTAAATAATGTTTGAAAAATTTTCTTGGAAAAATGATCCTAAACGTTCATGTTATATATATATATATATATATATATATATATATATATATATATATATATATATATATATATACAGTTCTGTCTTGTTCTCGAATCTGATTGGCTGATAGCCGTGCAATATTGTATTGTAACAATCTCTTCACCCTTGTGTATTACTCCACCCACATAGAGTGAAAGCAGAGAAATAAACTCACTACAGTTTGACAAATATTGCAGCTGTTGGACAACATATTGTACTTTTGAGCCTTTTTCAGATTTCACATTCAAAATGTAGTTGTTTAGATTGTAACTATGCACTTTATTTATAAGGATAGTGCCTATTTTAAATAGTTATAATTTCGGAGATCGGCAGCCATCAGCCTGTCATACAGAGCAGGGCAAAGACGGTTGCACCACAAGATGGCGACAGAACGCATAATATGCCCTTAGGGGGAAAAACTGAGCGTTTTCTTTTTGTATTTCTAACTACAGCTGATCAAATCATTATAAATCAGGTAAGTGACATTCTAAGTCGATCTCTCACTTTTGTGTGTTGTAGTGCTGTATTTATACCATAGTAATCTGGGAGTGTTTGCTTAGCTTTGGCTTTTTCTGGGTTATTTATTGTGATATCCCAATTGCAACAGAGAAATATTGGGAAATCTCTGTAGATTGATGGCATTTCAAGCCGTTAAGCCTTATCATCCTAAAATGTCAGCAAAATCACCTGTTTTGTCATCGCTTTAGACATTATGCAAAAGAATCATTCAATTAGCTATAAAGTGATGTTTGTGAATGAGAAATGGTTTCTGCTGTCGGCTGCAGATGTAAATGACTTGTGGAAGAAAGTAGTTCCTTATGCAAAAGGTTTTGTGAGACTCTCCGTGTTTGATTTTTTTTTTTAAATATATACACAATTATGCCATCAAACTGTTGTATAAATGTAATTTCACACTCGTAGCAGTGCGATATGGCTGTATATTGTCACTGGTGGGACGTCACTCGGCCTGCTGCCTTGAGCCAACGCAAACGTCCCACCAGTGCCGATATACAGCCATATTGCACTGCTGCTCATGTGATATTGTTTATAGATATTGTTCATATATATACAGTGTATGTATATATATATATATAGTGTTCTTTATGTTTTATCACCACTTGAATTCAGATCAGTTCCATAAAAAGTTTTCTACTTTAGAGAATGAATGAAAGAAAGAAAGAAAGAAGGAAGGAAGGAAGAAAGAAGGAAGGAAGGAAGAAAGAAAGATTTTTATTCAAATCGGACTGTAAAGACTTTTATTATGCTATGAAAGAGTTCTCTTTTGATTAGAATACATTTTGTAATTGAATCTATTCTAAAGAATTATAGAAAAAGATTTTGAAAAAGGATCCTAAACATTCATCATTGACATCATGAGCCTGAGAGACTTTTAAAAATGTTGAATTTTTTTTTTTTAATTATTCAAAAAATTCTATATTTATAGCCATTTTTCTGTGTATTGACTTCTACTGTCATGAAGTATATGAGTCCCTCCCTATTGCACTTTTTCACATGCTGTGGGAATGCAGTGAAGCACCAGAGATTATGACTTAAAGAAATGCCCTGAAGATTGTTTTGAATTACTTAGAAATGCAGACGGATTGTATATATATTTGTGCATGCAGAACGAGTCTGTCAGCCTTCGAGGTCTGCAGCTTTAAAACATCACTACATGCTTCTCTTGAGAGGCGAATAAAAAAAAAAGAAAAAGAAATGTGTCGGCTGTCATGGAAATCTATAGGCATTTTTCAGCGTTTCTCAGGCTTGGAGTCCAGAGGGAGGTTTGCAGGAATGAGATGTGGTCCGGGTGACGGGCTGATGACAGCGGGCAGCCGCGGATATTGATCTGCCATCTGTCACACCGGCCCACTCTTGAAAAAAAAAAAAACGCTCCAAAGTGTTTCGCAACACGCATCTTATTTTTCATTTTCAGACGCTCTTCTGTTACGCCGCCGCTCTGACCGAGAACTGTGCTGTGTTTGTGTACTAGTGTAGCTGGAGATTAATGAAATCAATAACTTCCCCCAAAATATTCAGCATGCTTCTTTCAGCCGATAAATATCCACATGAAGCAATGCAGGCTTTGTCCTTTGGTGTTAATGGAACAGTTTACCATTTTTAAAGTGTATAAGTACAGAGTTTTGGCTTGAATATATTGTTTTTTTTTTGTGGGGGAAATGCTATTTGGAAATCTATTGCATATTATTTATTTTTACTGTATTTAATACAGTAAAAATTTTTATAAGTCTTGTCAGTTCATCAAGATTCTTTGGATTCATCTTCAATGCCTCCACCCTCATCATACCCCAGACATGCTCAATAATGAGCATCACTGGTGACTGGGCTGGCCAATCCTGGAGCACATTGACCTTCTTTGCTTTCAGGAACGCTTTACCAAATGATCAACTAGAAGTCTAGTTATTATTTGTTGCCTTTCCACTGAGATCGACGACAAAACTTTTGTCAGGTAGTGTATATCATTATATAGATTACGTAATTAAGCTATGAATTAATATAAGAGATTATATTATGTAATCAGATTCCAAAAATACTTGTATTTAGATTGTCATGTTTGCTTCTGATTTTAGGGACACAATAAATCCATAAACGGACTAAATATTACAAAGTTAGGTAAATAAAATATATGAATGTAATCCTTAAAAATTTATCTAAAATTGTAATCTAGATTACATTATTGACATTCAGTTAATAAATATTTGGAAATATTTTTAATGAATGAAATGAATAAAATAAATCACACTTTACAATAAGGTTGTATTCTTTAATGCATTTACTAACATTGGATAAACAATAAACAAAACGTTTATTACAGTATTTATTCCTCGGCGTTAACGTTAACGAATGAAAATAAGATCATTATTAGTTGATGTTAAATCATGGTACTTTAACTAATGTTAACAAGCATGAGTTTGAATTGTAATATTGCATTAGTAAATGCTGTACAGTAGCTACGTTTCCATCCCAAAATGCAAATTAAATTCATGCACAAAACTAGAATATCGTATAAAAGACGTGCGAATAAAGCAGCATTTCCATCCAACGAGTCAAGAGAACAAAATCGTCACTTCCTGATTAACTGGCACCAAATATTAAAAGTAAAAGCGTAATTTGCTGTGTTAGGAGAAGCTGCGTGAATCTTTTCTTCATTTAATAAATGACTTGCGCCTCAGAAGACAGTATGCCGACACGCAATGAACACGTGGTGGCATTTGAAGGTGTGAGACGCGGAGCGCAGATACTTAATTCTGGAGGTCATTAATAATATCATAACACTAATACTGAAATGGTTAAGGCGTTTTAAAAGGACCAAAACAACATTTCAGATGTTTTACAGTGTGTTCAGCATGCTGGTTTGTCCATTTCACACACATTTTTATCACCACATGATGTCTTATAACAAAATCACATGACTTTTTTTTTATGCACATTCTGGAATTTGTTCGGTAAAAGTTTTTTTCGTCGTAGTTTATGTGCATCTTTTCTTATCGAATAAAACATTGATCCTACTCAGTTTTGCACATTTTCAAAATGTATGCGCATTTAGGCATTTCCATCAACTATTTTTTAAGCGCATATCCAACATGCAAATAAAAATGTGGATGGAAACATCGCTTATAAATGCTGTACAAGTATTGTTTATTATTATAGTAGTTCAAGTTAGTAAATGAATTAACTAACATTAACTAATGAAACCTTATTGTGAAATGCAACCAATTTAGGTCCTCGCTGAATACAAGTCTTTAAATAATAATTACATAAACTTTAGAAAGTATCACAGTTTCAAACAGATGTTGTTTTTTTCACACACAAATATTACCAGATAATTAGTACAGTTTCCACAGTAATGGCTCAAGTTTGTATTTTTTTACACACTTCATTTCATTGAAGCTTTACAATATCAATAATCAAATGCAGTTTGTTCGCGATCTCGATCACTAATACTGAAATAAAACCATTTATTGGGCACAAATGTGTTAAATTAATGCTTTTAAGTGTCTGCTCGGGTCGTATATAATGTTGTCACCGTGCTGCTGTAATGTCCAACCAATGTTTTTGTTGCGGAAGCAAAAGCAAGGACTGACTGGAGGAGGACCGGCTTGATCTGGCCAATGGCAGCAGGATTACAAACACCTGCCAGCGCCAAATAAATAGATTTACTTCTAAAAGGCTTAACGTTACAGTATGTATTAAATACATTTACGAAGACAAAAACGAAGGACATTTTTGCTATAATTTTAGTTAGTTTTAGTTAGTTTTGTATGTACACAATACAGTTTCAGTTAGTTCTCTCATTTTTATTTTTATTTTAAATAAATAGTTTTTTCAATTCTAGTTTTTGTTTTTTTCATTCGTTTTCGTTAACTATAATAACCTTGTCCCCATGTTGGCGTGGGTTTTCTCCAGGTGCTCCGGTTTCCCCCATAGTCCAAAGACATGCGCTATAATTGAATTGGATGAATTAAATTGGGCGTAGTGTATGAGTGAGCATGTGAATGAGAGTTTATGGGTGTTTCCCAGTACTGGGTTGTGGCTAGAAGGGCTTTCCTGCATAAAACATATGCTGGAATAGTTGGTGGTTCATTCCGCTTAGCCGAAGCAAAATGAATGAATGATAAGCACTCAAAGTTTCCCCCTTTGCAAATGGTCTTGGTTACAAGCCAAGCTTTTTAACTTTCGAGCCCCACCTCTTGATGCCAATTGGCAGGAATTGGAATTAAGCTCAAATCTCCATTTAGAAACCAGAAAACTCCTCATTTGAGAAGGTTGAAGCACCTTAGACCTCTTATAGAACGACCTGTTTTGCTTCATTCTGGTTAAATCCTAAATCTCTTGGTGTTCATTTCAAGACTTTTTTTGAGCTGTTGTACACCACACAGACCGCATGCTGAAGCTCGACCCCAAATTCTCTGCACTTTACCATCCCAAAAGTTCATATTTCTCTCTGTTTGTTTGGTTTTCTGCACAAACAGGAAATAAATGGCGAAGAACGCGCGCTGGAAAGAGAAGGGTGGAGAAATGGTTTGTACTTGAGAGTGTAATGCTCAGCATTTGTCAGCTGTTCTGTCAAGTGTGACCAGTATTAGTTTGGATGTTTGACACCTCTTTTGTCTTGAGAAGTGGAGCTTTAGATGTTTAAAAAGATTTGTTTCTTTTAATGTGTCTGCTGTTTTTGGTGCTATTGTTACCCGGTGTTGTTTTGCACCTATTCGCTGATGTTTTTAACATGCTGTATATTGCGCGTAAAAATGGTTTAAAAAAATAAACTGTTATGATGGCACGGTGGCTCAGTGGTAAGCACTGTCGCCTCACAGCAAGAAGGTTGCTGCGATGAGTCCTGGCTGGGCCAGTTGACGTTTCTTTGTGGAGTTTGCATGTTCTCCCCGTGTTGGCGTGGGATTCCTCTGGGTGCTCTGGTTTCCTCCAGACATGCGCTATAGGGGAATTGAATAAACTAAATTATCCGTAGTGTGTATGTGTGTGTGTGAATTTGCATGGAATTGCTCAAATGCAGGTGATGGTCTATTATCCAATACAAAATACAGATATTATTGTTTTTCTAGAGCTTAGATTTGTTAGTACTGTATAGGTTGATGGACATTCTGCTGTATAAGCTGCTGGTTGTCTTTGTAGGGACGTGTTTATTAGTCTGTATTCTCTTGGGTGCATTTTGTGCCCCTCGACTACACGAATAATGACACGAAACCGGTAGATGAAGCACAGCCCAGTGAATCTGCTGTCTCTGTGGACCCCGAGGAACTCCATGAGGAAAGCCTGCAGCATTTGCTCATAGTTACATATTCATTTGATATTTTATGATAAATTTGGAAACGCAATTCCCAAATGAGACATGACAACAGCTCTAACAGTGTTAAATTTACAGTATCAAGTGATTATTTTGTACTAACTTACATAAAATTGCTTTCAAATGATAATATGGCAGGTGAAACGGTGGCTCAGTGGTTAGCACTGTCGCCTTACAGTAAGAAGGTTGCTGGTTTGAGTTCTGGCTGGGTCAGTTAGCATTCCTGTGTGGAGTTTGCATGTTCTCCTCGTGTTGGCGTGGGTTTCCTCCGGGTGCTCCGGTTTCCCCCACATGTGCTATAGGGAAATTGAATAAACTAAATTGGCCGTAGTGTATGTGTGTGTGTGTGAATGGGTGTGCATGGATGTTTCCCAGTACTCGGTTGTGGCTGGAAGGGCATCCGCTGTGTAAAACATATGCTGGATAATTTGGAAGTTCATTTTGCTCTGGCGACCTTTGATGGATAAAGGGATTAAGCCGAAGGAAAATGAATGAATGAATGATAATATAGCAGGTTTAACTGATGCAAAATGGCTTTGTATTTGTTTGATTGATGAAAAATCATTTTACCAACTTTTTTTGGAAGATAATGCTGTGCAATGCTGCAGTTGTAAATAATCATCTTTATATGTGTTTACTAAACAGATTTTTTTGTTATGCACTGTTATATACTGGATCACAAAACCAATCATGCAGGTAATTTTCTTAAATTTGAGATTAATTCATTATTTGAATAACTTTCCATTGATTTATTTTTGTTCCATTGGTTTTGTTATGATAATTGTTATGTATTGCCAAGATTTCAAAAATTCTGAGGGTTCTTAAGTCTTAAAAATGCATTTTACTAGTAATTTTTTATTAATATTATTAATAAAATATTACTAATATTACACATTACTAATAAAAAAATTAATAAAAATGTTTTGATGTATTTACGGAATAAAATTTACAAGACATGTTCATGTAACTCAAAAGTTTACTTTTGCTGCTTGTTCAAACTCCTTATTTAAAATGAGTTTAAACAACACAATTCTTAGGTTTTTTGGGGGGACAACTTAATTGTTTTATGTTGAATCCACCTAAATTTGTAAAAACGATTAAGTTAACTTATTTGATTTGTGTTGGGACAAAATTGTTCAGTAAATGTGATCTTTACTATAAATAATAAAATTAAAAAATAAAAAAAATAAATAAATAAATAAATAAAATAAATAACATTTAAAAAATAAAATAAAATTAAATAAAATTAAATTAAATTAAATTAAAATTTCCCAGTTCGTTTGACAAGTGTGAGTGCTCCGAATTGGGACCCAGGCACGATTCAATTGGCCAGCCCTGGCCCGGTTGGAAATGGTGTGCCAGAGCGCAGTTTGGTTGGGCTTTGGCGCGGTACGCTTGTAGTGTGAGTGCAAAGCGCACCTGATCGCAAAACTGAAGATGCAACGTCAATTTTGAGGGTTGTTTCATATGGATTTATAAATCATTCTTACTTTTTAATTAACACGAAATGTCATGGTTTATTAAAGATACAAACCCCCTGCTGCATGACAGCTGCCACCTTCAGCAAACCTCCTAATACCTGCAGCATGATGACTTTAAGAAAATTTATGTGCATCAAAATTGTTGGTTCAGCAAAAGATTTGACTGTGTGTCACTGCATCCCAAACAACTTAAACTAATACAAACAATATACAGTAACTAAAGCAATCTTTATTGTACTGCCCAAGAGCACTTCTCTTCTGTTAAACTAAACATTTGTATCATCGATGACGTAAGCGTGCTCAGGCTGAGATAATAAAATAACAGTGTGAGTGCAGGCCGAGGTGGAAAGGGGACAATCGCACCTGGGAACAGTTCAAGACAACTGTGCCTAGTGCACCCTGAGACATACATATTAAATAAGTAGTGTTGAATAGATATATGAATATGATTTGTGCATATTTATAGGAATGCATTACAACAGAATGACAACAGTTTGGGATGATCTTATTAAGTCTTATCTGATTTAAGCAGGTCAGATCTTTTCTATTTTAAATAATCGAGGTGTCTTATTGCTGTATATACAGTTGAAACCAGAAGTTTACATACACTGTATAAAAAGACACATAACCATTTTTTTTAAATGTCAAATGTTAAATGTGACTAAACTTTTTCTATTTTAGGTAAGTTCGGATTATCATTTTTTTTGCTTAATAGCAGAATAATGAGAGAGATATTTTTAGAGAATTTTTTACAACTTTTCTTGAAAGTCAAAAGTTTACATACAATAAGATTACTATGCTAGATGATGCTGTCAGGGTTTTGGAAGTTTCTGATTGGCCAATTGACAACATTTGAGTTAATTGGAGACACAACTGTAGATTAATATTTAAGGGAAACCTCAAACACACTGCTTCCTTGTGTGACAACATGGGAAAATCAAAAGAAATCAGCCAAGACATCAGGAAGTGAATTGTGGACCTCCACAAGTCTGGTTCTTCTTTGGGTACGTTTTCTTGATGCCTGAAGGTGCCACATTCATCAGTTCAAACAATTTTATGCAAGTATAAACAACATGGGAATGTCCAGCCATCATACCGCTCAGGAAGGAGAAGGATTCTGTTTTGCAGAGATGAATGTGCTATGGTGCGAACTGTGTGTACCAACCATAAGCTGGCTGTGTGTATCAGCCATAAAGACCAGCATTACATGTGGAGGACAAAGGGGGAAGCTTACAAGCCTTGGAACACCATCCCAGTTGTGAAGTATGGCGGTGGCAGCCTCATGGTGTGGGGGTGTTTTGCTGCAGGAGGGACTGGTGCACTTCATAGAATAGTTGGCATCATGAAGAAAGAACATTCTGTAGGAATATTAAAGCAACATCTCAAGACATCAGCCAGGAAATTAAAGCTTGGTCACGAATGGGTCTTCCAAATGAACCATAACCCTAAGCATACTGCCAAATTAGTTAAAATGTGCTTTAAGGACAACAGAATGAATGTTTTGGAGTGGCCATCATAAAGCCCTGACTCAATCCTATAGAAAATTTGTGGGCAGAGTTGATAAAGTGTGTGCGAGCAAGACAGCCTACAAATCTGACTCAGTTACACCAGTTCTGTCAGGAGGAATGGGCCAAAATTCCTGCAAACTATTGTGAGAAGCTTGTGGAAGGATACCCAAAATGTTTGACCCAAGTTATACAGTCTAATGGCAAAGCTAAAAAAATACTAATAAAATGTATTTAAACTTCTGACTGTCGAGAAATTAATGAAAAATTTCCAAATAAAAAATTCTCTCCTTATTCTAGCATTTAGCAAATGTAAATAATTTTGTTAATCCTAATAGACCAAAATAGTAAACGTTCAGTATGATTTATCATCAGAATTTTTTTTTTTAAATAGTTATGTCTTTTTTTTAGAGTGCATGTAAACTTCTGGTTTCAACTGTATATGGCTTTTATTAAATAATGGCCACATATGGGTCTCAGATTCAGATATGGGTCCCCATATGGAAGCAACTCTTTGAGTGAGAAGTGCTTTTCTTATTAGTCAAGCGGCTGGAGGATGTCTTAATTTTGCATAAACCGCCCTCACCAAAGCACAAATTATAGAACAGAATGTTGAATATTAAAGCGCAATGAGCATCAAAAGATGACAGATTGGAGAAAAGAACATTAAAAGTGTTATCCATATTTAAACTCTTTTGAAGTGCACTAAATGCCATTAAGAGTTAATGGCCAGGGTAACTTTTGGGAATGTTAGTCGGAAAAGTTGGGAACTGATGGAACCAGGCTCCTCAACAGATGCTGTATTGGAAATCCCATTTATTTTTCTCCATGGAGGAATTGATTGAAATCATTTAAGCTGGCATAGATTGTCTTTTCTTTGTGTTTCTTGACCATATTAAGAGAAAAAATATAGGGTAGAGCTAGATTTTGCCTTTTGTGCAATGTTTGGACGTTTGTGGTTTGCTTTTGTTGGATCTCATGTGAGTGACAGGTTGATCCCGGCCTCAGAGAATATAACAAAACATTAAACACTAACAGATCTCCTTCTATTGTTTAAAAAAACACTAAAGACTATAGATATACAAAGATGGTTCACTCGCATTACTATTAATTGCGTAAATTAGACACAATCTCATGGCAATTCGTAACTTTTAGATTTATTGGTGATATCATATTATTTTTGTATGATCGCATTGGTACATTTTAGTAGGATTTGCTCATCCACCAATAAGGGGTGGGGTTAGGGGTGGAGTTTGGAGACGCCCTTTTTTAGAAATTTGTACAAATTAGCCACTTTTTGACTATGTAAATTAATTGTGTTTTCTAGTAAAGTAAACGCGTAAATTAGACAATGTCATGGCAATTCGTAACTTTTTGATTTAGTGACTAATTTGTATAAATTGTTTACAATCATATTAATACATTTAATATGATTTGGTCATCCCCCAATGAGTGTTAGGGGTGGTGTTTGGAGACACGCCCCCTATTAGAAATCACACAAAATAAGTCGTATGAATTTTTATGAATTAGCCACATTTCGGACAATATTCAAAAATTACGTTTTCTCGTAAATTAAATGCTTATATTAAATGCAATCACATGGCAATTCGTAACTTTTAGATTTATTGATGAGTTTATAATAATTTGCATGATTGCATTTGTCCATTTTAGTACGATTTGCTCATTCACCAATGAGGGGTGGGGTTAGGGGTAAAGACTGGAGACACGGCCTTTTTTAGAAATTACACTAAAGTTGTATTAATTTGTATGAATTAGCCACTTTTTTGACTATGTTAAAGTAATTACGTTTTCTTGTAAACGCATAAATTAGACACAATGTCATGACAATTCGTAGCTTTTTGATTTAGTGGCTAATTTGTATTCATTTTTACAATCTTATTCATACATTTTAATATGATTTGGTCATCCCCTAATGGGTGTTAGGGGTGGAGTTTGGAGACACACCCCCTTTTAGAAATCACACAAAATAAGTCGTATGAATTTTTATGAATTAGCCACTTTTCGGACAATATTCAAAAAAAATTACATTTTCTCGTAAATTAAACAAGTATATTAGATGCAATCTCATGGCAATTCTTAACTTTTAGATTTCTTGATGAATTTATAATAATTTGTATGATCGCATTTGTACATTTTAGTGCGATTTGCTCATTCACCAATGAGGGGTGGGGGTTACTTTTTAGCAATTACACAAAATAAGTTGTATTAATTTGTATGAATTAGCCACTTTTTTGACTATGTTAAAGTAATTACGTTTTCTTGTAAAGTAAATACGTAAATTAGACACAATGTCATGGCAAGTCGTAACTTTTTGATTTAGTGGCTAATTTGTATAAATTTTTACAATCATATTCATACATTTTAATGATTTGGTCATCCCCAATGAGTGTTAGGGGTGGAGTTTGGAGACATACCCACTTTTAGAAATCACACAAAATAAGTCGTATGAATTTTTACGAATTAGCCACTTTTCAAGCAATATTCAAAAATCATTACGTTTTTTAGTAATTTAAACTTGTAAATTAGATGCAATCTCTGCAATTTGTAAGATTTTAGATTTATTGGCAAATTCGTATTGATTTGTATGATCGCATTTGTACATTTTAGTATGATTTAATCATCCACCAATGAGGGGTAGGGTTAGAGGTGGAGTTCGGAGACACGCCTCCTTTTAGAAATCACATGTAAAATAATTACATTTTCTAGTAAATTAAACATGTTAATTTGACTCAGTCTCACAGCAATTCGTAACTTTTTGATTTAGTAACTAATTTGTATTGATTTGTACATTTTAATATGATTTTAAGTGATTTTTAAATGGAATTAGTTGTATGAGTTTTTACGAATTAACCACTTTTCTGACAATATGTAAAACAAGTATATTTTCTCTTAAATTAAACTTGTATATTAGACACAATCTCATATCAATTCATAACTTTTTGATTTAGTGACTAATTTGTATTAATTTGTACAATCTCATTTGTATATTTTACTATGATTTGGTCATTCCCCAATTAGGGTTAAGGGTAGGGTTTGGAGACATGCCTCCTTTTAGAAATGACACAAAATAATCATATGAATTTGTACGAATTAGCCATTTTTCTAACAATATGTACAATAATTACATTACCTCATACATTAAATGTTTAAATTAGACATAGTCTTACAGCAATTCGTTACTTTTTGATTTAGTGGCGAATTCATTTTATTTTGTACGATCGGTCCGGTTAGCGGTGGGGTTTGGAGACACGCCCCTTTTAGAAACCACTCAAATTAAGTCGAAATAATTTGTACAAAATAGCTACTTTTCTGGCAATATGTAAAATAATAAAATTTTCTTGTAAATTAAATACATAAATTATACGCAGTCTCACTGCAATTCGTAACTTAGGGGGTTTGTAGACACGCCTCCTTTTAGAAGTCACACAAATTAAGTTGTGGTGAATTCGTATAATTTGTACGATCTCTTTTGTACATTTTAGTATGATTTGGTCATCCACCAATGAGGGTTACGGGTGGAGTTTGGAGACACGTCATATGAATTTGTACAAATTAGCCACTTTTCTGACAATATGTAAAATAATTATATTTCCTTGTAAATTAAACATGTCAATTTCAATCTCATGTCATTCGTAACTTTTTGATTTAATCGCTAATTCGTATTCATTTGTATGATCTTATTTGTACATTTTAGTATGATTTGGTCATCCCCCAATGACGGGTAGGGTTAGGGGTGGAGTTAAGAGACACGCCTCCCTTTGGAAATCACACAAATAAAGTCATATGAATTTGAACGAATTAGCCACTTTTCTGACAATATGTAAAACAATTACATATTCTCGTAAATTGAACGCTTACATTTGATGCAAGCTTACGGCAATTCGTAACTTTGATTTGTAACTTTTCTGACAATAAGTAAAATATTTATGTTTCCTCATGAGAATCATGTCCTCCAGCCATATTAGCCAATCGCCAATCTTTATAGCTTCGGGGGAGGGGTTTGTACAGGTTCGCTTGTTTGTTATGGTGACTATTGCGTTCTTGCCCTGCTTTTTCTATTTTTGTCTAACCAAGCTTTAATCTAGTACAGTTTTAGTCAATGTTTTGTCTAATTTTCATCATGTAGCATAATGGCTAAATGCAGAATCACAATTACTTTGCTCAAAACTGCAATAATCACATCAATTGTTGTCATTTAAGTAAAACCATTCATATTTCATCAGAATTATTGCACAGATAAGCACAAATTCAAGAGAAAGTCAACTAAAACTTTTTAGTTTTTTAATAGTCTTTATGCCATATACAGTTGAAGTCAGAATATTAGCCCCCCTGAATTATTAGCCCCCCTGTACATTTTCCCCCCAATTTCTGTTTAACGGAGAGAAGATTTTAACACATTTCTAAACATAATAGTTTTAATAACTCATCTCTAATAACTGATTTATTTTATCTTTGCCATGGTGACAGTAAATAATATTTTACTAGATATTTTTCAAGACACTTCTATACAGCTTAAAGTGACATTTAAAGGCCTAACTAGGTTATTTAGGTTAACTAGGCTGGTTAAGGTAATTAGGCAAGTTATTGTATATCGATGGTTTGTTCTGTAGACTATCGAAAAAGAATTTAGCTTAAAGGGGCTAATAATTTTGATCTTAAAATTATGTTTAAAAAATTTAAAGCTGCTTTTATTCAAGCTGAAATCAATCAAATAAGACTTTCTCTTGAAGAAAAAAATATTATCAGACATACTGTGAAAATTTTCTTGCTCTGTTAAACATCATTTGGGAAATATTTAAAAAAGAAAAAAAATCAAAAGGGGGCTAATAATTCTGATGTCAACTGTATATTAACATACTTTCTAATTTATGAAAATTAGAAAAATGGCACACACAAAATCCTTTCAGCATTGGTCTGGCTGCATTTGCATATATTAAAACTTGCGTTTGGCTGAGCAATGGACGTGCACATTTTCTACTTGCATTTTCATACTATTTTCTACTAAGTGCCTCAATGAACCCATTGAGAATGAACCCAATAATGCACCGAATGACGAGTACCCACAGAGATACTACTACCCACACACAGACACACAAACACACACACAAACCACAGACATAACTCATTAATGTGACTAATATCCAGCACCCCACTGTGTCTCACCACAACAAAGACTTCTGTGCGCGAGAGAAGAGCTCATTTACACACTTTAATGTCTAATCACACAACGCCTGCCACACCGACAGAAATATCCTCCAATCACACACAAATGTCTATCAGATACGATTATGAGCACATCCAATTGAATTACAGCGTAGCCAATGGAAGCTATTTCACAGTCCACTGCTCGGTACAAATGACATCGGGCAAATGGCAGGATTGTTATCTGGGCTTATCTGAACCTGAGATTCACTCTGATAAACCTTTATTCTACCTGGATAATGATTTGACTAACTCCCTCTGTCTTATTCTCTTTCTCTTTTTCAGAGATCGAAAAGGTTCAGAAAGACGAAGACAAAGAGGACGAGAAGTTCATCGATGTGGTCATCAACAAGAACATGAAACTGGGACAAAAGGTTTTGATCCCCGTAAAACAGTTTCCCAAAGTGAGTACGACAACGATTTTTTAAGTTTATAGTATGGTGGAGTAGGTTAAAACCAACTTGTTACTTAAACCAATGTTCAAATATTTGGAACTGTAAGCTCTTTTAAATATTTTGAATACTTTAAATAATAACCATACTGTACAGCAGTATTATTATTACCATTAAAAAGCTGCTTTCTATTTAGATATTGGTTAAAATTAAAATTTATTCCTATAATTCAAAGCTTAATTTTCATCATTGCTACAGTAATCAGTGTCATGTAAACTTGCAGAAATCATTCCAGTATGCTGATTTGAAGAAAAATGTTGTGCTGCTTATTATTTTGTGTCCTATTTTTTCAAAATAAAGTTGCCAGGAGAAACAAAAAGTGGGTTTCACACATAGACGGTAAAAGATATGGACGTATTATCCGTGACGTCACCCATAGATTTCTGAAGAACGCAAACGAAGCTACCAGTAGGCGTGGCCAACCGTCGCCATTTTGTTCACGCGTCCTCACACTGACCGGGGGATACCAATTAAGGGCAAAGAGGCGGAGTGTGAGCGAAGCTACAGACGCCTGCTAGCATTTTGCTTAGACTGGCTTTTCTTTGGGAGAAACGCTTAATACGGCTCGTTTGTGTTCTGACCACATGTGCTTGGTTGTACACACTATCAATAAAGTGTTTAGTCTTTTAAAACACTGTTTTTAGCAACTAAGCCTTGTTCTTATGACGTTTTTTCTACAGGTGGAAAACCCGAATTACTTCCAAACACTTCAAATTTAGTCTGTGTTAGTAAATGCAAGGCTATTGATGAAATCCAGGCATAACACTGTATGACAACGCTTCAGAAGATTGTTCAATAGCCTAGAGCTAATCAATCTGTCAGATTCTGGAGTGCGTTACAGGTCTAAATAAAATTATAAATGATAAATGATCATAAATAAAACAAATACATGTATAGAGATGGTATATAAGTATATCATTTCACTCACCTGGGAAATAGAGGCCACGTGAAGGGTTTGTGAGCACAATAAAGTGCACACAGCATGCCATATCTTCTGATAATTGTAAGAAATAATTCCAAAAAAGCAATTGACTGTGTAAAGCCACATAAAACAAAACAAAAATATAATGTATATGCCTAGCTCAGTGGCTAATCAGCCGGAATCAGCTGAGGTGAAGTGACGGCGACCACTCCTAGCTGTCACTCAAGTGGCCACGCCCTTAATTATGCAGACTTAATATAACCTTATATAAAGGAAACGGATGAGTTATAAAAAAAATTCACCCCCTCACAGTTGTCATGAAGGGTAATTTTAGCTATATGAACCTAAATCGTTCTTTGTACCAGGCTGTAAACACCTTTTTTTTATGCTGTAAAGTTGGCCCTTTTAAAAGTGAGGTCAATAGAAATTTGCTCTATTATGGAATCAAATCAAATCAAATCACTTTTATTGTCACATCATCAGCAGCACGTGTGCTATGATGAGTGAAAAGCTTAGGTGCTGGCTCCAGACAGTGCAAAATATAGACAGTGTAAATACAACGACAGTGCAAAATACAGACAGTGCAATATACAACAACATACTCACAAAAAAACAAGACAATGTAAAATTGACAATGTTGACAGCGATACGTACGATGGAAAGGTGTACACATAGTTGTAGGCAGTATTGTTTTAAGTATGGATTTGTTAAAGTGCAGTGCATGCTACCTCTTGATGGTGTGCAGTGCGGGGGTATGGAAGAGTTTGTGTGGGGTGTGTTAAGTGTTCATCAGCCTGATAGTCTGAGGGAAGAAACTTTCCTTCAGTCGGCTGGTGCGTGACCAGATGCTGCGGAACCGTCTGCCTGAGGGTAGCAGAGAGAAAAGTCTATGGCTTGGGTGGCTGGAGTCGCTGATGATTCTCTTGGCTTTCCTCATGCACCTCCTGGTATAGATGTCCTGGAGGGAGGGAAGCTCACCTCCTACTACGCGTCCAGCAGTTCGCACGATCCTATGTAGACCTTTGCGATTGCTGCTGGTGCTGTTTCCATACCAGGTGGTGATGCAGCCAGTGAGGATGCTCTCCACAGTGCAGGTGTAGAACGAGCGGAGGATGTGGGGGCTCATTCCAAACCTCCTGAGACACCTGAGGAAGAAGAGGCGTTGTTGTGCCTTCCTCAGCACTGCGTCTGTGTGGGCGGTCCATGTCAGATCCTCAGCGATGTGTACTCCAAGAAACTTGAAAGAGCTGACTCTCTCCACTGGTGTCCCGTTGATGGTGATGGGAGCGTGTTCTTTCTTCTCTCTCCTGAAATCCAGCACCAGCTCCTTGGTTTTGCTGATGTTGAGTGAGAGGTGGTTTTCCTGACACCACTGCGTCAGAGCGTGCACCTCCTCTCTGTAGGCCGTCTCATCATTATCCGTGATTAGACCCACCACCGTTGTGTCATCAGCAAATTTAACAATGACATTGGAGCTGTGTTTGGATGTACAGTCATGTGTGTACAGGGAGTACAGGAGTGGGCTGAGAACACAGCCCTGTGGAGCACCAGTGTTGAGGATCAGTGTGGATGAGGTGATGTTCATTCTGACCACCTGGCGTCTGCTTGACAGGAAGTCCAGGATCCAGTTGCACAGAAAGCTGTGTAGGCCCAGAGCCTGGAGCTTCACCACCAGCTTGGCAGGCACTATGGTGTTGAATGCTGAGCTGTAGTCCACAAACAGCATTCTCACATATGTGTTTTTGTTTTCCAGGTGAGACAGAGCAGTGTGCAAGGTGAAAGCAATTGCATCATCAGTGGAGCCAGGACTAGCAGAATTTTGATCAATTGCAGTGGTTTCACAATAATATCTTAGACCAGGGGTGCCTGAACTTTTTCTTATGAAGGGCAAAAAACCAAACTTGACTCAGGCTAGTTGGCTGAAGGTAGTTGCCATGGGTAATTTCCTAATTTATTTAATTATATTTCAAAAATAACTAGAAAACGTTGCTTTATATTAACTAATACAGCATTTTATATTTTATTTTATAATGAACTTATTACAGTCAAAACAACAACAATCTTATTTATGGCAGAATGGAGTTACACTTGTTTTTGCCTTGATTTGCTCACAGATGTAGTCCTCTATCCGTCGAGTGACATTATTTACATTTTAAAAAATCTGATTCATTTACAGTATTTAATTGAAACATTTAATTTAAGTTTTGTTGTAGCTCAGCAATAAACAACAAACAAAAAAAGGTACGTCAAATTATAAATTACAATCTCTTTTAAAGGCATTCTCCCCAACCCTCTCCATCCTTCTCACTCTCTTCTCAGATTGGATGGTGGGTCAACTCAAAGGTTAAAATGGGCCAACTTTGGCCCACATCTCTGTCTTAAACAAACCCATTTTGGTTTCCAAAGGACCATTTACTAAAATGTTCCTCGAAGAACATTTTGGGAATTTAAAGTACCTTTTCACACAATAAAGAACCTATCATGGATTGAAAAAGAATCAATGGATGTTTTCAGGATTTAAAGAATAGAAAATGAAAAAAGGAACAGCAATTATTTTAAACTGTTCGCCATCACCTCACGTATAGGGATATGCACCTACCTAACTTAAAATGATAACAGTTCTTGACACAAAAAAAATCTACCTGAACTACCTGAAGTTTTGATCATTCACACTGGTGAACATAAACGCACAAAACATTTTGCATAACCCTAAACACATAGCTATCCCGGACGAGCCCCCAATTTTATGTAACAATCCGCTCTTTTAAGTCGCAACATAAAAATGAGATCAAACACCAAAATATAATTAATACAAGTTATTTATTATAAGCAAGATGGCTCAATGGATAGCACTGTCCACTTACAGCAAGAAGGTCGCTGGTTTGAGTCCTGGCTTGGCCAATTGGCATTTCTGTGTGGAGTTTGCATGTTCTCCCCCTGTTCGCGTGGGTTTCCTCCGGGTGCTCCGGTTTCCCCCACAGTCCAAAGACATGCAGTATAAGTGAATTGAATAAACTAAATTGGCCGGAGTGTATTAGTGCATGTGAGAGTGTATGGGTGTTCCCCAGTACTGGGTTGCAACTGGAAAGGCATCCGCTGTGTAAAACACATGCCAGAATAGTTGGCGGTTCACTGTGGTGACCTTTGAAATAGAGACTAAGCCAAAGGAAAATAAATGAATGAATATTATAAACAAAACTAAGATAACAACCATCAGCCAAAGCAACAACCAAATGTTTAGGGATAATAAACAAATCACTTAAGGAATAATCACAACCAAACTTTAACTACATGATAGAAGAAATGCAAAACAAACCCATTTATAAATAAACATTTGTTGCTGTTTTTAATTGTTTAAGTTCATTTGATTGACTATGTAAAAATCAGTGGATACTATTTTACTGGGTAAAATTGCTACTTTTTGTTTTGGTCATTATCAATGCACTGTCACTTTGTGAAGTTTATGTATAAACAAATTTCGAGAGGATCACGTGCTCATGATTGTTCTCAGCTGTTCCAGCATCAGCTCATGATCGATTATCCAATCAGATGACTCCTAACTCACTATAAATAACCAGAGTTTTCTTATCTCAATATCTTCGTCTTGAAGAACCCCCCCCCCCCCCCCCCCAACAACCACCACCACCTCCAATCACCAATCCCTCCTTTTCAGATGGGCGACACGGCGGCCCAGTGATTAGCACTGTTGCCTCACAGCAAGAATGCCGCTGGTTTAAATGCCTACTAAACCAGACGACATTTCTGTGTGGAATTTTGCCCAGGTTCCCCGGTTTCCTCCCACAGTCCAAATAACTTCCACCCTAAGTAAATTGAACACAAAAAATTGATACCATAGTCAAGCTCTAAGCAAGTACACCTCTCCTCAGTCATCCATATCCATCATTCAGCTAGAATAAGCCAGGGGAGTTTATCGAGATCTACCTGAGCTCAAAATCCCCTCTCGCCCTGCAAACAGGAGGGAGCCCAGGGCTCGAGAATCTCATAAGCTCAGGGCTCTCTCCCGGGACAGCATGCCATACAAGCTTTTATGATCAATCATCAGCTAAGTGTGAACTCTTGAAGTGAAGTTTATTTAGAAACTAATTTCGAGAGGATCACATGCTTATGATTGTTCTCAGCTGCTCCCGCATCAGCTCATGATTGATTCTCCAATCAGATGACTCCTAACTCACTATAAATAACCAGAGTTTTCTTATCTCATTATCTTCGTCTTGAAGAACCCACCCCTACCCACCCCTACTCCCCCTCCTTTCCAGATGGGCGACACGGCGGCCCAGTGATTAGCACTGTTGCCTCACAGCAAGAATGCCGCTGGTTAAAGTCCCTACTAAACGAGTTGCCATTTCTATACAGAGTTTGCTCGTTCTCCCTGTGCTCGCGTGGATTTTCCCTGGGTTCTCCGGTTTCCTCCCACAGTCCAAAAACACGCAACCTAAGTAAATTGAACATACCAAAATTGATACCATAGCCAAGCTTTTAGCGAGTACATCTCTCCTCAGCCATCCATATCTGTCATTAGCCGGAAATAAGCCGGGGGGAGTTCATCGAGATCTACCTGAGCTCAAACTCCCCTCTCGCCCTGCAAACGGGAGGGAGCCCAGGGCTCGAGGATCTCATTAGCTCAGGGCTCTCTCCTAGGACAGCATGCAAACGAGCTTTATTATCAATCATCAGCTAAGTGTGAACTCTTGAAAATTGAGCGTGGGCAGCGACCCAGCACCAAAACTATTGCGGCATTGCTGCTCTGCGCTGAAGCTCTTCTTCTGCATGCTGTATGAAAGCTCTAATCTGTTAACATGGATGGCGGAAAAGCACGCTCTGCTCGCGCATGCGGTGTGAAACAGGCGTAATAGTTTGGTCTACATTTACAGTTTAGGTATCTTTTGAACAAAGACACTTTGGGCTTTACTATCCATAGTTTATAATGCTCAAAATGAAAATAAATAAATAAATAAATCAAATAAAAAATATTTTTTTAAATATTGGCAAAAAACTATATATATTTTAATCGTAAATTAACAGTTATTTAATTTAATTTAATTTTATTTTATTTTATTTTATTTTATTTTATTTTATTTTATTTTATTTTATTTTATTTTATTTTATTTTATTTTATTTTATTTAGCAATTCTATGCTAAAATGAACATAAAAATATGAGGATACAAACATTACTATTGATTTATCATTCTGTTTTTATTGCCGAGTTGTAAAAAAAAAAAAGAGATGGGATTTTCAATGTGCAAATTCATAATGTAGAAACAGATGACGCTTCTTTTTTGCAGTTTGTAATCTTCCTGAAATTCATTTGTTTAACACGTTACGACTCCTGAATTTCACTATACATCCAGACCTCAATCATTCACGAAGATGAAAAGCACCTCACAGCGCACGGCTACATGCTAATATGAACATGAGTTTGATATTGAAGCACCGACAGGGGCGATTCCAGCAAATGGCCTTGATTTACATATTATTTCTGTTGAGTGTGTTATTTGATGTTTTTTTTTTCCTCCCTCTTCACAGACATAAAGGTGAACATGACCTTGATGGCAGTCTA